>WOVY01000661.1:0-414757 GCA_013436015.1 Rhipicephalus annulatus
CTTGTAACAAAAGCAATGCATCGAAGGAAAAGAAAAATCTAGAATAGTTCTAAATTAGAAACATTGAAAACATGAGTCAATGTCACGCGTGTCGCCCCCTTGTGCACAGACTGAGCAACTTTTCCTTTTAAAAAAATGAGTTTGAATATGTCGTTGGAGTTGTAACATAGAACGCAGCACCTTTTTTGTATACTCTTTTTTGTGTTTACTCTAAAGTAAACAGTTCCACTAAAATGTGTGTGGTGTGCACCTTCTACTTTCCTTACATTACTGACGACAGCACTTGTGCTAGGCCTTTTTAATTTTGTCGACAACTTCTAACTCCCTGACATCTTCAGCACCTGTGTCCTTCCCATACAACCAACTCTGGTACTTTAACTTACCACCACTTGCCATAGCAGTACTATGCATTGCGCAGCTGGCCAGGCTTCATTTCTTCCATCTATTATTAAAGGGTCTACCGGCGATTCAAATGCGTGTCCCAAATTATCAAAATTATGGCGAAGTTACTCTGGTTATTCATATAATGAACTACATGATCACAATCATCAAACGCGCTTACCCGCCCAGCCCCGCTAGTACCAATTTTGGGACTATACCTAGTTAATGTAGCCATCACGGAGCACACAGATGGGGCGGCTGTATAGTAGACACGTTCCAAGTAGCTGCTGTTCGCCAAGTAATCCGTTATTATTAAAAAACCTAGATGCTTTATATCCTTACTTACTACCCGAAATGATGTATTTTTTTTTGCAAATGGTCCGCAGCTGCAGAGGTAAGTGAAGGCAAAAACAAATATCACGCTTTTTCAATTGTTTTACTTTGAGACACTTCTTTTTGCAACACCTGCTATACCCTTCTTGTTTTTCTGACCCATCTGCTATTTTTTTATCTCTAGGATACCGTTATATTATTCTGGCTGCTATTTCCTGTCTCATCGCATTTAGTGTGGCACTAAATTTCATCTTGAGTTTCATCTTCCAATTTTGTCTCATAACGACAAAAAATAGTAATTTTCTTCGACCAGCTACAGGATATTCGCATAATTTCAAATACTATAACGATTACACACGCCGGACAATGTGTTCGTTATTTCACTATCACTCAACATCTTTCGCTTCTTGTGCCGCTTGAGTTCCGATGTACAGATGTCATCTGTATTGCGAGAAGCAGAAAACTTCTTACGGTTCTCCGCAACGCGAGCGTCGTAGACAAACTTAGCCGCTGGTTCTTGAATTTCATACGAAGCGAGCACCTCCACGAGTCCTGAAAACATGGTACCTTTGTTAATTTATCTACACGAAAAATATGACACATGTAAAAGTAGTAATATTAACGACGAGGTTTTTGAGGCATATATGGTTACGGAGCCCCGTTAGAGTGGGTGTCTCCAGAACAATTTCGTCTCACTGCGGATTCTTTACTATTTGGCTAAATCAAACTGGCAGGCGCACTTTCCCCCTGAACGAAAGCGGAATGCTGTGGTAGGAAATCAAACTCACATTCAGTAGCTTAGCAGCATAAAATGGTATGTCTTATAGGCAACAGTGCGGAAATCAGGGCCCAAATAAGCAAATATTTCCTGTGTTTTATTTAAATGCCTTGGCAGGAAATTAAGCTAAGAATATAAATTCGCCCTTTTTGATACAGCTCTATAGCTTTTGACCGCATTTCTTTAATTTTCTTTACCCAGACCACACCCACCCCAACTGTTTTCAGCACGATTCTTAAGCCAGACAATCTATAGCTTAGAAACTGATTACTGTTCCTACGTGATTCAATTTTTTCTTGCCATGCCACTCCCCATAGCATCTTGCAACTGCAGGTACTTTTCCTGAAGTTGAATCATTACTTTGTTATAAAAGTGACGCCTTGGGACCCTGCAAGAACGAAACACACAGGCTTGGTCAGGAGGGCCAAGTGAACCACATCATGCTCCATAGTGACTATGGCTACATTTCAGAAAACGCAATGAACTTCACAAAGCTTCCATTTCAGAAGTTTGTCTTTTACAAGAGATTATTATTGTTTCTAATTACATTCAAAGAATACGCAGACATTTGCAGCAGGTTACTCACTCGAGGTTTTAGTTGCATTGATATAGAGAAGCGTCTCAACACCTTATATATATATATATATCTATATATATATATATATATATCATCAGCCTGTCTACGTCCACTGCAGGACAAAGGCCTCTCCATGTTCCGCCCAGTTAACCCGGTCCTGTGCTTGCTACTGCCGATTTATACCCGAAAACTTGTTAATTTCATCTGCCCACCTAACCTTCTGTCTCCCCCTAACCCGCTTCCCTTCTCTAGGAATCAAGTTAGTTACCCTTAATGACCAGCGGTTATCCTGTCTACACGCTACATGCCCGGATCATGTCCATTTCCTCTTCTTTATTTCAACTATGATATCCTTAACCCCCGTTTTGTCTCCTAATCCGCTTTCTTGTTGTCTCTTAAGGTTATACCTACCATTTTTCTTTCCATTGCTCGCTGCGTCGTCCTCAATTTAAGTTGAACCCTCTTTTTTGAGTTCTGCAGGTTTCTGATCCGTAGCTAAGTACCGGCAAGATACAGCTGTTATATACCTTCCTCTTGAGGGACAGTGGCAATCTACTTGTCATAATTTGAGAGTGCCTGCCGAATATGCTCCACCCCATTCTTATTCTTCTAGTTACTTCAATCTCGTGGTTAGGCTCTGCGGTTATTACCTGCCCTAAGTAGACATAGTCTTTTAAACTTCAAGTGCACTATTACCTATCGCAAGCGCTGCTCCTTTCCGAGGTTGTTGTACATTACTTTCGTTTTCTGCAGATTAATTTTAAGACCCACCTTTCTGCTCTCCTTGTCTAACTTCGTAATCATGATTTGCAATTCGTCCCCTGAGTCACTCAGCAATGCAATTGTCATCGGCGAAGCGCAGGTTACTGAGGTACTCTCCATTAACTCTTATCCCTAACTGTTCCCATTCTAGGCTTCAGAAAACGTCCTGTAAGCACGCAGTGAATAGCATTTAAGGAGATTGTGTCCGCCTGCCTTACACCCTTTTTATTGGTATTCTGTTGCTTTCTTTATGAAGCACTATGGTAGCAGTTGATCCCCTGTAGATTTCTTCCAGAATGTTTATATATATTTCATCTACGCCCTGATTCCGCAGTGGTTCTGCATGACGGCTGATATTTCTACTGAATCAAACGCCTCTCGTAATCTATGAAGGCTAGTAATAGTGGTTGGTTATACTCTGAGCATTTCTCTATTACCTGATTGATAGTATGAATGTGGTCAATTGTTGAGTAGGCTGTTCTAAATCCTGTTTGTTCCTTTGGTTTATTGAATTCTAATGTTTTCTTTACTCTGCTAGCAATTACCTTTGTAAATAGCTTGTATACTACAGAGAGCAAGCTGATCGGCCTGTAATTCTTCAAGTCCTGTCATCTCCTTTCTTATGTATTAAGATGATGTTAGCGTTTCTTCCAAGACTCTGGTACTTTCCCGTCAGGAGACACCTCGTAAATAGAGTGCTAGTTTTTCTAACACAATCTGCCCTCCATCTTTCAGCAGATCTGATGTTACCCGATCCTCACCAGCAGCTTTGCCTCTGTGCATGCTCTCCAAGCTTTTCTGACTTCTTCTATCATTACCGGTGGGGTGTCCGTCTGGGTTACTGCTAGTTCTTATAGTATTAAGGTCGTGGTTGTCTCGGCTACTGTACAGATCTCTGTAAAACTCCTCCGCTATTCTAAACTATTCTATCCATATTGGTAGTTATTTTGCCTTCTTTGTCCCTTAGTGCATACATCCGCCTTTTGGCCTATCCCAAGTTTCCTCTTCACTGCTTTGATGCTTCCTCCCGTTTTTCAGAGCGTGCTCAATTCTCTCCATGTTATACCTTCTTACATCGCATACTTTACGTCTATTAATCAACTTCGAAAGCTCTTGCCAGTTCTATTTTGTCCGTTGTACTTGACACTTTCATGATTTGACGCTTCTTAATTAGGTTCTTCGTTTCCTGGGAAAGCTTTGCCGGTGTCCTGTCTAGCTGCCCTGCCCTCCAACTTCCACTGCACCACTCCGTGATGATACTCGTCAGATATCATTCATTGTATCTACGCTAAGGTTGGTTTCCTCGCTAAGAGCAGAGTACCTGTTCTGCAGTGACACTCTGAATTCCTGTACTTTCCCTCTCAGGCTAGCTCATTGATTGGCATCTTGCGTATCAGTTTTCTGTCGTTCCTTCTTCAAGTCTAGCGGATTCGAGCCTGTACCATTCTATGGTCACCGCATCTTACCTTGCCCAACCACTTCCACATCCTGCACGACTCCTGCGTGTGCAGTCATTATAAAGTCTATTTCGTTCTTATTTTCGCCATTAGGGCTCCTCCATGTCCACTTGCGGTTTTCTCGTTTTCGGTAGAGGTATTCAAATACGCAGATTATTGCGTTTCTGCGAATTCTACTAGTAGCTCTCCTCTGGCGTTTCTAGTGCCGATGCCATAACTCCTAACTGCCTGGACTTCAGCCTGCTTCTTCCCTACCTTTGCATTAAAGTCGCCCATTACTATGTATACTGTGTTTCACCTTACTCATTGCCGATTCCACGTCTTCATCGAAGTTTTCAACTGAAGCGCCATCATGGCTGGATGTAGGCGCGTAAGCTGTACTACCTTCATTTTGTATCTTTTATCAGTTTAATTACAATGCCTACCACCCTTTCAATAATGCTATGGTAATCCTCTTATGTTGCCAGCTATGTTTCTGTGAATTAGGAACCCTACTCCAGTTCTCTTCTGTCTGCCAAGCCCGATAGCAAATGACGTGCCCATTCTGTAGCACAGTATAGGCCTCATCAGTCCTCCTAACCCTCACTCAGCCCCTAAGATATCCATTAATGCCCTTCTAGCTCCTCGAATAATAAGCTAGACTTCCCCTCACTAGATAACGTTCTAACGTTAAATGTTGCTAAGTTCAGAGTTCCAATGGTGGCCTGTCTGTATCCAGAGATTCCTAGCACCCTCTGCTGCTTTGCAGATCTGACCGCCGTCGTGGTCAGTTGCTCCGTAGCTGGTGGGGACTGAGGGCCGCGAGTTAATTGACGAATGCCTACGGGAGGGGGTGGCCAGATACTGCACCAGGGTGGCCAATCCTTCTCTGGTGAGATCATCGGTGCGTACCGGCTTTAAGCCTGTACGATCAGACAGTAGTGGGAATGCTCCAGGCATGGTCTTCCTTATTGTTGTTCAGCAGCGTTGGGCGGCCACCCACCACGCAGCCCAACGAGGGGACGCCTACAAGTTTACAAAATGCTGAAACCTGCAGATGCCAAGCCGTACAACGCCACTATAACCCAATGCGCCTAGACCAAGGTAGGCTATTTGCAACAGGGTTAACCCTAGCCACCAGGAAGTTTGGAAGTAAACGGAAGAGAGTAGAAGACAGGACAGATAAATAGTAGAGATAAAAACGAAGATGTAGGGAGAGAGAGATAGGAAAAGGCGACTGCCGATTCCTCTGGGTGGGTCAGCTCAGGGGTGCCGTCTACGTGAAGCCGGGCCAAAGGGGTGTGTTGCCTCTGCCGGGGGGCCTTAACGGTCCAATCACCCAGCGTCGGCTCAACCCCCAGGATCCCCTTTTCCCTCGGACACGGCAAAGCCACGCACGGCTAGGCGTGGGAGGGAGTCGAAATTCCCCGTTAGCTCGGGTTCGTGGTGTCGCTACACACCAAACGCCTACTTGCGCAGGCACCCCTGCGGTACGCAGGGGTTGCCTGCGCAAGTAGGCACCCCTGGGTGCTTTCTTCCAAAGTGTACGTATGCTTTGCATGTATGGCAGGCACGCTCACAAGGCACCACAACGCCATCGCTGCGCCTACAGCGGAACACGGAATCGGTCGACGAATATGGCAAAAACGGCAATCCGCTGACGGTATACAAGGAAAACACTCGTTCGCACAGCCAAACGCCTCCAAGCAGGGCAGGAACTGAAATGGCTCCCTGTTTTCCCGCCTTTTTCGCTCGAGCAGCGAGAGAGCTCGTAAAGGAGGAGGGTCGAAGAGAGGACTCAGAAGAGCACAACGTAGCGCGGCTTCGACGCGTCCTTGAATAAAAAAATAAATACTAAAAGCCGTGTTACCACGTGGCCGCCACCAGCCACTAGCGGGGGCAACGTGCGTCCCCGCCATCGTAGGGGATATCTTTCGCGCCATGGAGGAAGGAAAAAATTCCTTCCTCCATGGCCGCGAACGTGCTGCTCTTCCCAGCGGAGTTTATTCTCTTTCTCTCTGGTACGTAGGTAAGCACCTCTGACGGCCACCTCTTGCAAACACAACAGCTCTCAAAGTTGCCTCCGAGCAGCTGCCGAAATCTTGTCACGTGACTGAGTGGTACGGAGGCGAGCGGTCTCATACCGCGGTTGGTTGGAACGCGCGGCAAGAGGCACGCCCTTGAGATCGTGCGCTGGCAGCAGCCTTCCAACGGAAAAGAAAGCTACTTTCCAGGCATATCGAGCATACATGCTATGAAGCTTGCGAAATCTCCAACACTGCTTGTGTAGCACTGGAGCACGCGCTGTATCTGCAAGGACGCTTTCCACGTGAGCTTGTTGAAGATTGCTGAGATGTTTGGAAGCACTGGAAGTAGACGTATTAGGCAGCAGCGAGTTGGCGTGCCTACAGTATTCTTGGGACCGTTGGCGTGCCCCAACGTAAGTACTATTTTGCTTTGCACAGCTGGACAAATCTCGTTGTGTCGGGAGTGATGTCAGGGCTTCGGCGTGTTCGCAATTGTCATCTCTGACGCTCGATAGCAACTGCGGTCAGCCTCGAAGCTTTATGCGGAAAGAGCGGCACTCACGAACTTGATTTTCAGGTGCCGCGGGCGGCAAGGTTCTGTTTAGCGCCGCGGGGCGCGTTTCTCTTGCTGTGTGCGGAGCTGTGCAATAGATCATGTCTCAGTATTGGGGACGACACGTATGAATGCTTAAGGAGAAGTGAATATGTGAGCCGCATTTCGACATACGTAGGACTTGTGTCGCCTAAGCATGCTCCAACGTATATTTAAACGTGGCTCACAAATTCACTCCCTTCAAGCATTCAGATGTGCCATTCCTAATAATAAGACACGATCTATTAATTCCACAGCTGCGCACACAGCAAGAGAACGCGCCCCGACTTGCGCAATGCCCGGTTCATTACGTAATTAAAATGGCCAACGTCGCACACGCACTCACGAACAAATTCATCGCACACGCGCTCGAGAAATGCACGGTGGAAAGTATGCACCGCGGGACGACACAAAGCCCTGACGGTGAAGTTACAACTGCAGGGGTGAATTTTCTCTGCCAAATCAGGTGGCAGTGGGACACAACCACCCCAACGTCTGGCAACTGAAAAATGCAACGCCAAACAAGACCTTGCCGCACGGGCTTCCCGGCTTCAAGTATCCAAGGGGGGCACGTGATCTGCTCAGGAGGACTGGACGCTCAACTCGCATCGCGGTGGTGGTGGTAGGAAACATTTTTTTAATCAGAAAGTTTACTACTAAGACGTGTATATGGCGTAGCCGAGTCATGTAGCATTGGAGCTTGAATAAAGCAGTTTTACGAGTCAGCTCCTCAACACATCGCTGTAGCACAAATCTCCCGCCGCCGCTGCGTCCGCTTAACGGTTTCGGCTCGGGCATCTTCCGAAACAACGATTTAAAAAGATGAAAGTCAATTTCTTTTCTGTAAAAAATTTTTCGCACTTGAATGTCGAATTTTCTGTAAATCATGTCTTGTTCTTCTTTACAGATGCCTGGGATTCGTTACTATTGCTGCCCACGGTGCGGAAGCCATAGATTTTCACATCAAGTTACTTCAGGCATATGAATCTAGCCCATGGTCACGAGACAAATTGGATCTGTGGCCTTGAAGAATGTATGCAGACATTCAAAGTCTTCGCTTCATACAGAAAACATGTGTATCGCATTCATGATGAGGCATTAGGAGTGAACCGGCATCTTCAACAAAATGTTGTTGCGGAAAGAACGCCAAGCAGCGCAGAAAACACTTCATGGCTCTGGCTGTTGTCAGGAGGGACAAAAAGAAATTCCCATAGAAGATTCTCATAGAGAGAACATTGATGTTTCAAGTGACTATGTACGACATCTCTCCTTGATGTTTTTGAAGTGGAAGTAGGTAAGACGCCTTCCTGAGTCAACGATTAATGAAATAGCAAATGACATCATCTTATTCATTGCTTCTATCTTAGAGGATAATAAACTTCTGTCAAATGAAGAAAACACTGCAGAGCTAAAAGCAGCGTACAAAACGCAGATGAGCAAGCTCTTGACAGAACGTGGCCGAAAAGCACACTGGAGAAACAACTTTCCACTTGTTGATCCCAAAACCATAGCCCTTGGAGAGATGAATGTAAAGTGTGAAACTATGGAGTATGTGCCACTCCGTGACGTGCTGAAGTGTATTTTAGAACATCCTACCTTCTCAGGAGATATCAACAGTGTTGTCGAGATGCATGATCATATGTGCTCAGTCTTTGATGGTAGTGCTTTTAAGAATCATTCTTTTTTGCTGGGGACAAGAGCAAGATTTGCCTGCAGTTGTACACAGATGAATTCGAGGTGTGCAACCCTTTGGGGAGCAAAAGGGGAAAAAACAAGTTGACTGCCATCTACTTTTCTGTGCTCAACTTCAACTCGATGTATCGCTCGGCGCTTTCGGGCATCAACTTGGCCCTTCTAGTGAAAGACAAATATGTTTCCACATATGGTTTTCCAAAGATCCTTGCGCCATTGCTTGAAGACGTGGCCATATTAGAAACGATGGCATTGTTGCAAAATGGAAAAGTTATGAAGGGGTCTGTTTTCATACTTACTGGGGACAACCTTTCTAGTCACAGAATTGGGGGTTTTAAGGCTTCATTCAATCAAGGAAGAATATGCAGATTCTGTATGGCCGTGCGCCACGAGGTGAACTAAAAACATTTAGAAAGTGACTACGTGCAGCGAACGCCGGAAGGGCATCAACATCATTTAAACATGCTGAAAGCAGGGCTGCCAGCTGCATCACTCTATGGTGTCAAGGAGGTTAGCCCATTACTTGCAATGCAAGGATTTGATCCATCGCAAAACTTGCCCCCAGACTTGATGCACGACCTGCACGAAGGCATCATACCGTTCCCACTGAAGTACTTATTTCATCTTTAATTTCACAAGGTTTCTTCTCCCTAGAAGATCTTAACAAAATGATTGTTGAATGAAAGTATCACCCATGCGATGCAATGAACAAGTCAGAAACGATTTCTAAGCATTTTCTTTATGGAAATGCTACTATTAAGAGTTCTGCAACACAAGTTTTTGCACTTTTTTGCCACTTTTCTCTTTTTGTAGGTAATTGTGTTCCAGTTGGTAACCAAATCTCGCAGCTTTATTTTCTTCTTAGAGAAATCGTTGACATAATTATGAGCCACAGAATCCCAGGTCTGCACATAGCATACTTGCAGAGAAAGATCCACCTTTTTGTCTAGAATTCAAGGCGTTATTTCCATCATGTTCATTTCCTTGCAAGATGCATTACCTCATTCATTACCCATCTTGTATTCAGAAATTTGGACCTTTGGTTGATATCTGGGCAATGCGTTTTTGCGGCAAAACATCAATACTTTAAAGACATTACGCGTAAAGTTTATGACTGGAAACGAATTTCGCACACTCTTGCCATGAGACACCAGTACTGTCAGTGTTTTAATTTTATTGCTGGTGAGGACAAGAGCATACCCGTTACAAGTGGCTGCCTGTTTGTGCTATATGAGGATCTTCCTTGTTGTGTTAAAGAGTTAATTTCAAAACATGACCTTGAATGCAATAATTGTTTTAAATTGAACTGTGTCACTGTGGATGGAAGATCGTACCGAGTAGGATGCTGCCTTGTCTTTAACGTTCCAGATGACAGATTGCCTGAGTTTGTGCACGTTTGTGGGCTATTTTATGTGGGCAAAGTTTTTTTATCATGTTGGAGCTACTTGAAACTGTTTTCTTCAAAGAACACATCCATGTGTTTGTTGTTAACAAGACAGATAAGTACAGAATCCTAACCTCTTTCTCGGAGTTCGTGATGGAGCCACTGTACTTATGCAAACACATGGGACGGAGCATTATAAGCACTCGACACGCCTTGTTTTAAATATTCATTTGAATACCTACAACTTTTGATTGCTTCATTGACAATTGATGTGTACTTTTCTTTTCTGGCTCAGTGTGATTTTCTATGGCACCGCCTGTAGTGCAGCATTTGTGTTCCTGGGAAAAGCAGAATCTTTGAACTTGACTACAAAAGTTTTCTCATTTTCAGAGCATGTGCTCCTAACGTACCAACTACATGCTAACGTTTTGTTAAGTATGAGAACGTGAATACATATGTGTATGAATTTGTGTCTTCACGCCGTGCATGTATGTGTTCGTTTTATCCTGGCATGATTTGTTCATGTGACTTGTTTTCGCACTGGTATTTTTCACATGCTGGTTCTGCTGAGAGGTAGCAAAGTATTCGTGTGTGTTTATTCTGAAAAGTGTATTTCTTTAGATTGTAGGTTTTTGGTATAAACTTATACCACATAATTCTTTCAGTGTTGGTTCACTTTTGTTATATTACAAAGTCTACACGAAAGCATCGTAAAGAGTATGCAGATGGTCTCAAAATTATCACAGCATCGGGAACCAGTCATGCAATAGTATTGTAGTTCTCAAGAAAGTTTACTTTCGTACAAAAATGTTTAGAGGCGGAAATAGACTTCAAATCTTCCCGAAAAAATTGAATTTGGCAAAATTATGCAAATATTCTGATATTAAACCGCAATTTTCGTACTGATGTGGTCCAAGATAAAATTCTTATAATGCGACGTTTGATAGACCACTCCATGGTTAAGTGATGAAGAAAGGCTAATATATTTTTTGAGACAGAAAAGAATTTTTCAAGTTGGCCCTCAGAACGCAACCTGCATTTATTTGTTGCCACTTCACCGCTACACAAGT
Organism: Rhipicephalus annulatus; assembly: GCA_013436015.1. NCBI lineage: Eukaryota > Metazoa > Arthropoda > Arachnida > Ixodida > Ixodidae > Rhipicephalus > Rhipicephalus annulatus. Next base: position 11,033 of record WOVY01000661.1, read on the forward strand.
GGTCACCCTTTCAACTGACACTCGTTATACAAGCGGCATGGTGCGAGATGTCTGTAGGCTGCTTGTGAGTGTTCGAAAGTCTTGTTGCTTTGATGTCAAGGGCCATGAGTATTGATTTCACTAATGTGAGCTTGCTTGGCGTGCCCATTGTGAAGCATAAAAGCTGTGCAACAGCTTGAAATGCCGATATATATATATATATATAGATATATATATAATAATATATATATATATATATATATATATATATATATATATATATATATATATATATATATATATATATATATATATACAGACTGTGCTCATGTCCGCCAGGGTGGATCAGTAGCTATAAGCTGCTCAGCTTCTGATCCGAAGTTTGCAGGTTCGATCCCGGTCGCGGCCGCCACGTTTAGATTAGGGCGAAATGATGGGATCTTGTGTGTGTATATATACTGTGCGATATCAAAGCGTGCACATTAAAGCACACCAGATGGTAAAAATTTCTGGAGCACTGCATTACGAAATTTCTTTTAATTATACCGGCGTTCTGGGACATAAAATCCCCAACATTGTTACTGTGTGCTCGTGTTTTGTCGCATATTTCATGTTCATTCATCTTCACCTACACCCTTCTTAGGCGCAAAAGCACCGTTAGTGCCAATTTATGGTGCTATCAATTGAGGTAAGCACCCAAACAAAAGGGTGCTTTTTCTGAAGTTAACAACTTAAGGGTGTTGAAGGGTGTGACAAGGGGTGCTTTTTTGTAAAAGGATTCTTTTTACGCCCTTTTGGGTGCAAAAATTTTTACTGTGTAGTGGCAAAAGCAGGGCAGTGTCATTCCCATCGCAATCGACCAATGGCAGCACCCATGCTTGCGGAATGGCGACGGTTTTCGTGATACCAACAGGGCCCGGATTCACAAAACTCACTTACGAAAACATTTTTGCGCAAGAGAAATTTTGTTGCGTAAGTCGATTCACGAAATGAAAAAACGTCGTAAGAGGCCATCGTTGTCACATCGGCCGCTGCAAATAAAGCGCGCTGTGACTGCCCGGGAACATGTCAGCGATGGTGATGCAGTTGCTATATTTGCTTACGTCACCAAAAAGTGCTCGTAAGTGGATTCACGAAGCAAAATTGTGCGTAAAAACAGCGTGGCTGAGAGAAAATTCTAAGAGTGGTCTGGACCACTCTTAGGAACAATGTGGCTACTTGGAACCTGCTGCCGCGGCGGTATACTTTGGTGCCCTGGCTGGTTTTGAGTTAATTCACGCCCATTAAGGGCTGCTTGATGACTGCTGGGGTGTTTTCATTTCTTTCGGCGCTTTAAGCTTCGCGTGTTGTTTCCCTTGTACGCAGTGGATGGTGTTGACAACCACCATCGTCCAATAAGTTCGAAGTCGCAGTAATTGAAGAATTCTATTGGGCGTCAATGGCATAAAACTACGCATGTAAAGAATTGTGGTTGGATGAAAACCAATGTGATACGTGAATGGTCGGTGCATTCGAACGCGGCATGGCATAGGATCAACCTTATTTGTTAAGTTGTTGTGTTGCGCCCTATCTCATCCAATTAAAAGTGCGACTCGAGATCCTTGCCTCATTGGTAGAAATTACCACCAAAGAGGTTAATGGGAGCACATTCTTTGCACGCTATATATAAAAATGAGAGGAAGTTTTCAGTGAGTGGTTCATAAAGTTTGTACTCTACTGTACTTTCATTGGCTCTAACTGTCCAATGGTTGCGATCTCTGAAGTACCGCTGTCGATACACTTTGGGATGATCTGGAACAAAGCGTACTTTGTAAACCAAAGCGTATTAGGGGTGTGTGTGATTACGCATGGAACTACAAACAATTCATGCATCTTCACCTTCACTGTTCAGACACCGATATGGACCGTGATAATATGGCAAGCAATCGGAAAGAAATGACGCTAGTAACTTTGTATGACACCGAAAATATGCAAACCTTCACAATTCTAGAGCAAACCTTGGCTGAATTTATCCCTGCATCAATTACCAGCCATTTAACTTGGCGCACGAACATCATTCAAAGGTAGAGCGAGCCACTGACATGTATTTTGTGCGACGCGGCGACCACTTGACCTGAGAATGATAGCGTTGCGAAGGCGAATTTCCTGTCGCATGCTCTGATCGAAGCAGACGACAAACGCGAGCAGACGATGACTTGGCCGACATGCGCAGCTTGTGATTGGTTGTAAAGCAATACCCTCTAGATCAGCTCACTCCGTAACGTTGCCAAAACACCTCTTTCATCTGGCAGCCTGTCCTGTTCGTCATATCATCCCCCTCGCACACAAGAAAAAATTTTTTCACGCCGTGAAAATAGTGCAAGTACTTTCTAAGAGCTCTCTTATGTGCTGCGCAGTTGTCGAAAACAACATGGCGTCGTAAACAGCATATCGTTGGGTGCGACTTGCAGCAAACGCTTCTCGCACGAGTTACTTCAGCGTTTGACCGGATGTGTTGTGATTACAGCAGCTCTTTCGGTGCGTGTAAGCAGTGCGGAAAGCTGTGGCAGTGCAATGGTGTACGGTTAAGCGCAGCAAAGCCTGTGCGCCGGTGTGGTTATCAAGCGGGGATCGGCGTCGATGTATCGACGGCAACTAGCACTCGAGAAGCCTGCAATGTGTGTTTGTGTGCCGCTAACAGTTCGTTCGCTTGACTTTCCAGTCTCTCAGTTGGGTGCTGTGCGACATTTCGGATTGACAGCGTTTTGACACGTTACTTGAGTGACCCCAAGTACGTACGGAAACGTATGAACTACGCGCTCGGTTCTTGCTTCGCCACTAGTTAGCCCGTACGCTTTTATTTACTTGAGAGCAATGTACTGTTCGGGAGTGAAACGATGTTCGTTGTGAACAGTGCTGCTGTGTTGACGTTCCAAGACTTGTGAACAAGGTGTGCTCGTGTGACCGAAAATTGAAAGACAGCGTTGATAACTGTTTTGCCCTGCGAAGTTGTGGTGGGGCAGCTTGGCGCTCTTGTTTGTTAAGTCGTCACTTCTCCTTTTTGTGATAACCATAGTCTTAGCGCTGTGATGTGATCAACCAAAACTGCGAAATGCTACATTCTGTGTTGAATCATGTTACTTTGGAAGCGCGCCTAGACTGTTCTTCGGTAACAACTTGAGAGCTCTATGTGGCAGCGAGAGCCCGTCAACGTCAAGCTTCCCTCCGGCCCCCAGACCTAGCGCTGTGATGTGATCAACCAAAGCTGCGAGATGCTACAATCTGTTGTGGATCGTGTTACTTTGGAAGCACGCCTAGACTCTTCTTCGGTAACAACTTGAGAGTTCTATGTGGCAGCGAGAGCCCGTGAACGTCAAGCTTCCCTCCGGCCCCCAGAAAAAGCAAATATTTCACCGGTGCCTTGCTTTGGATGAAGTTGTAGGCCAATGTCGCCTAACTACAGGTTTCCGAGTTCGTCTGGCCATCGTTATGCGTGGCACTAGAGACTTGACAACAGCCGGTCATGGCCAGTTCATACAATTTATCAATGGACGTGCACGCCTGGCCAGCCCTTCATTGCTGTCATTGGCAGCTTCCAGTCTGCAGATGCCCTTTGCCTGTTGGCCGTACTTGGTTCCTCATGACACCGACGGCTACTAAATGCTGCCGTCGGTGAGTTCACCTTGCAGAACTAAATTTCACCGGTACTATATTTCACGCAGTTCTATAACGTGTGCAAGTTTTTAATCCCATCAGATGTAATGTTTCTCTATTGTAAGTTGAAGCATGAAAAATTTACTACTATTGTTATATACATACATATTGTAGTGTTCCTACTTAAAATAACGGAACAGCATTAAAGCTTCAGTATGGAACTGGCGTCCATCTTAATCTGCTTTATTCTTCACTTCACCCTCCTTTTCTTTCCTGCCGCGGCTCTCGTGCTTCTTCATCTTCTGTCCAAAGGCTCATACCGCTTCACCCTTCCCGCTTTCTTTTAATTACCCCTCCTGGGGTAATACTTGAAGACATTCCCAATTGAAGCACATTCAACAGATCCACGTTCACCAGTGTACCAGACAGTCTTCAAAATTCCGTTCTGGGTGGCTGTCTTGGTCACAGAGTAAGGCCCATAAAATTTTGCACTGGAATCTCTTATTCCTTTTCTCACTAGTACGAGGTCGGTGACTTGAATGTTTGGCATGTCTGCTCGATGCCTCTTGTCGAAATTCTTTTTCATTCGTTTTCGGTACATCTCCTCCTGTGATTTTTGTTGCCTCTCCTCGACAATCTTGAGGTTTTCCAAGAGTCCCAACTCACGATCTGCCTGCAGAATAGGGGTCTCTCCTGTAGAAGCGTACTGTGGACTGCACCCCAAGCCACTTGTGTAGGATCGGTTATGATGTTTTACGGCTGCTTCTAAAGAACATTTCCATCCCCCAGGAAAATTATCGTACATCTTGATGTATTGTTTCACGTCCCGTATGGCACGTTCTGCAAGCCCATTCGCCGCAGGATGGTATGGCGCACAGAACTTGATCGATACATTGTGATCTCGAGCCCATCTTACTAGCTTTTCACTCTTGAACGCGGGGCCGTTATCGCATACGATTGTCCGCGTAGTTCTAAACATGTCTCTTTCGAGAAGGGTTATGACGCTATTTGCATCTTCTTTTCCTGCTCGTGCCGCGACCATCCTGGTGCATTCATCTATGGCCAGCAGAAAGGCTTGCGTTTTTCTGACTCCTTCCCGTTTCTTGTTAAGTTCGGCGAAATCCAGGTGAACTACTTCAAAAGGCACGTTCGAGTGGCAAGGTAGTATCATGGTGTCCGTAGGCTGTTTATACTTGACTTTGTGTACTTGACACACATGGCATGAACGAACGTACTGACTGACGTCTTTCTTCATGTGAGGCCACGTAAACCTCTTGACCAACTTGTTGTAGGTACGCCAAAAGCCGTCGTGTCCTCCAGATTCTGGGCTATCGTGGTACAAGTAAAGCACTTTGGAAACAAGAGTTGGTGGGACTTGATACCGACCTTCAGTAAAAACCAGTTGTTCTGAGCCTTCCCACAGCTTCACTTCATTGATTTCTTCAGATTTTTCTGTGTTGTTTTGTACCATCAATCTTGATAGAGCATCTGCATCGGTTAAAAGCGGTCCTGGTCGGTGCGAGATGGTGAAGTCAAATTGCTGCAAGTAATTCACCCATCTGGCGATACGCCCTTTAGTTTGGGTCATATTCAAGAGATGAGTGAGTGCCTGGTGATCGGTGAACAAAGTGAACTTCGTACCTTCCAGGTACGTGCGGAAGTAGTCAACGGCCTTCAGAACCGCCAGTGCTTCCTTTTCTGTAGTAGTGTAGTTTGTTTCAGACGGCTTGAAAGTGTAACTGTAGTAACCTACTACGTGTCGCTTTTCTCGGCCAGATGCTTCAATACATTTTTGATACAACACTGCACCAGTCCCATAATGTGAGGCGTCAGTGTTCAATTCAAAGGGTAAAGTGAAGTCTGGTATACGCAGAACTGGGTCAGAAGAAATTCTGTGCACCAAGTCACGGTAGACTCTCTCACATTCGTCACTCCATTCAAAGGGAACTTCTTTCTGCGTTAAGCGCGTGAGGCATCTAGTTTTGACAGCAAAGTCCTTTATGAAAGATCGGAAATGTCCTGCCAATCCCAAAAACACACGCAGTGAATGGACGTCATATGGTTTCTTCAACTGGGAGATCTTCTCGACGGACTCTTGTCTTGTGCTTTTGGTGTTCCCATCAAAGACTCTTCCAAGAAACACAACTTTTTGTTGAAAGAATGCACTCTTCTTAAAATTAACCTTGAGATGTGCCAAGCTCAAGGCGTTTAACACCTGAGACAGATGGTCCTGATGCTCAGCCTCTGTTTTGGAGAAGACTATAATGTCGTCTATGTACACATTACAAAAAACACCAAGGAATGGCTTTAGGACTTCGTTCATGATCTTCTGGAACCACGCTGGCGAGTTTTTCCAACCGAAAGGAAGCCGGTTGTATTCGTAGAGATCGAATGGCGTGATAAAAGCGGTGTACATTTTTGTTTCTTCGGTTAGTGGGATCTGCCAGAAACCTTTGCATAAATCGATGCGGGAAAAATGTCGGCAACCCCCGGTCTCATCTATAATTGTGTCGATCTTCGGCATAGGAAATGGTATGAGTTCTGTCTGACGATTGAGAACCCTGTAGTCGGTGCATAATCTGAAGGTTCCGTCTTCTTTCGGTGCGATCGTTATGGGAGAAGCGAAGGGTGATACCGAAGGTCGTATGATATCAGCATCTAGCATCTCCTGCAACTCTTTCTTGAGCCACATCTTTCGCTCTCTTGACATATTGTAAGGTGCTTTTCGGATGACGGTCTTATCAGCGAGTTCGAAAGGAACCTTGTGGGACTTCATCGCCTGAGGATAGCTTCCTATGCATACAAGTTCAGGGTAGGTCGTTGCGATATCCTCCGCGCACTTGACAACTCGTAGATTATCTTGTCTACCCTGATTTGTCTCGTTCCTTGCTACTCCTTCGACTAGAACCACATCGTCCCAGTACACGTTGATCTTTAGTTTCTTTATATCTGGTCTTGATAGCAAAAAGTCGTACGTTACCCCCTCTATCACCAACACTTCGCTCTCTATTTGCTGACCCTGGAACTCGATGTTTACAAAGGCCCACTGATCATGCAACGTTACTTTTCCATCATAGCCTTGTACTCGTAGGATTCTTCCACTATGCAAGCGATTTGCATCCACCAGCTTGGCATTTATAATGGACACAGAAGCACCGCTGTCTACCAGAGCCATCATATGTTTGTTTCCTACTTTGACGGGAATGTGAAGTAGGCTAGAGCAACTTAAATAAACAGTCTCATTTGGAGTCATCGGGTGGGACTGATCACCCTCGTTTATTAGTTTTTTTTCTGTCGAATACTCCTGAGCTTCAGTGTCAAGATTATTCACTCGACATCTTGGAACACGCCAGGGCAAGTTATCTGTGCGAGTAGCGAGGTGGCTCGGTTCTCGCTGAGCGCGGCTTGACCAGTCCGCTTTACTCCGACTGAAACAGCTGCTTGACTCGGCGGTTATGCTTGTTTCCGAAGCTGATGGTATGTTCTGAAGACACGCGAGGAGGTCATCTAGAGTCTTTGGTGACAGTATTTGCACTTGCTTCAACACGTTAGTGTGCAATCCATGCATTATTAAGGCAACTACGGCCGTAGATGGAAGCAAAGGCTCCGCCAGCTTTAAAAGACGGCGTTTCTCAAAGAAGTACTCGACAAGGCAACTTTGCTCAGACTTGAAATTAAGCGCCGTGTTCCATCTTTCTACTGGATTGCTTCGGAATGCAGTCAAAAACTTTTTCCTCCACTGGCTCCAAGAGTCGTCACTGTCTTCCAGAATGCATGTTTCATACCACTTTCGCGCAACACCTCTCAAGTAAACGCGCATGTTAGTGATTTTAGCCTCATCAGAGAGCCACTTGTTTTTTCCAGCGGCATATTCGTAGAAATCAAGCCAACTTTCTGGATTTGAAGACACACCGTCGAAAGCATCAGGTTCTACGAATTTAGGTGTCGGTCTCTCAGCATTCAGAGAGCTTATAAGAGATGTCATTATTTGGTTTTGTTGAACCATCTGTTCCTGTTGCAGCTGAAAGGCTTTTAAAACGAGGCTCACCTCTTCCGTCGAAGATCGTGATCCTGAGTGTTGTCGACGCACTGGTTCAAGAACTAGGTCGTTGAAGGTTGCCACACGCAAGTTCACTTTCACAGCACCTTTCCGTCGTAGTTCAGTAGTGTCTACGGCTGCCTTTTCCACAACCAGGTTCACGAGTTCTTCCGAGCTGAGCTCACGAGGTAGGTCTACCGCTGCTTCGTCTTGAACTTGGTACTTCGAAAAGATGATCTCCTCGGAGGTCTCGTCTATGAAGAACGTCACCCACATGATGGCTTCGATCCCGCCGACTGCGCCAAAATAATGTAGTGTTCCTACTTAAAATAACGGAACAGCATTAAAGCTTCAGTATGGAACTGGCGTCCATCTTAATCTGCTTTATTCTTCACTTCACCCTCCTTTTCTTTCCTGCCGCGGCTCTCGTGCTTCTTCATCTTCTGTCCAAAGGCTCATACCGCTTCACATATATTATAGAGCAAATACATAAAAGGTTTTTGTGATTTGATACAAGTGAGCTCTTGTGTGATTATGAGGTCGGGCCTGTCGATTGACCACGTTTGATAGTTGGAAAGTTAATGTGAATTTATTTTTCAGGAGCCAGGTTGCACTTGAAAAATTTATGTTTTTTTGGAAAATTAGTTCTATAGACGATTACCACTGTGGTAGTACTATACTTCAGTAGGACAAATATATTGCGGTACGTAAATTTTACATGCGGCTTCAGTTTATTTCAAAGTGATTCTAGCAGGTTTTGGTCACTTTAACGAAGTGATAGCTTCCTCAAATAAGTATTAGAAGTGAGTGCTTTTAATGATTGTTTTTAAATATCTCGTTTTTGGCTCTTCACAGATCGCAGAGATTGGTTTGTTAAGGTCCTGTGAAGCATCGGTTTGCACATTCTGGCACATCAATCCTCATCATTACTTGGAGCACCTGTACAAAAATAGGAAGGACACGTTCCCCTAACTGTGCAAGCCTATGTCACTGCTGGGACTGTTATCATTCAGCGGATGTGGCGTGGAAGCATGCATGGCAGCCTCATCTGGAAGGACTGCGATCTGCTTAGGAGCTTCGAGGGCACAAAACTGCCTAACGGTTGGCTGCAAGGTTAGGTTTTCTTTAATACATACGATTACGTGAACACCACTTACTGTGCACAAATTGAAAACCCAAGCATGGTTGCTTTCAGTGGATATGTGTAATATTCTTACGCATAAATCTTATTCAACATTTATAGAACTAAATTGCAAGATAATTGAGGATGTTGAAAGTTAAAAGCCTGCAGCTTATGAATGAAACTCCAATAATCTGACACTCAAAAGCTTGTGCTTTGAAACTAGCAGAAATACTTTGATTCCATATTGAGCTCTCGAGCTTGTTACTCCCTCTGGGGATCAAGTGCTCTGGAAGAAAATAGCAAGTGGGTGAAAATTGCCTGGCTGTTCACAACTTGCAAGGAGAAAGACCTATCGAAGAAGCCTCAGATGACATATGGCCAGTAACTGCATCTTTTACCTAATGTAGCTTTTTCTCTCTCAGTGCTGTTGCTTATATTTCAGCCGAACATGTTCTCCACGATTGCATAGTGATATATATTTTTCTACAAATTGTACCTGACCTGAGTATGCATTGTTGATCTCTAAAGGTGACGTTCAGTGTGTTTCAAAGCCATGGCTTCTCATTTCTCTGTCTGTGGCTAGCCTATTTCAGCAGCAGAGCGATGCAGCTAGCACACATGCAATCCAAGTCATGGAGCACTCCTTTGGTGTTCTGTGCAGGACGCAGCATATCCATCCGGCAAGACACTTGTATCAACAATAATGGTGAGTGTTGGTGGCACCTGTAGGAGCCCATTGTGTTTGTTGCGTATGATTAATTCTCCTGATGAAGTGCATTTTCGAAAGGTTTTTTCATTTAGAATAATAGATGTCAGCAACAAGCACACTCATAATCAGCAAGTTCTTTGTGTCTTCTAGACTGCCCATTTGCTCCTATATGCGGTATGGTGAGCTGGCTATGTTAGACAGCCTTAAAGTTATGAACATTGGCTCTTGTGTTGTAATGCAGTCTAACTTGTGTTTCTTAGTGAACTTATTTGTGGTCTACTTCTCGCACCTAGTGTAAAGTCGAAATAGAAGAAACTCTATTGGCTTTTTATGCCTGTCAGAAGTTTCATGCCTCCATCTATAACATTGTAGTTTTGCTCTTGTATCATATTAAATATATTTTCAGTCTTCACTGTTTGTGTGCGTGTGTGTTGAGGCTTTTCATTAGCTTCTAAAAATACAATATCTGTAAATATAAGCACATAATTGACAACTATACACTCTCGCATGTAGCATGGTTGTAACAATGATGTGTATTTTTCTAAGTTCCAGCAGTAACAAGGGATTCGGTGTTCCGCGGTCATGTACAGTGTATCAAGAACAGAGCACAGAAGACCAACAAGTATAAAGGGACTGCCAGTGACTGTTCTCCTGCTCAAAGTTTACAACAGCAGAAATAGCACATTGTGATGTCAGGAGCAGCTGCTGTTTAACTTCTTAGCAGTGCATTACTCAGCAGTTCATTTGATTGCATTCGAAATTATTTAAGTTTTGCATGGAAGATACCAAACTATGACACTAATTTAAAGGCTGCTGTAGTGTTAGTGGGCAAATATTTTTGAGCTGAAGTTTTTAACATGTGTGTTAAGTGCATGCGTGCCTCTACATTTACATGCCAGAAATCACAGCATCCATGGTCGCCAATGGTAACTGTGTTTGCATTCTTTGTATTACAAGAAGTAAAGCCATGGATGCAGTAATCATGTACTTAGTCGATGTAATTCTTCAGTGTACACTCATATGTATAGCACCAATGATGCCATGGGTGTGTAAGCTCTGGGAAGTGAACCTATGTGGATTATTTTATTTGGAAGGAAGAGGATCGTCACTACTCCTAATATATCTTAACAGTAGATTTTAGTGCTCGGGTATTATCCCACTGCCTGTCCGTCCTTCTACAGCCTTTGAAACTTATCTACTGTGTAAGTGTAACTTTTAATGTATACTTTGCTCTGATAGGTTTGTTCATAATGTAATGCAAGTGACTTATCATCTATGCAGCTCTACTCAGACTAGAAATAAAAGTATTTATTTTTATATGTAGCTATAGCATGCATTCACTTGTGTTTTTCTAGGTGCCTGTACAATTGTTTAGCCCTACAAAAGTGCGGATATACTCTAATATTGAATCTGGCATCTTGAAATAGTTTGTTAGTGGAAGTAAGAATGTGTTTACAACCAATATTACTATCCTCAGATGAACTGTGAAAACTCTGTGGAAATTTATTTACATTTTATGAACTTTGTGAAGGCAAATGTTGTTATGTTCTTTTATTGTGGTCGCTGTTTCATGCAAATGACACATAATTACTTTGCAGTGGCATAGTATTAGTTGTTATTTTACACATATGTGCTGAGCAACATCGCAGTTGAGGCCAGCAGCAAGACATACATGCAGTGCACTGGAGCATCACCTCACATAGTGTACAGTCTTTGCCCACCAGTAAACTCAATATTTTTCAAGCAGACTAATACACAGCTGTATGGGAACTGTGTTGATGTGCAAAGTATGAAGTCTTCTTGAGGAGTGTTTTTCATCATTTTTGTCCAAGTGAAGTAGCTACCCAAGGCCACAACTGGTGGGAATGTGGTGGTTTCCTCTCTGCAAAATCACTCCTACCAGCTGCCTCAATGTTAGCATGGGGTGAATTCACGAACTGGAAAAATAATTGGTCTTTGTTTTCTTGGCCGAAAGAGTCACTTCCACCGTTGAGTCACCACGACGCGCCAGAATAGAAACTTTTAGCTAAATAAAGTAGATTCTACTTTTGAGAAGTGTTTTAAGGAAATGAAATGGCACCTATAGCTGTCAATATAAACAATGTTTGCACCAAGGAGCTTAGTAGCTTATAATTGTATTATTCATGTATTGTCTAGCACTTGCTCGCGCTGTGCCAACTTTCAGCCCAAGTGTCCTAACAAGCTTTGTTAGTGGGTTGTGAATGAGCCAAGCTATGTAAATAAACAGAGTGATATTGCAGACATGTAAAAATATTGATGCACAGCTTTTTTCTTTAGCATGACATTGTCAAGAGCTTCATTCTTGTGTTTTTTATAAAAACGGCTTGTCACTGGACAGCAGCGGAAAACTATGCATCAAGCTTTTGCGAGATGGTTCGAGAAACACCGTGTTCAGACATAACAGTGCCGGTGGATTTCTCTCGTAAGTTACTTTTTGTAGTAAATTCAAAATGAGTATATCATAATTGTTGTTTTATAGCCATTTATTTTAATATTTACACCTGAGTGTATGTATGTATGTATGGGTGTACATATGTATATGTGTGTGTGCGTATATGTATGTATGTATCTTTTATATGAGAATGCATTTATCATTGTTGAGTAAGTTTGGTAATGATTTGGCTGAATTTGTTTCTAGTTATTTCTCTTTTGAGTCATTATACACTTCGATTTGTTTTGTACTGCATAAAAATAAATGTAACCTTACACAGAATATGTGTGTTTGAAGAAGTTGTTTCATTTACCAACCTACAATCATGGGCAAGAAATTGGGTAAAATGGAACGAACCTGCGAAGATTAGTTTAGAGCATAGCTACTCTACATAGCATATCTCATACACATTGCGTTGGTTGAATATGTCGATTTCAACCTTTCAATTTTTTTGCCCCGCCGCGGTGGTCTAGTGGCTAAGGTACTCGGCTGCTGACCCGCAGGGCGCGGGTTCGAATCCCGGCTGCGACGGCTGCATTTCCGATGGAGGCGGAAATGTTGTAGGCCCGTGTGCTCAGATTTGGGTGCACGTTTTAAAAAAACCCCAGGTGGTCTAAATTTCCGGAGCCCTCCACTACGGCGTCTCTCATAATCATATAGTGGTTTTGGGACGTTAAACCCCACGTATCAATCAATCAATCAACCTTTCAATTTTAATCAGAATAAGCAAGCTATCACCCGTGGTTGTATATGTGTGTGATATTTATGCATACTGTGATACCGGCTCGCAATTACAATTAAGGTCACAAACCTAGTCAAGCTGAATACACGAATTTTGTCCATGCACCTTTCAACTGCACTGGAACTGTTGTTAATAAAAAATAAACTTCAGTTTAGAAATTTATTCTAGTAACCAAAAGCAGGGTATCTCTTTATCACACAAACCAAATTGCCATTGCTCTGTTCCATTCTGGACAATAGGGGGCCCTCTCAGCAGAACTCGATAAACTGCTATAGTTAACCATTGACAGCGCCATTACACTGAAGCGTGCAGCATGACAAATAGCGGGAGAGAAGACACAAACTAATCACTCTGTTCGCGTCAGCTCTAACTGTCCGTGCTCTTTGGTCTTGCTGCATGTGATGATGCCCACCAAATTAGCACGAAAGCGTGTCCCTACATAGGCAGTCAACATGGCTGCAAGCAGTTAGCTCACTGCATGTGTAGATTCTCTTCAAAACACCGTGAAGACTTATTGCTGGTCGAATATCCAAACACGTGAAAAGTAATATACCAGGTATGATATTGGTATTTCAGCACTGGACACTTTTGCGATAAGAGAGGATGGAGGAGAAAATTATGAACCCTGAATTGTTTAATTTTTGAAGGAGCACAGTAAAGTGCTTTTGGGTAAAAAGGGGAGTGACAGAAGCAAGTGCAAAAGCCTACTTCTCAAAAAATTAGTACCCGCCACCACGCATAATGTCAGGCCGGGCAACCTCTTAAAAAAAGTGCTCAGTGATTCTGCGAATCGAACCAAGTACCTCCTAGGATGTAGTTGAGCGCTGTAACCGCTCGTCCACTGCAGCAGTGCTTGAATTCGCCCTATTGCTGATATATCATCATTCCTTTGAATGAAGCCAAATGCAAAAACGTCCTGTGAAACTTTGTCAAAAGTAGAAAAAATAGTTAGAATGCGTTTGCCCAAGGTTACTAGATGATAGAAACTGCCACGTGTGACTGTATAACCATGCGCTATTTATTCTTGTACATTACTGTCATGACGTTGTGATAGCTGGCTCTAACGTAGACTACCTTCTCAAAGTTTGCCAAATATAAATAAGAAAATAAAAATATATATCGGGGTGTGACAACGCTTATCAACCATTATGAGTTCACTGTCACTAGTGTCACTTTCACTAGATGAATGCTCAGTTCGCTTCTATTATCGTTATTTAGGAAAGTTTGGCTCATTAACTCAACTCTCTTAATTAGCATGGATTCTCACATCTAAGGACAGTCACACTTCATCTCGCTTTCTGAATGGCTGTCACTCCCATATAACGCGTACTCCACTTTTTAATGCTCTCCGAGCATCTGACGCTGCTTTGCGGAGACTTTCCCTGACGTCTGCTGGGCCAGAAAATTGTCTTTATTATCTATCAATTTCAAGCTTTCGCGAAGCCGAAACGAGAGTCTCTCTCTCTCTCTCTTTTCATCCTTTTCGCACGTGTGATAACGTCTCTTGACCTCAAGACTCGTATACACGTTCCTTGCTTTGTTTGCGCACTCAAACAACGCTGGACGAAATATTTGCACCGTGTTTTGTGAAAAGCATTCGCACTGAGACACCTCCCGACGAGTCTCTCTCATTTTACGTAGACATATACCTAAGCGTAAGCGTATGCACGTTCTCGCATTCCGGCTTTATGAAAATGCTGCGGTGCATGAAACCAGCGAAATTTCGCTCACAATTTCATTTGATTACTGCTGTTATCTATTTCGCACAATTCGTCTGTAGGCACCAAAGTCGCTCATGTGTCTTGTAATAAGAATATTGTAACAAAGGCTACCTTTGACTATAGGTACAAAACACTCTTACGTTCACCACTATACCGTGCTAGATTGCACCGAATTAGTTAAGTAGCAGCGCAGCTTCAATGAAATGTAAGGTAACTGGTCGCTTTAAATAGGAGAAGACATTCGAGGCACATTTTCAAACATTGCGTGCGTCGAGTTATGTGTGGTTTCATTTCATTTATGTGGTGCACCTGAAGTGTTGTTTACTTGTACTTGGCGAGATAGTGCATAGATTGCTCGGTGGCTTAAGGCCATCGAGCAATTATTTTTTTTAGCTACAGTCGTTGATTAAAGGCGAGTGCTTGGCTTTGCACAGGCCACCAAAACGTCTATTACAACGTACGCGGCATCCCGTAAGCGCTGTAGCAGACGCTCGCGGAATTGAAACTTAGATGCAGCAAATCATTGGCTATCATCGTATACTCTCGATGCTAGACGCTTTGCGTGCTACCTTGATATTATCGGCACACACTTCTCTCTTTCCTTGTCGTTTCATCGGCTATCGTGTGTCCTCCTTGCCCTCTTAAGTGCCGAATAAGTTAAATTCATACCCGCGCTATAGTAATTCCTCCAGATAAGAGAATTTTTGGCTAAGAAAATGCGTAGCCACAGAGAAAGCTTTGTGAATTTGGCCCCAGGTGTTTTAGACTTCGTCGATGTATTTTCAAGTTCTTAAAATGCATCATTATGTCGAAGACTATCTTACTGTATAGAAATAAATATTTGAGTCTGGATTTGCATCGTGAAATTTCGTTGAAGCGGGATGGCATAATAAAAAGTTTTCGTTGTGGCGACAAAATTTATGCATTTACTCCTATGGACTGCTGACGGGGAACCATGAATTTTTCGTTGTAGCGGAAATTTCGTTGAAGTGGCGTTTCTTGTAGCGGAGTTCAACTGTATCTGCTCACTTAATATTGTAATTCATTTCAAATACAATATTTTGAGGCTGGCATTATAAGAATGAGTGCTGATTTAGGTAAAGTAACTTATTTGGTCATTTTCATCTCAAAATTAGTACATATCTGCAGTCCCATATGTTATCACACTTTCCTTGAGCTAACTCAACATTCTACATCCATATTGTGGCAAGCTGTTTCTCTTTTTTCCCAGCACATGGCATGATCGAACAGAGTTGTTTCTTACTTACAAGCTACTGCTCAGTGCATCGGATGGGCATTTGCAAACAGCTCTAAAATGAAAATACTGTCAATAAGCCTGTCTCTATCTTTTTTTTCAAGACACCACGTATGCTTCACATTAACTTTTTTTTTGGAAATGAGTACTCTTTTTACAGTTCAATTTCCTGGAAATGTTGTTTCTGAAATGCTTTAAACGTTTTCCTGTTGAAGCGCCCTAGTTTGGAAATTTTTTTATGTATAAAGTCGAAGTCATTGTATATGGACTCCTCCTTGAAATGTGCGCTCAGCGATCAAGCCACATTTTTTTTTGCATTTTTGTTATAAAGGGCTAACAACGCCTCCTCAGACAAGTTGGGCTTTTTGTGTTTAAGTAAGGCCCGCTTGGTCGAAAGTGAATTGAACCATGTTCGCAATGAACTCCTTCATTCCATTGAAGTATGGTACCGCCACATAGAACCAATAATACCGGCTAGTCTCGTGCCGCACTTCGCTAACTCGGCTCTCACCGTTGTTTGTGGGGCCTTTTGTAGTTTAATTTATGCTATTGTTTGTGCATTTTTTTGCATCCTTCACCCTGGATCCGGCTCAAGTGCGGCGGGTATCCTTCAACATGATGAAGGCAGGCATTTTTTCAAGCAACCTGCAATGCCCCGCCGCGGTGGTCTAGTGGCTAAGGTACTCGGCTGCTGACCCGCAGGGCGCGGGTTCGAATCCCGGCTGCGGCGGCTGCATTTCCGATGGAGGCGGAAATGTTGTAGGCCCGTGTGCTCAGATTTGGGTGCACGTTAAAGAACCCCAGGTGGTCTAAATTTCCGGAGCCCTCCACTACGGCGTCTCTCATAATCATATAGTGGTTTTGGGACGTTAAACCCCACATATCAATCAATCAACCTGCAAGCGGCCTCCCACAATGCGGCGGCCGGGAACTTTCGAACTACAGCATGGCGCACTTGTACCGCCATCACAACCTGCGGTTTAAACATGTATAGACGCGCAGATATCTGCAGATGGCTATGATAAGATTGTCTTCAATGAGTCAAAATGACGCGTTTATCGCCACCGGCCACCTCGCCTGCTTTTTTTTCTCATGCTTATCCGTTAGGGCTCTGCCGCAACCACGCGAAAGTCGTCATTCATCAACCAGTCTCTGCAATTACCGATGCATTGATGAACCAGTCTCTGCCATTACTGAAAAGTGGAAGACCTTCTGCGGCACAGTGTGGCTTGGAAGAGTCGAGTGTCTAAAGGAACTTTAATAAGACAAAAAGTTATCGCTTCTTGCATTTATGGCTTTTTGTTCTCAAAGGCATTTTTTAGTTAATCATTGGCAGACCTAGACGCAGAGAATGGCGCCAGAAAAGTTTAAGTCATCATGCTGCCTTTTGTTTGTGTGTGTGTGCGTGCACGCGCGTTCGCATGCGTGCTTGCGCATACATTTGCGTGCGCGTGTTTTCCCTTCTCTTTCACTGCCATTTTGCAAGTAAACAAAAGCCTGAAAAGTGAGAGACCTCACTCGTAGCACCCAAAACCTGTGTGCACTGCTCGCCATGGTCCACGATATTTTCGTCGCAAGTAAACTGCAGTGGGGCACTCGCGAGGGTGCCTCTCTCATGCTTTATTATACCTTTTTTAATTTTCTTTGCTTCGTATGCGGCATACTTTTAGCACGACATACCTGTCGATTTTAAAAGTAGTAGGCTTTGAAAGATAGGACAATTGTAAGGGTATTGAAATATGGTCATTATAACCGATATATCATTTACTATATCTGTGAGTGCGACTCTCTCTCTCTCTCTCTATATATATATATATATATATATATATATAAATTGAATGAACTTGCAGATAGCACATTTGAAAAGGAAATCGTATTTACTAACGTTTCGGCCATGGCACGGCCTTCGTCAGAGTAAGTAGGTATGATACAATGCAGCCGCTTTTATAGGCTCACGTGATGAACTCTCGGTAAAGCAGCTAGGACAATCAAAGTAAAAAATGGTATACTGTCAGAACCTTGTGTTGACATGAATGACATGTGACGGGTGCATGAATATACAAGTTTCAAATTTCCTTGCGCATCGACACGCGAGGCACAGTATGGTTGGGAGGACATGTAAAAGAGCTCTGAAGTAAAGAAACCACGGTTGACAAGTATACATTTTAATATACACTAAAATATTATACTAATCTAAGAAATCGTGTTGTTATAGTGCGAGGCAGGTGAGCTTTCCTACGTTTTCATTGATACCTGAACGAATGGTGTTAAATTTGTGGATCAAGAAGGATTCCCTCACTTCCCTATCGTGATTTGTCTTGAAACCGGACTGAATAATAGTGGCCCTAATTTTGTCGAAACCATGGCCAGGCATACTGACGTGCTTCGACAGCGGTAGATTAGGGAGGCTTACGGCATGTGCACGGTGATTATAAAAACGAATTCTCAAACTTGTCTCTGTTTGACTTATGTACTTAGCTCCGCATGTTGAACACTCGAGAAGATAGAAGACGTTGATACTATCACACGTGTAGTTCCCATTTATCTTTAAAGAAAAACTGGACGATGTACTTAAAACTGTTTTAGATGTCGTCATGTGCGCGCACACTTTGCAACGTGGTTTGTTGCAGGGATGACAGCCTTCATGTTGTGAACACGTGGTTTTAAATGAGGTTAGTAAATCACGAAGGTTCCGCGACCGCCGGTAGACCACGCGTGGTTGTTCTGTAAAGATTCTTTTGAGCCGCTCGCTCTGTATTAAAATGTTGAAATGTTTCTTTAAGATATGATTCACATTTGGAGCTGAGGCCGCATGTATCAAAATTAGATTAGTCCGCGAACAATCTTTGGGTCTTTTGTTAGTACTCAGCAGGTCTGAACGGTCGAGCTCTTCTGCACGTTTGATGGCGTCTGTGATTATGCTGGCCGGATAGCTCTGTTTTTCGAGCGCGCTCCGAAGTTGTTCGCAGCGGCGGGAAAATTCGCTGCTATCAGAGCATATTCTTTTAAAACGGACTGCTTGGCTGTAGGGAATACTAGTTTTGTTGTGTTTCACGTGACTACCTACTAAAGTGAAGATATTGCTGCCTATCTGTGGGTTTCCTGTAAAGATTAGTTATCAGCTTCTCGTTACGTAGAGTGACCATGACATCAAGGAAGCTTATGTTCACAGGTGAATATGAGTGCGAAAAAGAAATCGCCGGATGAGCGTTGTTAAGATCTGCTATGAAAGAAAGAAGTTGCGATTCACTATGGTGCCAGATTAGAAAACTGTCGTCAATGAACCGCTTATAGTAAAATTGCTTATATTCAAAATTTGCAAGAAATTTGTTTTCAAGGAGCCCCATAAATATGTTCGCGTAGTTTGGTCCAATTCTTGTGCCCATAGATGTACCGCTAACTTGAACATAATGTGTCCCATCAAATTCGAAATTGTTAAGTTCAAGAATGAGCTGAAGCAATGTAGCTAACGTAGATGCGCAAACTGGTTTGTTGGCGTCGCAATCGTTGTACGCGAAGATAACTGCCTCGATGCCATCTGAGTGAGAGATATTAGTATATAGTGATGTGACACCTAACGTAACGAGAAACGAATTTTGAGGAACCTGTAGGCCAACAATATCTGATAGAAAGTGATTGGTATCTTAAATGTAAGAAGAAAAGCTGGACGGAATGGTGTTGAGGAGGTCATCTACATAACGGGAAAGGTTCTCAGTCACTGTTCCAACTCCAGAAATTATCGGTCTACCGGGATTATCTCTGTTATGAATTTTGAGAAGAAGGTAAAACCTACCAGCTACTGGGCTCAACGGTATTAGGGATTTCAAAGTGCCATAGCTCATTTTTTTATCATTAAAGAGCGCAGTCAAAGTATCACGAACAATATCTTTGAACTCGTTTGTTGGGTCATGATCTTGCCGCTTGTAATATGATGCATCACTGAGCTGCCGATGGCCTTCGCTGATATATTTGCTTCTATCCATTACAACAATGGCGCCTCCTTTATCTGCAGGTTTTATAATTGTGTCATTACGACTAGCGAAGGATTCACTTGCTTGTTGCTCTCTGTCAGTGAGGTTGCGGTGCAATGGTGTACGTTTTTTATATGCCTGCATGACATCGCGTTGTACAGCTCTGATATAAAGGTCCAGACATTTGTCTCTTTGGGAGGGGGGTGTCCAATGCTTGTAAGATGGCAATAATGAGCTATCGGTATGGTGAGCTGAGGACCGATCATAAAAGTACTCACGGAGTCGCATGTTACGTTCGAAATTGTGAAGATCCTTCACCAACTGAAATTCACTATAGCCTCCTGTTGCAGGGCAAAAATTAAGTCCTCGAGATAACACACTACGTTCCTCAATTGATAGATCGTAACATGACAAATTTATAATGTTATCCTGTCCAGAAGATTTACTTTCCAGCTCGGGCTGGTGCATTTCAGCTGTAGTTAGAATGCTTCCTCGTCGGGAGCATTCCTTTTTTTCCTAGGTGGTCATGCGCGACCTTCTTTGACTTTTTAACATCCAGCTCGGCTAACTTCTGTGACCGATATAGTTCGAGAATTTTTAATTCTTCAGTCGTAAAGTGAGAGGATTGCACTAGCTGTTTTTCTTGATTACGCAGACCTTTTTCTGATGATTCATAATGGCTAATAAGTATGCTGGTTAGTTCAACAGACGCCCGATTTAAGGTGTTGTGCCACCTTGACAGGTTTTCTTTGACATCTCTGATGTGGCCGGCTGCAGTTTTAGTTGTAAATCTTTAGGAGCACTTGCTGCCGCGACATACACTTTAAGCATAGAATTGTGCGATTCACAACGAGTCTGTTTTTTATAACCTTCCTGGTCCTTGAAAAGTTCATTGAGCCAAGAGATAAAGTACTCTCACCCAGCTGGCGTAGTGTTAGTCAGTTCGTTCCTCTCGTGGTCGTGCCCCTGTTCCGGAGTCCGTAGCGTGGTTGAGACGGCGAAAGTGATGCAACGACCGCAGGCGGCGGTAGGCAAGACGTAGGCTGTGTAGATTGCGACTTGTTCATGTGGGCGCGCGATGCTTTCGAGGTGACGTTCTCTGCTACGGAAAGCTTGCTCGTCAGGGTGAAGGTTGCTGAGGGCACGGTGTTGTTTCTTGAGATCGGCTGTGTTGTAGAATGACTGGGTGCTGAAGGTCGCCCAGCTCGATCCATTCGATGCGGAGAGTTGTCATTCGTTGATGAATCGCACCAGGCAGCTGATGTCGCATCCACCGGTCTCCTGAAGCACAGGTGGCGGATGTGGCTTGCAAGCAACGACACACCCTCGAAGCTCATATCAAGGCCGTCTGCTGCGAGGACGCGTGCGGGTGGTAACCATTCGATTTCATGATCGAGGTAGCAAACTAGCCGGGAATAGCGGCAAAAATTCCTAAGCATGTTGTTGAACACTGATGCTTCTCTGTTGTAGCGTCGGACGAATGACAGGTTACAGAACCTTTGTCGACGGTTTCCACTTCTAGGCAGTATCAGCGTGGCGTAAATTCGCCGACTTTCGGGGCGCTCTTTCGCAATGCTTTCAAGTAGATCGTGGTATTTTGCAAACGCCTCGTGTCCCGAACTCGAAGCGACATCAAACGTCCCAACATGAAGAATAAGACAGGATGCTGAGCGGGGCTATAGATCAAGTAAGTCACGCACATCACCGATTGTAGCACCACACTGTGAAATGAAGGCTGGTGCGCCATTGCAGAGGGGGTCGAAGTATTGATGTATATACTTTGTTTGTGAATCTCCCACAACTGCTGTGGGAGGAGTGTACACAGGGTATTTCGAAATCATTCTTTTCTTCAGTGCTGTCCCAGAACCCATGGTTGAAGAAGAACTTGAAGGGAAGGCACAACAGGTCCGATTATTTTTTATATTGAATGAACTTGCAGATAGCACATTTGAAAAGGAAATCGCATTTACTAACGTTTCGGCCATGGCACGGCCTTCGTCAGAGTAAGTAGGTATGATACCATGCAGCCGCTTTTATAGGCTCACGTGATAAACTCTCGGTATAGCAGCTAGGACAATCAAAGTAACAAAATGGTAATCTGTCAGAACCTTGTGTTGACATGAGTGACATGTGACGGGTGCACGAATATACAGGATTGAAATTTTCTTGCGCATCGACACGCGGGGCACAGTATGGTTGGCAGGACATGTAAAAGAGCTCTGAAGTAAAGAAACGACGGTTGACAAATATACATTTTAATATACACTAAAATATTTTACTAATCTAAGAAGTTGTGTTGTTATAGTGCGAGGCAAGTGAGCTTTCCTATGTTTTCATTGATACCTGAACGAATGGTGTTAAATTTGTGGATCAAGAAGGATTCCCTCACTTCCCTAACGTGATTTGTCTTGAAACCGAACTGAATAATAGTGGCCCTAATTTTGTCGAAACCATGGCCAGGCATACTGACGTGCTTCGACAGCGGTAGATTAGGGAGGCTTATGGCATGTGCACGGTGATTATTAAAACGAATTCTCAAACTTGTCTCTCTTTGACCTATGTACTGAGCTCCGCATGTTGAACACTCGAGAAGATAGAAGACGTTGATACTATCACACGTGTAGTTCCCATTTATCTTTAAAGAAAAACTAGACGATGTACTTAAAACTGTTTTAGATGTCGTCGTGTGCGCGCACACTTTGCAACGTGGTTTGTTACAGGGATGACAGCCTTCATGTTGTGAACACGTGGTTTTAGATGAGGTTAGTAAATCACGAAGGTTCCGCGACCGCCGGTAGACCACGCGTGGTTGTTCTGTAAAGATTTTTTCGAGCCGCTCGCTCTGTATTAAAAAGTTGAATTGTTTCTTTAAGATATGATTCACATTTGGAGCTGAGGCCGCATGTATTAAAATTAGATTAGTCCGCGAACAATCTTTGGGTCTTTTGTTAGTACTCAGCAGGTCTGAACGGTCGAGCTCTTCTGCACGTTTGATGGCGTCTGTGATTATGCTGGCTGGATAGCTCTGTTTTTCGAGCGCGCTCCGAAGTTGTTCGCAGTGGCGGGAAAATTCGCTGCTATCAGAGCATATTCTTTTAAAACGGACTGCTTGGCTGTAGGGAATACTAGTTTTGTTGTGTTTCACGTGACTACTACTGAAGTGAAGATATTGCTGCCTATTCGTGGGTTTCCTGTAAAGATATATATATATGAAGAGATCTAACAGAAGACAGTAATGCCAAGGAATGTACAGGGGAAGTTATTAGAACCAATGGACTGTTAATAATAAGAAAAAAAGTGGGTGAAAAAATAACACGCCGTGAGCAGGAATCAAACCTACGACCTTCGAATAACGCGTTCGATGCTCTAACAATTGAGCTATCACAGCGGCTTTCGTCCATCCACTTTTTTGGGTTTATATGTGAATTTAGAAGTAGGAGTATTAGGTTTTATACGAGGGACTATTAATCAGCTGCCCGCTCGTAATAAGTTCACGTGCTACGTGACGGTCACACATGCGCTCAAAAGAGTGTTTCACACTCGTCGCTTGGCTTATAGATGGCGCTTACTGACACTCCTACTTCTAAATTCACTTATAAACCCAAAAATGTGGATGGGGGGAAGGCCGCTGTGATAGCTCAGTTGTTAGAGCATCGAACGCGTTATTCGAAGGTCGTAGGTTCGATTCCTGCGCTCACGGCTGGTTATTTTTTCACCCACTTTTCTTTCTTCTTATTTAGATTCCATTGGTTCTAATAACTTCCCCTGTACTTTCCTTGGCATTACTGTCTGTTAGATCTCATCTTATATATATATATATATATATATATATATATATATATATATATATATATATATCTTTACAAGTCGCACTGACAGATATAGCAAACGATCTATCGGTTATAATGAACATATTTCAATACCCTTACAATTGTACTATGTTTCAAAGCCTCCTACTTTTAAAATGAACAGGTATGTCGTGCTAAAGGTATGCCGCATACGAAGCAAGAAAGTTAAAAAAGGCATAATAAAGCATGAGAGAGGCACCCTCGCGAGTGCCCCACTGCTGTTTACATTGAAGCATCGAACGCGTTATTTGAAGCTCATAGGTTCGATTCCTGCTCACGGCTGGTTATTTTTTCACACACTTTTCTTTCTTCTTATTTACATTTCGTTGGTTCTAATAACTTCCCCTGTACATTCCTTGGCATTAATGTGTGTTAGATCTCATTATTATTTTGTCAAAACACGAAAAAACGAGCCCTTAGGTATACACTTCTTTCCCTATATATATATATATATATATATATATATATATATATATATATATATACGGAAACGAGAAAGCACGACGTACGAGGAAACCCTTTTATTAATCACATACGTTTCAGCTGGTGGGCCAGCCTTCGTCAGTGTGACTTGTAAAGCAGCTTTCGTAGCCATTATATACATTTCTAAATTGTTTTGAGACATGCGAAATAGCAATCGGAAGTGATTCGACATGATTATTCAAAAAGGCAAAATACATTTAGTGTGAAGATGCAATGCGTAAAGTAACATGGACACAGCGGTAACCTCTTATCGTTAGAGCAACATCAGTACAACTGAAAGAGATTTTAAATATAAATATGGCGCATGGTGTGGAAAGCATTATGACAACCATGCATGCAGACTGAAGCGCATAAACGAGCGGTATACATACTAAAGATAACCAGGTAAACTGAGTTTGTTAAGCAGAGAACAAGGATGGTTCTGCCGAAAACAAAAATAAGAAGTAAAATAACAGAAAATGAACTAGAAATCTCTGAAGGGTATGAGACACCTTAAGTCGTGCAAGGTAAATTAGCGAGTGTGGCTGCGCGTTCGTTTATTCCACAGTTTAGTGTACCGAACTTGTAGATTAGAAACGACTCGCGCACTTCCTGCTCATGATGTGAGCGGAAACCGGATTCCAGTACCGTTGCTTTAATATTGTCGAAAGAATGACCAGGTATTGTTAGATGTTTCGATAGAGGCAGATTTGGAAGGGTTTTAACATGCGACTTATGATTATAAAACCGAGTTGTAAACGGTGTTTCTGTATGACCAATATATTGCCACGTTCCATTTCCCAAGTTTTTGTTATCGTTCCGGAACACCACACGATTCTCGTCGCAAACCGCGCCTGCAGGTTTCGAGAAGGTTTCGAACTGTAGTAGATCATTTCGATAAGATCACGCCCACTGTGCGAACGGTACAGATTGTTCTGGAACCTACGCCACCGCCAGCGATAACGCTAGAACATTCGAAGGCAAGGGTATAAATGCCGACGCGCTTCACCGCTTGTCAGTTGTTGATCGAAGGCCGACGCTGCGTTTGCCGCTATCAGTCCGAGACTGCTATCTGTGCAAGACTGCTGCTGTAATTACACTTTCCCTTTACCGGACACAGGTTCGCCCAAATAAGCAGTTAAATCCCAACACGAAGTTTCCTGTCTTCGGCCACGTCACGACCCCGTGACATCTGGTGGAGGTGCTGCTTCGTTCATGTACCGGACGCCCCCGTCAAGCCGTGAACCCAGCCCCCGTCGCGGAGAAGACACCGACGCCAACCAAGAGCAGCGAACAAGCCGCCGACAGCAAGGTCTCCCACCGGAGTACGGCCTTCTACAAGAAAAGGCGCGGAAGACCAAGACCATGACCTCGACTGCAGCGACGATGACAACCGGAGCGTCCCAGCCCGCGATCGTCATTCATCAACCCAGGGAACCACCAACGTTCCATGGCTCATCGTTTGAAGACCCGGAAACCTGGCTAAAAACATATGACCGTGTGGCCACCCTCAACCTCTGGGACAACGAAGAAAAGCTTCGTCGTGTGTACTTCTACCTGGAAGACACCGCAAGGACCTGGCTAGAGAATCGGGAGTCCACGCTCCGAACTTGGGATGTCTTCTGCGGCGCATTTCTGCAAACGTTCGCGAGCGTCGCTCACAAGGAGAGGGCCGCTGCTCAACTCGAGACCCGGGTTCAGCTACCAATTGAAAAGGTTGGAATTTTCACAGAGGAGATTACCCGCCTATTCCGTCACGCTGACCCAGACATGCCTGAGGAAAAGAAAGTTCGTTTCCTCATGCGAGGGGTCAAACAGGAGCTCTTTGCGGGACTAATGAGGAATACACCAAACACTGTCCAAGAATTTGTATCCGAGGCGACCACCATCGAAAAAACCCTGGACATGCGCACCAGACAGTATAATCGTCGCCTGACTCCAGAATGCGCTGCTGCTCAAGCCAGTGACTCCGACGACCTGCGTGAAACGATCCGAGCGATCGTGCGGGAAGAGCTGCGCAAACTGTTGCCTTCGGCGCGGCCTCAAGTGGATTCGATCGCCAACGTTGTGCGAGAAGAAGTCCGGCAATCGCTTCGAATTCCCCAAACACTGCTGCCCGAGCCAGAAACTATGAGCTACGCCGCTGCAGTGCGCCACAACGCTCCTCCCCGTCCACGCCAAAACGCCGCCCCGTCACACTACCGTCGCCAGACGCCACCACCCCCACCGACGTCCTACCGTTCCCCAGCGGGCCAGCGCAGTGCTCCGAAGAAAACGGACGTTTGGCGTGCACCTGACAACCGCCCGCTCTGCTACCACTGCGGCGAGGCCTGGCACACATACCGCCGTTGCCAGTACCGACAGATGGGACTGCGTGGCTTCGCCTTCAATGCACCGCGTCCGCAGCCAGGAGATCGGCCACGTGACATCGCCGACTACTTGGCAGGAACTCAATGGACACCACGAAGTCCTTCCCGTTCGCCATCGCCCAGCCGCCGCATGTCACCGCACCTCCGGCAGTACTCTGGCCCAACGCGGGGCCGGTCTCCTAGCCCGTATCCGGGAAACTAAGGGCAGCAACTGATGGAGCTGCGGTTGCTGTGCGATGAACTACCGAAGATCCTCCTCCGACGACGCCACCGCGACGGAGCTTTTTGAACACAACACCAACCAGGCAAAGCCCTGAAGGCAAAAGCTCACTTACCGAAGGTGGCCGGACGACGCAACATGGAAACAGCGGAACAAGCCGACGTAGCCGTGACCCGACGCCACGCCCTAACTGTAATGCGAGATGGCGAACTAGCGACCTCGACGTTCTTATCGACGGCCACAGTGTGACCGCTCTCGTCGATACTGGAGCCGACTATTCTGTCATCAGTGGGTCGTTCGCCGCAAAGTTAAAGAAAGTTAGGACAGCTTGGAAAGGCCCTGAAATCCGCACAGCCGGAGGTCATCTCGTAACGCCTGCAGGAATCTGCACAGCGAGAGTCACCATTAACGGCCGTATTTGTCCTACAGACTTCGTAGTCCTACAGCGTTGCTCGAGAGATGTCATCCTTGGCATGGACTTCTTATGCCTCCATGGTGCTGTTATCAACCTAAAAACAAAGTCGATAATGTTATCCACAGAAGAAGCACTACCGCCGCGCACGCCGTCAGGACACCATGCCTTGAATGTGCTGGAAGAACAAGTCAACATTCCGCCTCGCTCAAGCGTCATTATTTCAGTCGGCGCTCCTAAATCACCTGACTTGGAAGGCGTCGTTAAAGGCAGTCAGCATCTGTTGGTCACCCGAAACATTTGCGTCGCAAGAGGAATTGCAGAGCTGCGGAGAGGCAAAGCAACGGTTATACTCACGAATTTCAGCAATGAGTACAAACATGTGAACAAAGGAACAACGGTCGCATACATCGAAGAAATTGTCGAAGCCACCAGTGCTTTCGCCTTTGCTGATTCTGCGGAACCTGCTCAGAGGAACCAAGTCCCTCCCATAGCTTTCGACATCAGTCCCAGACTTCCGAACGATAAGCAAGAACAGCTCAAGGCCCTGCTCCTGCAATACGAAGATTGCTTTTCGTCGTCATCGAAAATTCGGCAGACCCCAATCACGAAACATCGCATCATAACCGAAGAAAATGCCAGGCCACTCCGACAGAGTCCGTACAGGGTTTCGACGCGAGAACGTGAGGCCATGAAGAGACAAGTTGATGAAATGCGGCGAGATGACATTATCCAGCCGTCCAAGAGTCCATGGGCATCCCCCGTGGTGTTAGTGAAGAAAAAGGATGGGACCCTACGTTTCTGCATCGATTATCGCCGCCTGAACAAAATCACGAGAAAGGACGTGTATCCTCTCCCCCGAATAGACGACGCACTTGATCGGCTCCATAACGCCAAGTACTTCTCGTCATTGGACCTCAAGACTGGCTATTGGCAAATCGAAGTCGACGAAAGAGACCGAGAGAAGACGGCGTTTATAACACCGGACGGCCTCTTCGAGTTTAAGGTGATGCCCTTCGGCCTTTGCTCAGCGCCTGCAACTTTTCAACGCGTTATGGATACAGTACTGGCAGGATTGAAGTGGCAGACTTGCCTTGTGTACTTGGACGACGTCGTCGTGTTTTCCTCGAGTTTCGACGAGCATCTTCGGCACCTTGAAGCTGTACTTCAAGCCATCAAGACGTTCGGACTCACACTGAAGCCATAAAAGTGCAGATTTGCGTATGAGAAGCTCTTGTTTCTGGGGCACGTTATCAGCAAGTCTGGAATTCGTCCCAATCCACGGAAAACAGCCGCCATCGCCGACTTCCCGCCGCCCACTGACAAGAAGGCCGTGCGCCGATTTCTGGGCCTGTGCGCCTATTATAGGCGGTTTGTGAGAAACTTCGCCTGCATTGCCAATCCTCTCACTAACCTTACCAAGGCCGACGCGGAGTTCAAGTGGGGAACGCCACAAGAACACGCTTTCCAGGAGCTTAAACATCGCCTCCAGACGCCTCCGTTACTTGCCCATTTCGACGAATTTGCCGAGACAGAAATACATACTGACGCAAGCAGCGTAGGTCTTGGCACCGTTGCTTGTGCAGAGGGCTGACGGACTTGAAAGGGTTATTAGTTACGCCAGCCGATCGCTATCCAAAGCAGAAGCAAATTATTCCACAACAGAAAAGGAGTGCCTTGCCATCATCTGGGCTACGTCGAAATTTCGCCCCTACCTCTACGGCAGGCCCTTCAAAGTTGTGAGCGACCACCACACCTTGTGTTGGCTAGCCACCTGGAAGGACCCTTCAGGTCGCCTCGCACGATGGAGCCTGAGACTTCAAAAATATGACATTACTGTCATTTACAAGTCCGGCAAAAAACACTCCGACGCTGACTGTCTCTTTCGTGCGCCTGCCGACCAATCGCTACACGACGACCCGGATGACGACTACTTCTTGGGAACGATAACTACCGACGACTTCGCTGAACGACAGCGGGCCGACCCGGAACTTAAGGCCCTAATAGAATACCTCGAAGGCAGGACCGCCGAAGTCCCGAAGGTATTCAAGCGCGCACTTGCGTCGTTCTTTCTACGAAACGGTCTTCTACAAAAGAGAAACTTTTCACCGCTTCGAGCTAAGTACCTCCTTGTGGTGCTTTCAGCTCTGCGACCAGAACTCCTGCAGGCCCTGCACGACGATCTGACGGCAGGGCACCTCGGTGTTTCTCGCACGCTCGCGAGGATACAAGAAAGGTACTACTGGCCACGTCTTACCACCGACGTCACTCGATATGTGAGGACGTGCCGGGACTGTCAGCGACGCAAGACACCGCCGACAAGGCCAGCGGGACTTCTGCAGCCAATTGATCCACCTTGCCGACCTTTCCAGCAGATTGCTATGGACCTACTGGGGCCGTTCCCGACGTCGGCTTTCGGAAACAAGTGGATTGTGGTAGCTACCGACTACCTCACCCGCTACGCCGAGACAAAAGCCCTGCCAAAAGGCAGTGCATCCGAGGTAGGTAAGTTCTTCGTCGAAAATATCGTCCTTCGTCACGGCGCCGTGGAGGTCCTTATCACCGACGGAGGAACGGCATTCACTGCCGACTTAACTCAAGCGATCTTGTGTCACACACGTCCCGTTTATTAGGGAGGCAATCTCCGGGCTAATTCCAAGAGCCGAAGTATCGGCCCCCCGAACCGCACCACGAAAGCGTGGACAATTTTGAAGTGGTCCTTTTTGGTGCGCCAGCGGACGCCGGTCGTGGCCCAAAGAACAAGTCAGAGCCGAGAGTTGATAACCAAAACAAATATTATATTCTCAATAATGGCAGATCGAAAACAATCCATAAAAAATGCACACTCCACACTAGTTACATACAATATGTCACCAATCAAACCAATCAATCAACGTACTACACAATACAATCGGCCACACTCAAAACAACGGACACAGACAACAATACGCACTACAATGCAGTCGCATGCATTGAACAACCAAGACACTTAAGGACTAGAGAGATAGAAAACCTATTCAGTCCAAAGTCCTTGGAACAAAAGTCTGAATGATACTCTTCCGAGAATCACTCACTCAAAGTCCAGCGTTGTTGTCGTTCCGTAGCTCTCGAAGTTTCTCTTCCAGGAAACCTCGCGTCCTCAAATGGCCACTCTCCAAGCTTCAAGCTTCTTCGCCGGAAATCCGTCGGCTTCACACACGCAGCTGTTGCCCGCGTCTTCGCTCGATAGCGGTAAACCCACGCTCTTGCCTGTAGCTCGAGCCGTCCCTACGGACCAAAAACTTCGCCGACTACACGGCGGAATTCCTACGCGCTCTGGCGCTCACTTCCGTCTCCTCCTGTTCTGTCACTACGGGCAGAACCTTCGCCGACTCCACGGCGGAATTCCTACGCGCTCTGGCGTTAACTTCCGTCACCTCCTGCTTTCTCGTCTCGGCTGCTCGATTAAATACCTTCCGCGCCACCTTCCAGAAATTTCTCGTCCTTTCGTCGGCGCGATACGCAGCGAAAGCTGGGAAGACGGCGAGACGGTTGGAATGCCCTCTCCAGCCGCATGATTCACTCGGTCTGACCCCGCCCCGTTCGTTCTGGAAATTTCTAGCGCTTGCCCGGCCGCCGCTGTGGGGTGAGGAGGTTCGTCTGCGAAGCCGTGCTTCTGCGGGGAGAGCACGCGCCCGGGAGCCTTGGATGTTTGCTTTCTTTTTTTTTCTTTTTACCTCGCGGCGTTTCTACCGCCCGTTGTCGCAAGGATTTGGCGGCGCGCTCTTTTTTTAGCGCTCGTTCTGTGACATCTTGGCATACAGCCAAACAAACCACCGCCGGACGACAGCGTACCACCCACAGACCAACGGCCTCACCGAGCGGCTTAACAAGACGATCGCCGACATGCTGTCAATGTACGTCGATGTCGAACACAAGACGTGGGACGCCATTCTTCCGTATGTGACCTTCGCATACAACACGGCGGTGCAGGAGACGACGCAGATATCTCCATACAAATTGGTCTACGGAAGGAGCCCGGCAACGACGCTCGATGCCATGTTACCCAACGTCACCGACGAAGACAACCTCGATGTGAGCGAGTACCTTCAACGCGCCGAAGAAGCCCGACAACTTGCGCGTCTCCGCATCAAGAATCAACAGACGACCGACAGCCACCGTTACAACCTTCGACGACGCTTTGTGGAATACCAGCCCAGTGAACGTGTTTGGGTGTGGACGCCGATACGCCGACGTGGACTAAGTGAAAAGCTTCTGCGACGGTACTTCGGACCGTACAAGGTGGTTCGACGTCTCGGCCCACTTGATTACGAGGTTGTCCCCGACGGCATCACGAACTCTCAACGACGCCGATCGCGACCTGAAGTCGTCCTTGTCGTGCGCCTCAAGCCGTTTCATGCACGTTAACAAACTGAAACAGTGTTTTTTGTATTATTGTTGTATTGTAATTTATTCATTGTACTTTCTTGCATGATTATTGTACCTTCATCTTTAGTTAAAGCATCGGGACGATGCCTTTTTTTAAGAGCGGGGCAATGCCACGTTCCATTTCCCAAGTTTTTGTTATCGTTCCGAAACACCACACGATTCTCGTCGCAAACCGCGCCTGCAGGTTTCGAGAAGGTTCCGGACTGTAGTAGATCATTTCGATAAGATCAGGCCCACTGTGCGAACGGTACAGATTGTTCTGGAACCTACGCCTCCGCCAGCGATAACGCTAGAACATTCGACGGCAAGGGTATAAATGCCGACGCGCTTCGCCGCTTGTCAGTTGTTGATCGAAGGCCGACGCTGCGTTCGCCGCTATCAGTCCGAGACATCTATCTGTGCAAGACTGCTGCTGTATTAGACTTTCCCTTTACCGGGCACAGGTTCGCCCAAATAAACAGTTAAATCCCAACGCGATGTTTCCTGTCTTCGGCCACATCACGACCCCGTGACAATATTGTAGATTACAGATATCGCATTCGAGCATGTATACTACTTTGCAACTGTCACAATTTAGATTGCCCCTGATTGTTAACTGAGAGCCAGTGGATGAACTGGTGACAGTTTGCGTAGTTACCATGTGCGCACACACCTTGCACTGCAACTTCGCACAAGGAGCGCAGCCATTTTGTTTTCGGGTAGCGAGCTTAGACGATGACAGAATATCACGGAGGTTACGTGCACGTCTGTACATGACTCTCGGAGGTTCTGCGAATAGATTTTTAGGGCGCTTGCTTTGATTTAATATGTTATGGTGTTACTCCGGAGCCAGTGCGCTTCCTTCTTCACTACGTCTATCCAAACCACTATCGCTCCTGCAACGACTACGTCGAAACCAATCTTCTGGAAATTCCCCGAAAAACAAACGTCAGTAGTCGTCATTGGCGACTCGCAGATGAAGTACATCAATGAACACTTCAATCCATCCTGCGAAGGAACCCCGGCCTTCATTTCAAAGCCCGGGGCAGGAATCACCGATGTACAAGGAATTCTCGACCTTTTGCCCACATTACCAAAACCCTTGTGCTCCACGTTGGGACAAACGACATGACGCTCGGGTAGGCGAGTATTGCCTTTACTCAGTATCGGCTATTGCTGGATCAAGTCGCAAATGTATTGCCTCAGATAACTAGAGTCTATACCACACTTATACCTCCTCGATGCATCAACCACCGCCGTGGTAGCCGCAACCACGATTTTATCCGTCGGTGCGATAGCGAAGCCTGTTTCTTCAACCATCGACTTCGAGACTACTGCCGTTGGTCGCGAAAAGTCTTCTACGTCGACCACGGCTATGAATGGCTGCCTCCTTTTCGTGTGTTGGCAGTTGATGGATTGCATCCCAGTTTTGAAGGCGTTACCCTTATTGCCGCCCATCTTCGCCAACTTTGCTTCAAGCACACAAGAATCGCATCCTCACCATGGCGTGACTTCACGTCCAGTGAGACTTCGCAGTGCCCGACACGGACATTGGACATTTCTACAAGCCAGTCCCCACTGATAAACGTTTCACGTGATGCCGACGTGATGTGCTCCCCTCGGAACACTTCTTATGTCGTCAACGAATGTGCGTCGCAGACTTCTCCGAACCTTGACCGTCGCAACCCATCGAGAAGAAATGCTGACCGGGACACAGTGTCCAAGTGACTTCCTGCAACTTTCACTGGTAAAGCTGCCTTTTGTACACATCCTGAATCATTTTTGCAACCTAGAAAACTAGTAGACAAAAGGATTCGCGCTGAGCTCCATGCGTCAACGTTATCAACATACCTAACTTCGTCCAAAGTGCCCATAGGGTTACATTTGCGCCTAAACGCAGCAACTTCCGAGCTGTCTTCTCACCACAAGGCGAGATGGCAACCAGTTTTGCAAAGTGCTTCGCTAAATTTGACGCGTATTGTTATAGAACATAACAAATCATGCGCTAAGCAACTGTTTCAAAAAGAAAGGATTCTGCTTTTGCAGCTATCCGCACCGGAGTCTGATCAATTAGTAGCTTACCAGAAAAATGAGGTTGCGAAACTGAATGCAATCAAACAAAAGAAGTACATGAGTGACAACATGCTCCCCTCCTCAAGCCATGATATTCGAGCAAATCCAACCGATAAAAAAGCATTGCCAGACAATATAATAAATCTTTCTTCAGCAAAGCTTTCAGTCGCGCAGATAGGTTGTTTCTCGAAGGGCCTTAGTTTTTGTCCAGCAAACGGTGGGTTCAATGAGTTTCAGCTTATTAAGGACCTTCACAACTTCGCCCGAAATATGCGCCTTAAAGAATATTTCTACGATCACTCTAGTGACCACCGAAGCGGGCTGCTACTCCATCAGCAGAAACACTGGACCCCACCACTGCAACTTGATAGGTGCTTAGACCTATATATTAGGTCTGTACAACAAGATGTCATAGATTCTTACAAAACTCGTGCTCCCCATCGACATAACCTATACACAAAAAAGGGGCACTCGAAGAGATAGCAAATAACCCCGACATCATAATCAAGCCGACTGACAAAGCTGGCGCTATAGTCATTCCTAATCAATGTGACTATATAAGTGAAGCTGAGAGGCAGCTCTCAGATCGAAACTTCTACAGACCACTCCCTACCGATCCTACAAACGACTACAAGGTCGAATTGCAGGACGCACTCGCACAACTTGTAAAAAATGAAAAGATCAATAAAACGATAGCCCGGTCACTCGTTCCACTCAGCCCTGTTGCAGGTTGATTTTATCTTCTGCCCAAGATACATAAAGTAAATAACCCCGGACGCCCTATCATCTCTGGCATAGGAACAGTAACTGAATATTATCCAGGTTTATTGATAGCCTCACAAACAGGATCCCACCTACTTTCTCGTCATTTATAAAGGACACAAATCACTTCTTGAAAGACATTTTAAACATAGGTGTTCCCGACGATAGCTTTATGGTAACATTTGTCGTCTTGTCCTTGTACACAAACATTCCACACAACGATGGCATTTGCCCTCTTATCAAGGCTTACGATGATTGTTGCTTTGACAAGCCAGTTGATGGTGAAACCATCGTTACTCTCATGAAGCTCATCTTGGAACTAAACAACCTCGAATGCAATAACTTACACTACGTTCAAACAAACGGGACATCTATGGGCACTAGAGTAGGTCCTAACTACTCGAATATCTTTATGGGCCTGTTGGAAGCTAACTTCATAGAGAATTCACCTTTGAAGCCATGCTTCTACAAACGCTTCATCGACGACATCTTCATGATTTGGCCACATGGCGAAGCAAGTCTTTTAAGTTTCATTAGGAATTTCAACAATGCCCACCCTGCCATCACCTTCACCCATAATTACTCATCAACAACGATAAACTTTCTTGACGTTACCGTCACAGCTAGCGAAGCGCGGCTCTCCCCAAATATCTTTCGCAAACGAACTCTTAGGCATCAGCTCCTCCATTTCCATAGCAGTCACGTCCGACATTGCAAAACAGGGATACCGTACAGCCAAGCTCATAGGTTTAAAAGAATATGTTCCAACCACGAAGATTTCTTTTCGAACTGCCAGGATCCGAAACGTTCGCTCATTCAACGTGAATATCCACGGGGAATAATTGATGACGCCATAAAACGCGCTGACAAACTAAACTGAATTGACCTGCTCAACGCTGACCTCAAGACGTTGTGTACATCTCAGGTTTACCTTGTGCTCACCCATTCAACGTCAGCTCCAAATGTCACCGCGATTTCGAAGCGACACAATAACATAATAACTCAAACCAAGCGCCTTAAAAATGTATTCGCAGAACCACCGAGAGTCGTGTACAGACGTGCACGTAACCTCCATGATATTCTTTCATCGTCTAAGCTCGCTTCCCGTAAACAAAATGGCTGCGCTCCTTGTGGGAAGTCGCGGTGCATAGTGTGTGCGCACATGATAACTACGCAAACTGTCACCAGTTCATCCACTGGCTTTCAGTATACAATCAGGCGCAATCTAAATTGTGACAGTTCCAACGTAGTATACATGCTCAAATGCGACATCTGTAATCTACAATATATTATTCATACGCAAACACCGTTTAGAACTCGGTTTATTAATCATAGG
This sequence comes from Rhipicephalus annulatus, assembly GCA_013436015.1. Taxonomy (NCBI): domain Eukaryota; kingdom Metazoa; phylum Arthropoda; class Arachnida; order Ixodida; family Ixodidae; genus Rhipicephalus; species Rhipicephalus annulatus. Next base: position 46,546 of record WOVY01000661.1, read on the forward strand.
TTGCATGTCAAAACCCTTCCAAATCTGCCTCTATCGAAACATTTAGCAATACCTGGTCATTCTTTCGACAATATTAAAGCAACGGTACTGGAATCCGGTTTCCGCTCACATCATGAGCGGGAAATGCGCGAGTCGTTTCTAATCTACAAGTTCGGTACACTAAACTCTGGAATAAACGAACACGCAGGCACACTCGCTAATCTACCTTGCACGACTTAAGGTGTCTCATACCCTTCCGAGATTTCCAGTTCCTGTTCTGTTATTTTACTTGTTATTTTTGTTTTCGGCGGAACCATCTTTGTTCTCTGCTTAACAAACTCAGTATACCTGGTTATCTTTCGTATGTATTACGCTCGTTCAAGCGCTTCAATCTGCACGCATGATTGTCATAATGCTTTCCACACCATGCGACATATTTATATTAATAATCTCATTCATTCGTACTGATGTCGCTATAACGATAAGAGGTGACCACTGTGTCCATGTTACTTTACGCATTGCATCTTCATACTAAATGTATTTTGCCTTTTTGTATAATGATGTCGAATCACTTCCGATTGCTATTTCGCATGTCCCAAAACATTTTAGAAATGTATATATTGGCTACGAAAGCTGCATTACATGTCACACTGACGAAGGCGGCTGGCCCACCAGCCGAAACGTATGTGATTAACAAAAGGGCTTCCTCGTACGTCGTGATTTCTCGCTTCCGTTTTTGCTACCGAGCCAGTGCGCTTTCTTCTTCGCTACATCTCTCTCTCCTCTGTCTCTAGATATATATATATATAAATATATATATATATATATATATATATATATATATATATATATATATATATATATATATATATATATATATATATATATAGTCATGAATGATGATTATGTGTGGTGTTTAACGTCTCAAACCACCATATGATGATGAGAGACGCCGTAATAGAGGGCTCCGGAAATTTTGACCACCTGGGGTTCCTTAACGTGCACCAAATATATAAATATTGTGTGTGTGTGTGTGTGTGTGTGTGTGTGTGTTTTAATCGCGGCAGGATACCAGGAACACCGCGCATATATGAAATTATGAAGTACTAATGTATTTGATTTCTTGTCTGCTTCATATTTTACCCACTTGAAACAAGTGAAGCATGTTAAGGCAGTGAAGCGATGCTACTTTCAAGTCGCTTATCATTATTGTAGCTTATGTCATTTTCAAATGGTAATGTTAAGTACTGATATAACTGCATTCCTTAATCAATGAGTTTGTTGTTAGAGTTTGTTCCTATACACAGCTGTGTGTATTTCTTTTTTTCCGGACACGCTTTTGGCAATGCAAGCTCGGACAGAATTTTCAACCCAGTCTCGCTCAGCGACGTCATAGACATCAAAATCATTGTGGAGGCACCTTCAACACCAGGTTTCATACGAGGATTTCACATTGGGCAGATAAACTGGTCCAAGCTGCAGACGCTGTCTGTAAGTGTTTATTAGTCATTCTGGACCCTCCTTGTTGATTTTTTGTGGATGGGCCATAACAGGCCAACAACAGGTGAAGTTGGTCATTTCCACCGTAGACGAAGTGTACCAGAAACAACATACATGTCCACAAAGATGAAAAGGCTGCCTTTCTACTAGGCTTATGAGAATACTGAATTTTAGGTTTGAAGCAGACAGCAATTTTGGTCGAATAATTTTCAATCGATTTCAAATATATTATATCATGTGTAAAGAAAAAGGAACATATTTATCATGACCTATCTGATCTGCAGAATATTTCTTTAAACATGACCTCTATGCAAGAGCTTTCTTTATTATTTGCCATTCAAAGGAAGCCGAAACAACTTTGAGAAGTAGCAGGATTCGACTTTCAGTAGGATGCAATGGACAACCTGTCAAATATGTAACATTATTCGTTACAGTTAAAGTGTATAAACTGTTTTAAGCTTAAAAGATGATCAGTTGATTTCAGGATAATATGTGCAACCCTGCAACAGTTTTTTATGTAGCCATGGAAGGGAATCACTAAAGAAGCTTATTGTCTTATAAATTATCCGCTGCTAAAATTTTCAGAATTTGTTCAGTATGGGCAGAGTCACAAAGATTTGCAACATGCTGCAGTTGCATTCGTTCTTCTCGTTCCGACAAAAGCGCTTCAAGCAAAGCCGGGAGAGATGGCATGGGAGAAAAAAATACGTCACATACTTGTTGTGACCTTGAGCACTCTTTATTTCTCTTTTTTTCTGTGAATATGTGGCTTTTCAGTACAATTGCGCACGTACGCGTGGACATGTCGCAGCCACCCGCAGCGGCCCCAGTAACGACTGAGCAAATTAGTCAATGGCTGCTAAGATAACTGTGACGGAATTTTTGACATTGTGGCGTGTATTGCCTAGAGAGCAATTTTTATCTGACTATGAGAACTTATTGTGAATTACGGGTCGCGTGCTGCACTAGAACAATTAGCTTGCGTATTTTCGGTAGCCTCGACTATCGATTGGCAGCGTTTGTGGGCCATGTTCAAAAAGTATTGCAGGGCCCATTTAAATTTGAAGTGGGGCTTCATAGCAGAGCGAATTTCTTTTGGATGTTGCTTTCATAGCTTAGCACAGCTATACTGCAGTGAAATTACAGGCAATTACACGGGGACTAATAGAGACCTTTTCGTTTATATAGGATACTTCGAAATAATTGATAATATAAATTCGAATTGAAACGAATTCGAATATTCTACTATTCATTTGAATATTCGCACAAGCCTACTTTCTACCTTTGTAGAAAGGCCTGGCCTTTCTTTGTCTTAATCCCCGGATCTGATGGATATATTCCAGCACCACATGCATCGTCCTCACGTCGGTTACCCAGCAGCTCAACCACTTACGAGACGATGTTCTGTACGACAGTAAAAATGTTATAATTCAACACAGTCACACAAGGCAAAAGCAGTGCAGCTCTCGTGACAAACGAGGATGACCATTATGATAATTAGTATATACGAAGGAAGATGATGAAGGACATGACACTCACAGTTAATGCGTTAGCTGATTGAAGAATGGTAGGAAAAGTAGGGATGGGCATGCCTCTTACCGTAAGACAGCTTTTTGGCCCTCTTTGGAGCGGGGAAAATTGGGAAAGGGTAGAGGTCATGTAAAGCCTAGTGACAACAGTTACATGCTAGGGACGTCTACAGGACACCCCTAAATAGATTTTGGATATCCACTGCATTTCCCGAACAACAGCGGCGGGCATCCCTTGCAGGTCAATTTGACCACACTTTCCTGAACCCAGGGTTATCTTTTGCAAGTCCCAAACAAGTCCCGAAGGACACACTGTGTACATGAGAGGGAGATCAAGGAATGTGTTTTATTCAGGGTAGCTTTTAAAAGCAGTCTTCTATAGTCTTTTTTTTTACTCTCTGAAGTTGCATTGTTAGAAGTTCTAGGCATGAAATAGCTTTCCTGTGCTTTCATATGCTAAATAATTAGTTCTTCTGGACATGCGCTGATATAAATAAGACTAGACTGAAGCACACACAAATTTTTTACTAATGTGCATTTTATAAAGGAAGTAATCAAATGAACACCTCAAAGCATAGAAAAACTTCTGTACGATTTGAACATGTGGAATTGCAACACTTTTATTAAATGAAATTTTACAGATGGCAACATATAAGGCTAAACATCCAGTTAATTGTGCTAGAGAAACACTGAGTCAAGTGTATGGCATTCACACCTTTTTTTTAAGGCACATAGCACAAACAACACGTACATTGCGCACTGCAACTAGATGTTGCATACACTCAATCCTTGTTATAACGTAACGGGATATAACGAAATAATAGATATAACGAAGTAAATGAAATTTCTCTTGAAAGCTCCTATAAGAACCTTGCATTTTAAACCTCGTTGTAACTAAGTTAAATTGACCGGTAAATGGATATAACAAACTAAATTAGTCTATCAAATATTCTATAAAGAACGACCGTAGTGTGTTAAGTATATCGTTTTCTGCAAAATTTGACGCTTGTTCAGCGCTGCTCTTTCAAAACTACCGCGCTGACTTTACAGCCACACCACGAGCGGCCAATAGAGCCACCCTTCGCAGCAGAGAGGATTGAGGAAGCAGTCAGCGGGGCACATGACTGAGAAGCGGTGCCGCGGGGCAAGGCGATTTCCCTCTGCGCGCTCTAAAGACGACGGCAACGACTGCGTCTCCACTGCTTCTTTGAACCGACAAAGGAGGACTCTCCAACGTTACGCGATCAAACTCAGTGTCAAAGCTCCGTATCTTCGCCAGCGGAGGAGGATGGGCCGAACAAAGATCACGGGAACTAGCAGCACTGCAGTCTGATCTTGCACTATACTCTTGAACACTGCGCTGTTCCTAATGCTGGCTTCCCTGTTGTACTTTTATCGAACTTAACCATTTGTCATGCGCTCGCAGTCGACATTCTCGCGTCGCATTTCTGGACAGGACGAGGTCTCCTCTATAGATTTGCTCAGAAGTGTTGCTCATTGAAAGTTGGCTAAGAATGGACGTCCCGTCTGTATTTGCACTGCCTGCATTTGGTTTAACCTCCAAGTACTGAAAATTCTATATGAGAATTTTCAGCGTAAAAATTATATGATGACCGCTAGCATTTTAACTGCTGTCATATAACCTAGACGAACAACGAACAAAAACGTCTCTAAAAGCCCGAAACAAGTTGACGTACTGAAATACAAAAATGCTCTAGAAAAACAATACTCGTCTTTTCTAATAGTTGAAAAAAATTCTCTTGGAGAAACACTACCCATTCACTTTTCATCACACAAGTCTTCGCGACGGCTATCAATCGAGAGCAGAGGGCAAAAAGTTGCCGCAAATTCCCCCCCTTTCTCGCATTTTCCACCTTTTCACAAAGCTCCTGATTGGATTTCTTGTAAAAAACAAAAAAGAACGAATATTTACAAACATTAGCTTCACGTTTTCATGATGAGAGGTATAACTCAAAAGATGCAGTGGCAGCTACTCCAACTTTTCAAGCACAATTGAAACGAGGTCATCAACCAGGGGGTTTTCGTAAAAATCCTCTCGATAGTTTTATCAATTGCCTTCAGTGTAGAAAGAAGGCTGTTTAAGGGCTGATCTAAGCAGCCCTCTTAAAAACCCCTAATCGGAATGAGTGCACTTTCGTTTGGTTCGGGTGTGCATGCTTCAGGGGTACTTGTGCGAGATGCTAGAGGCCCTCCTTGCACGTTGTCACAGATGCAGTACACTCACGATGGCCACTTCCTGGTGCACTTCGCTGCGCGGAGAAGTGACACCGACATGTGTCACCGTTACCTGTTCTAGGTTCAGAAATGAGATCACTGCGATTGAGAAAAATATATATTGTTCTAGTATGAAGGAAATGTAACAAAACCTGGTTACTGGCAAAACACCACCACTTACATACATTTGTGTTGGTTAATAAGGGAAGTATATATTAAAGCAAAGTACCACTGCTTTAAAGGCAACGAGATAGTTGGCAATCGACTGAATGTAAGTATCAACAGCGTATCTCGTCGCGGGTCTCTCGTCTTGCTGCTCTATTCTGGCAGCTCCTCCAAACTGGGCTCTGAGCATTCGAGAAGCGCCATGTGTTTAGGGGGGGGAGGACCCTTGGTTAGGAACATTTGGGCTTGAATATCTGAGGTGGAATCGCTGGGAACATGTGCGAATGGGTACCGGGTGTGAGATCCCACTTTCCACGTGAGATCAAGACTTCTTGTTCAACAAGACATGACGGTAGTGCGTTTGCCGTCACTCTCTCACTGATAGACTTTGCGTTTGGCAGTGAGCTTTCTACCTTCGTGACGTAAAGCTTGGTACCACCTTCTAAATTGCGCCGAACTTTTTTGGAAGTCTGTCAAAGTCAACCTAATTGGTTGACACCCCAATCAAGACTAAATGATGGCATGCAATTTATTCACTCTACTACGCCTGATTTATATGTTCTACTCTAGTAACATGGTCTTATATTGTTTCGATCGTCTGGTAACTCTCCCAAGTTATTTTTGTTGGAGGTTAGAACTACCGTTCGGTGTGTGCTTTGATCGTGCTCTCACATCAGGTTTTAGGATAAACGAGTGTCTCTTCACCTATATGTATATTTATAATTTTTATTCGTTGTATATTCTTTTAACATGGTAACAGAAATTCCGATGATGGCGTCACTGTCAGCATCTCCGGTTGGGAGTGAGAATACACTATCTTGTCCATCACGAAGAAAAAAAATCAAGCAACCTATCAATTGAAAAAAAAAACTTCAGTACGAGTGAGAATCATTCGCAGGCTCTCTGCGGGGCAATCAGGTATTATACCAGAGAGGCACTCCAATAGTCGAAACAGGTTCGGAAAAATAAACAATATAAATTTCATGAAAATGTCAATAATATTGTGTCCAGCCAAAAAAGCGAGGCCTTATGTTTACACTTCTTTTGTTCATGAAGTAGAAGAAATTTCTTCAATCCACGCACTATTCGGTAGTACAAGCGTAGAATCGTGTCAGACGTCTAAACATGTGAAATGCGCAACGAGTTAGTTGTAGAAAGGCCGAGCCATTACAGGGCGCTCACTTATGTTCACGTATTGCCGTACGTTCTTGCAAAAGCCCCTTCGCTTATTCACAGAAGAAATATGGTGCAGTGGGTACTTCGCAACTGTGCTTGCAGTAGGCATTCTACAATATTTTGAAATGGCCAGTGTTACACGCACAGTCGTTCGTTTTCTCACGGCACGGTTGAGGCATGCACCGAGATTGAAGCCAGGCTAGTAAATGATAAAGTGATTCGCACAGGGCCCAGTTACGCTATTGCAGTCTTCTCGTGAAGGCCAAGCTCAAGCGTCCTGTGTAACTGTTGTCCAAAATATACATAATGCTCCATGATTGCTACCGCATGTAATAATAATATTAATAATAATAATAATAATAATAATAATAATAATAATAATAATAATATAATTATTATTCATGTTGTTGTAATTTTAAATTTTCATTTAAGCTACAATATGAATTCTCTCCTGTATTGTGCAAGGCTGAACAGCAAATTTGCTTACGATCGTTTGTCTGCAAGCCCGTCACCGCTGGATGAAAGATATCGGAGGCTACATGTATGAGGTTCTCAGGCTGCTTATGGCAGCTTTTATGTTGGCCCACACCACTGTGTTCGTTTGTACACAGAAAATAAATAAATCAATCAACAAACAAACGAACAAGTTGTGTGAAGCGGAGTCGTCATTGCGGTCGCTGTTGTTGGAGTCTGGCGCAAAGCTACTCCGCGTATATAGATAAATCTGCTCCTCCTCGCTACGCCTCATACATGACAAACTTGTTTTCGTAAAAGAAACTACGAAATGCCGAAAACAGTCCGAAAAGTAACGTGGGAATCAGCGCACCATTCGCGGTAGCCGCTTGCACGTTGCTGCCGCCGATCACAACACGCGCGCCCCGCTTCGCTAGAGCAAGATCGTACGGCAGCGCCACTAGTTCTCGTGACCGCCACGTGGCCCGCCTCTCCGGCGGAACTTTCAAACTGAGTTTATTCCAGTAACGTGTGGACTCTCCGCAACATTTTTTTTCTTCCCTCCCTCTCCAAGAGCGGCCTTGAAAGGAGAAGGGTTTTTACGTGCAGAGACGGAAAAAGTAGAAACAGAGCACAGGCGCATCGCAGATCGGCATTTGAGAGAGAACAAACAATCCGCCACACTCTTTTCTTTCCTTTTCTTCTTTTCTTTCTCCACGCGGAGCGTTGAGAGGTGCCACCGCAGAATCGGGCATGGTGCTGACAGCATTTTCGGAGCGCGGTATGTTCGAATTAACCGTCGCAAGTTCTTGTGCGTTCGAATTACAGGGTGTTTTCGCCCATTGGAATACACATAGCTTTGAGTGGACCTCGGCGTGAGTTCAAGTTAACCGTAAGTTCGAATTAAGCGTGTTCGAAATAATGAGGTTCGACTGTGTTTATTTTCTGTCGCACGCATAGTCGCGTAGCGGTACATCAAGCCGCGAGGCGGTTTCATTTTTTGCATGCTTATAGGTGTGCGCTCATCGGAGCATACTTTGCCACAAACTGTTAAAATACATATAACATAATATCCGATATAACGAAATGAGGTTTGAGTGTACATACATGTTTAGGTTACGTGTAAATTGGAATTGAACATTGAAAAACTATCTATCGACAAGTACGGCAGATTCTACAAACGAGAGATAAAGAAACTATGACATGACAAAACAGTACATGACACGCCCCTAGGGAATGTCATATCCAGTAGGTCGTGCCTATTTTTTGTCTTCGACTGGCACGCCAACATCTTCATGTTTCCTTGGAGGTGACCTGTTAAATTAAGAGCTTGTCCTTGAGCAAAAGGAAAGAAAACAAACGCCTCTATAAAATGCTGCTCTCCCGCTACATGCATGTCATTCAAAAGAAAACTGCCAGAGAAATAAAAAAATACTGAAAGTAACTGATAAATACAAAATCTACGCTTGCTGTCACTCCCACAGTTTCAGAAAGTGAAGTTATCTACACAACAACGTATTTACACATAGTGCACTGGCTCAGACAGCTAAAGCGAGCTGATACTGAGCATGAGATGGCGGGATTAAGTCAGAGCTGATGGAGTCACATTTTTATGAAGACATAACAACTACAGTAGTATTAATCATACACCTTGATATTATTATGAAGTTGCCAATGTGGAGGGCTCAGGCAATTTTTACCATTTGGTGGTGTTTAACGTGCTCAGATATGGCACATGGGCCTTTAGCATTTTACAATGAGAATGCCACTGCGAGGACTGCACACACAGTCTTTAGGTTAGCAGCTAAGTGACACCATCGCAGCGAACCGGCACAGTGCCATTGTGCCCATGTGATTTCATTGTGAAGCATTTCATACTACCACATAGGGGTAAAAGTTGATATAAAGCCCTTTATTATGGTGCATAATTCATTATAGTGTTTGAAAGTGAAACACCAGAATATAATGTGCCAAGTCGCGTTATTTGACAAAAGGTGAAGGGCAGTAAGTAATGTGGCTCTACACAGTGGGGGCTGGCAGCAGCAACTTCTGCACTAAATTTAAGAAGCCTACTAAGAATGCCACAAAAGCAGAATTTTTTGCACCATTAACAAAAAAAATACAAAGATGACCCTCCCTTGTTAGAGGTAGTACACGTAGTTGGCTACAAAAAACTTGTTTTGCCCACTGAAAGGCGGTCACCAGAAAAACACAGTACCAATATTATAAATATCTGAAACAACAGATCTAGTTTTGTGCAACTGTAAGATGAAACCAATCGAAATACAGAAGAACATATAGCAATGGCAGAGACAATCATCGCAAAGGGCTTGATTATATCTCTGATGTGCACAGAGCAGAATGAAAACCACAACACAACACTAGAATTCCAGCATGCTTATATACGATCCAATAGAAGAAATACTACGAGGTAGAGAACTTCTTTTCCCGGCTTTTCAGCCAGAAACTGGCCTTTATCAGGGGAAAAAACTTTTTCCTGACAAAAAAGTAGCCTCTCTCATGAAGGCCTGGCCTCGGATGAAACGTTGGAAAAAAAAGTTTTCGTTCTGCCCATCGTCTACCTCATAGTATGTAGTATGTATATGCACAAACAAAATATTGGGGGACAGAGGGCTTTTTCTTTGTTTTGTTAGTGAACAAATTACACACACACACAACTCATATATATTTATAATAAGGAAGAAGTGTATAATAAAGGGCTCATTTTTCCGTGTTTTACACAATAATAATGAGATCTAGCAAACAATACTATATATATATATATATATATATATATATATATATATATATATATATAGAGAGAGAGAGAGAGAGAGAGAGATAATACATCATCTGTGAATATTGCTTCTCATGCATCATAATTTGCTTGAAGCTTTTCACCATGCTTTCTGTCGATCATAAAAAGAGTGCAAGAACAACTCATGAACAACGGGCATTTGTCTGAACAACTAACTTGTCCGACTTACAAATGTTATGAGCTTTCTCTGCCACTGAAATGTCAAAATTATGGAGTTAAAAAGCACTCTTCTTTGTATGCCTAATTACAGCTCACAATAATTGATTGATTGATATGTGGGACTTAACATCCCTAAAGCACCTTATGGTTATGAGAGATGCCGTAGTGGAGGGCCCTGGAAATTTTTAACCACCTGGGGTTCTTTAACGTGCGCCCAAACGTTAGCACATGGGGTTACAACATTTCTGCCTTCATCATAAATGCAGCCGCTGCAGCCGGGATTTGATTCCGCAACCTGCGGGTCTGCAGCCGAGTACCTTGGCCACTAGATCGTTGTGGTGGGGCCATTTTGCAGCTCACATAAGCCACTATATTCAGATCTCAACATTCTGGTGTTGAGCAGCTAAATATACTGTCCAAGTATGCCAGCAGTAATGTAATAGGTGATAAATAAATTTGCTTGACGAAATAAAGCAATGCAAAAAGAATCATACCAAGCAGGATTTGGCAGCATGCTGTCTTCTGAACGGCACCTAGACGAATATAATTTGTAGCCACCTTATCCGAAAACGCGTCTCTTTTCATTCTCTTGACCGTGTCTGACAAGCTAAACTGACTAAATTTTTTTCGTGTTTTTTTGTGAAAGAAACAAAACACAACACCTGCAGAGAGAGGCGACATGCTAATAGTACATAAATTGATCCAGCCAAGAAATTACACAAATGCACTTCAGAGCTAAAATTTTGAATGATCTAGATTCGCACATCTGTATGTCATTATATGATTGTGCCCTGAAAGTCTCAGCAGTTTGAGACTTGTGCAACTTTATTCATTATTTGACAGGAGCAGTCCTCTCCCCCACCTTTCTTAAACCGGCAAAAAATATTAGGTTTTCTGTTTTTTCAAACTCTCCTGTGCATTTTTTCAGCGCTAATCACGAAAAGCATTAAAGTAAAAGCTCGATAATTTGACTGCCACGATGCCAGCAAATTTATTCAACAAATTAAACAAACGCTGAATTACCCAAAGTACCAAGAATACAACAAACAACTATATTACAGATTGCATTATCATTTTTATAATGAACACGTATATCAAGTGCTTACTTTGCATAAGAGCAGTGTAAAAGCTGCCACTTTCGTCATTCGCAACATTAATCACGTGAGTGCAGCTCAAGATCACTGTCTTCATCAAAAACGTGGTCTAACCACCACCACAGTCAAGCGCATGGAACATTTTTTTGCCGCAGTACTGGCTGCACACTGATTATTCCTCCAGATAAATTCTCTACAAGAGCACAAAACACCTACTCCTTGACAACAGCCGAAAAGCTTTCGGAGAGCAATGATATTGCGAGGCTAGCTGCGACACCTTCTCTAACATGGCACCAAAACGAATGGGCTCACGAAACATTTGCAGGTATCTTGTTTTGGTGCATCGTAAACCCTGTACCACAAGTTTGAAGACGATGAACTTACTTCTGTTTTGCATCCACTCATAGACCATTCAGAGTTCTTGACGTCCTCAGTATCACTGTGCAGAAGCTGAATCACGGAGCTCATGCCATGAAACGTGTTGGATCGCGCGCATCACCTGCGCGGTGAAATTGCTTGCGCGCACACACCTGCTTAGATTAAACGGCGAGACAACACAATAATGGCAGTTTGTTCTGCTAAAATTTAGTAAATGCAAAATTCATATGTTGTATTTAACAAGCAAAATCTCATAAGTTCATGACTTAAATTCAGTAACACTTCTATGTTTTGCATTATGTCAGGTCTTGAAAGGCTTGCAAAATTGCACGGTGTTTAAACAAACAAAGTTGATCGGAATTTTCGTGATTCACTGACCTGCACAGCTTTCCCGTTTTAAAGACGTGAATTTTCAATTTAATACGTAATGTGTATGCTGAAAGTATACTTTGTCATTATTGTTTATTTAGTTTTACAATATTTATACTTTCCTCTCTTTTTTTACGTCACTCCATGATCATCATTGAGCAAAGCAAAACGTAGCTAGTTTAATTTTGTGTGCGATGGGCGCTAAGCCACAGCCAGAAGCAGGTTGAGGACACAAAATGTATTCGGAACTACATTTTCTACGGAAGTCTGAGACAGGATATGTTCAGGATATCTCTTTTGGGACATATTTAACTCAAATCGTGATGGGTGTGGTGGAGTAGCTGTCACAGGTGTGGTGTCCAAACAACGACGACGTTAGGCAGTTAGTGGTATTTGACCAAGCTCCTGTTCACAAAACACAGGCAGGAAAGAATGTCATGGAGCCAGCCGACTTGTACTGGAAACAGTCTTTCAAAGCCAGCCTTCGAAGGAGCTGGGAGGAATTCATGCGCGTAGCAGAAAGAACCACGAAAGGAAATCCGTGGAAACTGTCGCGTCAGGACGTACTGAATTTTGTGGCCGCAGCATGGGACGCTGTACCAGAGGCAACCATTATTCAGAGTTTCTAGGGCTCCGGAATATCGAGTGCATTGGATGATTCGGAGGAGAGCCTTCTACATGGCCGGTTGTCCGACGTTGGTGACATTCACCCAGAACATCCCTAGGAACTGCAAGCTGAATGCTACAAGCTGTTGTTTGACAACGACTCTGACGGGTCTTTTGATGGATTTGAAAGTGAATAACGAATCATCGGAAATGTCCCAATAAAGCTTTTATTCACTCTGTACATCGCTGTAAGATGCCTTTGTCATTGTTTAGAAGAAAAAGCAACGACCGGCCGCCATCATGAATTTTGTAGCACTTTCATGCAAGCGCCCTCTCCTCTTCCCCGTGGTCATTATCACCACCTCCAGGGGGGAGGGAAGGGCGCTTGCTCAAAAATTTATTGTATTCAATTTAAATGTTACGTGAATTCGAAGAGAATAGGAATTCTTTGACAGAATTAAAATATTGTATATCACATATTATAAAGAAAAGAGCATATTTGTTATGAACCAGCTAACCTGCATAATATTTTTCTTAAGAATTGAAACAAGGGTTGAGTGAATGACATTTTTTTGTGATTCAAAGCGAATGGAAGTAACCTTGAGTAGCAGTGGGATTTGACTTCTGGCAGAATGCAATTGATAACTGGTAAAATATGTTACGTTATAAAAATTCAATACTTAGAGCATATAAGCTGGTATAACAACCTTTTTCAACTTGGAAAGGAAACAATCATTGTTAGGGTAATATGTTAATTTAACTTTGAACTGTGGCTTCATGGCAGTGTGGATGTACTTTGGATTGGTGTTTTTATAATTTAGCACCCCTTCACTGCAGTGAAACCATTGTTAAAGGGCGTTATTTGCAGACAATTCTGCATTTATTCGTTCATTTCTAATACTTCGAAGTATTCAGCAATTCAAATTCAAATCAAAGCGAATTTGAATACAGCAATATTCATTCTAATGTTCTAAGCATTCGAATAATGGTGCTAGCCTACTCTAATGCCATACGTTTCACTGTAGTAAGTTCATTATTAGTGAAAAAAATCAAGGATGAAGTTACATTTATAAATTTAATTTTAAAACTCCACACGTGACGTGTAAATTTTTAATGTGTATTTTTCGCGTTTTTGTGACTTTGGCTTGATGAAACTTTCTGAAACTTTATATGCTAGGTCTATTGCCCCCACGCATGACAATGTTCCACTTCTATTGATTAGAAGCTACATAAGAGCCAGTAGATGTGTTCAAAATTTACGACGCAATGTTAAATGTGAGAATTTCAATATGAAATCTCCACCTACATTTTCTTTTCTCGCGTTTTCTCGCTTATCAAACTTTGTGTTGTGCTAAGAGTAGTATTTTGGGGATTTCAAAATTGTACTTTACTAATACACGAAAAATCGTTTGGCTCTTTAGTGTCCATTCAAATATTTTGTGTATCTTCCAAAAGCCAAATTTGATAAGGTTCTGTTCTGAGAGTAACGGTTGAGGTTATGTGTAAAAATATTGATACTGGTGTAATAATTTATGGATCAAAAATTGTGACTTCATGATGTCTTTTCCTTACAGATACCTAATGCATGGGGTGTGATCATTGTGAAAGCACAAGGTGCTGGCCTGGCCATTGTTCAGCTGCACATAGAATACAATGTGGACACATGGAGGCATTTGGTCACACCCTCACCAGTGCCCGCATTTGCATTGAACGTTCGCCAATATTCATATGAGAGGAACAGCTCCTATGTGTCATTTAGGTCATGCCAAAGGCAAGCTTGTTTCACTTTGTTTTGATATGGCTCTCATGTCAAGTTCCTTTGACATTGAAAGGGGTCCTGCAACACTTCTCAAGCTCAGTTGGAAAACATTGCAAAGCTGTAGTTAAGGTTTTGTAGTTACGAGTGTTTTTCTGGATGTTTAGTGCATGCCCATTATAACACTGAGCGTATCATCAATATTGTTTCAGTGCAAGGATCATGAAAGTTACAATTTCATGTTAAAACCAGCCCAGTTTTGCTTGCTTTATCCTTTTGTACTACGATCACAGAAAGGTGCTCTCAGCCTGTGGCATGTAGGACTGAAAGCTTGGCCGTTTTGTGACATTATTTAAAGATATTTTAACTCAGTGCACAACTATGTGGACACAAGAGAAGAAGGGAGGAATTGCAGCGCTGCGGTTTGTCCCTTTTTGTGTCCGCATAGTCGTGCGCTGAGTTCAAATAAGTTTAAACATGTGACATACCGTTATAAACTCTACTTGATGAGATTAAATAGTTTTTACAGTAGTGTATTCACGAGTCAATGGGCTCCAATAGTTCTCTCGATTACTAATAACTTTAAAGGCTTCTCTTTTGGCCTTTTTAAGCGGCATTATTAAGTTTTGCTTTTGTCTGTGCTTGTACAGAACGAAGCTCGTTCTTATCAATAATGCAGGACAGTACTGCACCCCACCCAGCTAACTTGGAAGACTTCTACATGAAAGCAGCCCTGATAACTTAAAGTAATTCAACGTTTCTTAAACTCCACTGAAGACCGAGCACTGTTGTTCAAGCGTAAATAGAAAAAAATAGTTTAACATTTTATCCCTTTGTTAGCAAAGCAGGAAAAAGGCATCAATCCAGCAGTACTATTTCATATCAATTCCTTCAGCTCTATTTTGTTGCACTCGGATAATTCATAAGTGCTCTCAGTCATTGACAATTTTGATAAAAAGAGCAGAGCAATTCCCTGACCACTGATGGAGGGTGAAAAAAATGAAAAGGTTGTATTTCCATGGTAATAGAAATTGTTAAAAAATTGAGACCTAGGCTACCAGTTTGGCACCTCAACTATCACCTTAAAAAGAATATTAGCGCGATGCAAAAAGGAACGGGTATCTCATTACTTGGAACACTTGTTGGTTAGAGCTTTTGTTAGTGAAAAGCTAAGTAGACCAGCCATCGGGTTCAAATAATGCAAGATAAATGGTTTAGTACAACTTCATGCTTCAGTGAAAAGGATAATTCAGATATAGTGCCTTGGTTGTAATGATGTTTTACTACACTCAAACCTCACAGTGAAGTTGCATCTTACACGAAAATTTGTTATTTCCAAAACTTTTTTATAAAAGCATATATCTAAGACTATATAGCAGGAATATTCTTTATTTACTAATACCTGATATTTTGTTATATCTGAGTTTGTTATGCAGAGGTTTGAGTGCATATAGTTCTGAAAGAAAAATGTTGACTGTCTGAATTTTTCTACGTGTCCACTCTACAAACGTACACTTTAATCGACCCAAGTGTTTTCATTTGCACGAAGTGGCGTGATTGAGAATTGAATTTTGAGGTATTTTTAAGGAGAGTTATGTGCCTGTGGTCTGATAGTAGATGCCGTATCTTGTTCTCACTCCAGCTGGATTCGTACATAAGAGAGCCCAAAGAGTGGTATGGCTGTGCTTGATGTGAACTTGCCGTCAGGTTACTACTTTCAGCAGCAGACACTGGATGCATATGTGCAGTCTGGAGCTGTGCGCAACCTTCGGGAAGCTCGAGATGAAGAGAAGAAGGCTGAAATCTACTTTGATTATGTGTGTATCCTTAACAAGCATTATGTTGACTGTTTATCCTTTGCACCACTAAAGCAGTGTTCTCATCAACATTGCTTTTTTTTCTAGCTTGACACATCGCCCATCTGCGTCAACTTCACTGCCCAACGCTGGTACCCAGTTGCCAATATGACATGGTTCCTTTCAATTCGTGTTTACGACTACTATGCTCCAGGTGGGTGTTCATTGGTTTTAGATGCGGAAGCATCTTATACTCGCGCCTTGTAGTGCGCCGTCCGCGCCGTCCGCACCGCTTCTCGAACATTCGACAGCTGACGCGCACGCATGCGCCGTCGCGCCGTCGCCCACCATCTGTGCCGCGCGCGCTTCTCCTTCGAGAACATTCGACAGCTGACAGCGCATGCGCCGTCGCGCTGTATATATACTCAAGGTCGGCGCTCGCTCGCTCAGTTGCCGCTCGTCGGTTGGTTTGTACGGCGCGTCGACGTCCAAGGTCGCGGTGAAATGAATTCCAACGAATCCACAAACACAATGATCGACGTCCCTTCGACCAGCGCCGCCCTTTCGCATACGTGTGTACGTGTTCACTCATTTAACACCCCCTCCTACAACCACGTTAACCAATTTAGCCATCGACCCAAGTAAGTCGCAGTTTAACACCCCATTTCACAACCACGTTAACCAATTTAGCCATTGACCCAAGTAAGTCGCACTTTAACACCCCGTTAACCAATTATATGCTCCGCATCCTCCTCAGTGTCCCCCCAGGGAAGCTGCGGGCAATTTTTTTAATACGACATGGTAGGTTACTAAATCAAGTCGTACTCATTTAATGTGCGCATACAGTTGGTTAGTTTGTTCAGTTAGATTTAAAGGCTTTTCCCCTGCATTTTAAGTGGATAATAGGGGAATGAATGTTAGTAAATTTGTTTTTTTTGTGCTACCCACTGTCCGAATTTCGTGTAGTCCGGATGCATATATCAAACTCGAAGGGGATCATGAAAAAGTATGATATATAGCGATAACTGGACAAAGAAGGCGAAATAACTACCAATATGGAGAGGATAGTTAAAATAGCGGAGGAGTTTTACAGAGATCTGTACAGTAGCCGAGAACACAACGACCTTAATACTATGAGAACTAGCAGTAACCCAGATGGCACCCCATCAGTAATGATAGAAGAAGTCAGAAAAGCTTTGGAGAGCATGCAAAGAGGCAAAGCTGCTGGTGAGGATCAGGTAACATCAGATCTGCTGAAAGATTGAGGACAGATTGTGTTAGAAAAACTAGCCACCCTGTTTAGAAGGTGTCTCCTGACGGGAAGGGTACCAGAGTCTTGGAAGAACGCTAACATCATCTTAATACATAAGAAAGAAGATGACAAGGACTTGAAGAATTACAGGCCGATCAGCTTGCTCTCTGTAGTATACAAGCTATTTACAAAGGTAATTGCTCACAGAGTAAAGAAAACATTATTATTCAATCAACCAAAGCAACAAGCAGGATTTCGAACAGGCTACTCAACAATTGACCACATTCATACTATCAATCAGGTAATAGAGAAATGCTCAGAGTATAACCAACCACTATACATAGCCTTCATAGAGTACGAGAAGGCGTTTGATTCAGCAGAAATATCAGCCGTCATGCAGACACTGCGGAATCAGGGCGTAGATGATGTATATATAAACATTCTAGAAGAAGTCTACAGGGGATCAACTGCTACTATAGTGCTTCATAAAGAAAGCAACAATATACCAATCAAGAAGGGTGTAAGGAAAGGGGACACAATCTCCCCAATGCTATTTACCGCGTGCTTACAGGAGGTTTTCAGAAGCCTAGAATGGGAACAGTTAGGGATAAGAGTTAATGGAGAATACCTTAGTAACCTGCGCTTCGCCGATGACTTTGCATTGCTGAGTAACTCAGGGGACGAATTGCAACTCATGATTACGGAGTTAGACAAGGAGAGCAGAAAAGTGGGTCTTAAAATTAATCTGCAGAAAACGAAAGTAATGTACAACAACCTCGGAAAGGAGCAGCGCTTCGAGATCGGTAATAGTGCACTTGAAGTTGTAAAAGACTATGTCTACTTAGGGCAGGTAATAACCGCAGAGCCTAACCACGAGATTGAGTAACTAAAAGAATAATAATTGGGTGGAGCACATTCGGCAAGCACTCTCAAATTAAGACAGGTAGATTGCCTCTATCTCTCAAGAGGAAGGTATATAACAGCTGTATCTTACCGGTACTTAGCTACGGAGCAGAAACCTGGAGACTTACAAAAAGGGTTCAGCTTAAATTGAGGACGACGCAACGAGCAATGGAAAGAAAAATGGTAGATGTAACCTTAAGAGACAAGAAGAGAGCAGAATGGATTAGGGGACAAACGGGGGTTAAAGATATCATAGTTGAAATAAAGAAGAGGAAATGGACATGGGCCGGGCATGTAGCGCGTAGACAAGATAACCGCTCGTCATTAAGGGTAACTAACTGCATTCCCAGAGAAGGGAAGCGGGTTAGGGGGAGACAGAAGATTAGGTGGGCAGACGAGATTAAGAAGTTTGCGGGTATAAATTGGCAGCAGCAAGCACAGGACCAGGTTAACTGGCGGAACATGGGAGAGGTCTTTGTCCTGCAGTGGACGTAGTCAGGCTGCTGATGATGATGATGATGAGGATAACTGGAAACTAAAAATTTTCATATAAGCTTGTGGGTTGGGAAGCGTTAACATGCTGTTAAACAAGCATTAGCATGCCGATTTGATAACAATGCGCTAAAGGAACAAAGTGAGAACTACCTAATTTCGAATTGCTGCACCTTATTTCACTTTATTTCGCATGAAAATAGTAATCCGTAAAGTTGTCTTGTTTCTTGTGCTTCGTCATGGCCATCAACTCATCCTCAATATAGTACTGAAACTTTCTAATTGAGCAAATTGAGCCCCTTTTCATTGTGCCGCAACATCAGTGAATGATGCTGAGCACCAATGCAAGCTGTGAAGAAAAGTGAAAGGTCGTTAAGGGCAGGCATTGGCATCTTCATTATTGCTTGGGTTCACTTCTATGGCACGGGGAATGTCGGCCATGATCTCAGCATTGATGCAGTCGGAAACAGCTATGTCATGATTTGCACCAATGAAGTCACTTGCTGTACCCCATTCAAGAAGGTGCCTGTACATGCCATTAAGTTGCTGAATTCCCTGAGGTGCCGTTCACATTGTCAGCAGTCATGATGCAACCTAAGTCGTCACCTGGCTCCAAGCACGCAAGGATGCAGTTCATGAAGGTGCTTTGCGGCACATTTTTCTAAGCACCAGTCATTATTTTTATCATAACAAGTGCGTCACTGTTTAGTTTGACTCAAAGGTGAGGAGTTATCAGGCACCAAACGAGAAGTGCACAATCCCGCAACGCTACAATGAACAATGCTGCCCACAAAAAACAAAGGATCCAGCTCTCATAGTCAACATCTTGGCGATGCTGATAGCACTTGTGCCTTTGCAGCAGTTAGTGGCTGCCTTGTTGTGAAAAGCAAGAAAAGAAGTAGCCTCTGCGCTAGCCTTAGTTTTTTTCGTGAGAAGTTCATGTAGATTTCTGCAATGTTCAATATAGCCAGTAGTTCTATACATCCGAGTTTGATATATCCAGGATCGTCTGTACACATGAGTTCTGTGGCAGAAAGCTGCTGAAGAAAACCATCCGCAGCACATTAATAATGCAAAATAGAAAAAGTGTAAAATAAATGTTTAAATATAGGAAGTAAGTCTTGGATATCGATAAAAGGTCAACTATGACCTTACCTGGAATTAAGTTCCATGTTAGACTTGAAATATGACTAGTACTTAAAGCAAAGAAATTTCAGTGGACACAGAAAAAGAATTTATCCACTTAAGTTTTCTTACTCCATCGGGCGAAATTTAAGAACCTGCCTCTGCAGATAATAAATCACACTCTTAATGATGAATCATGTGGTGGCGGTTACACCCTCAAGACCTTACATCAATGCACGCTAATAAAAGAGTTGTCAATTTAAGCAAAAGCACACATGCTCATCTCAAAGGAGCTGCTTTGCCCTACTAGCATAGATAGTGTCCCATGTTTCTGTGTCAAGCGGTGTCATTCCTGCTGGACACAGCAGCATGAACAACAGAGGCATGAACAACAGACTAAGTACTCCTGTGGAACTTATAGCAAGCACAGCAGCTGCTGTAAATAAGCCAAGCATCAAGAAGGGGAGTGAGCTAGTAAACGGAAATAAAAGTGGTAGTGGTGATTTTAATGTCACTCCGGCTGTCAGCTTCTATATGGGCGAAGACAGGAGATCAAGACTGCTTGTGGGTGTTCCTAAGGCATTTGTGATGTATTTTGACGTAGTGGTGTGAAGTTAGTTAACGTGCTGATTTCTGCTACCCATAAGGGTGCATGTCGTTGTAAAGTGGGGGAGGGGCAGTTGAAAGAGAGATAAACAATGAGGACATTTTTCATGTGAGTGCCATACACTATAGAGAGTATCAGGTTGAAGGACATTCCTCCTAGGCTTGTGCGAACAGTGAATTTTCAGGTTCGAAACGAATAGTAATTTTGGTCTAATAATTTCGAATCGAATCCAACTAGTATATATGACACATAATAATGGGCACATTTATCATGACCTAACTTACCTTTAGGGTCTCGAAGTGGCGAGCGAGTGCAACGCCGCGCTCTTGGAGTAAAAGCACACCGTTGACACGGTCTGTACAAACCAAACAACACATACATTTATTTAAGTAAATTACAAAGACGATATCATCCGCCGAATCGATACATCAATCGTTATCAACACGCTAAGTCATCATTACACAAAATTACCATACCCACAAACATGGCGAGAGAGCACCACGCTCTTGGAGAGAAAGGACACCATTGACACGGTTGGTACAAACCAAATAACATACATACATTCATTTAACTAATTTATAACGACAATATAGTCCACCGAATCGATACATTACTCGTTATGTAATATGATATGACATCGTTACACAATAACACGACAAGTCTGCATTTTTTAAGACTGTAATTCTCCAGAAATCCCTAGACTGTGGTTAAGTACCATCTTCATGGAAAACAGCGAAAGTTTTGCCTTTGTATAAATGTGGGGATAAACAGCTCTTATCTAATTACAGGCCAATATCTCTTACACCACAGTCATGCAAGATGTTGGAACACATTATTCACAAGCATACCATTGAATTACTCGACTCCAATGAAATTCTAACGTCTGCGCAGCATGGTTTCCATCGAGGCTACAGCACAGTTACACAATTAGTCGATTTTGTTCATGACATCGCCTTTAACCTAGACATAGGAAATCAAAGAGATGCCTTTTTCATTG
The DNA here is from genome assembly GCA_013436015.1 of Rhipicephalus annulatus. NCBI lineage: Eukaryota > Metazoa > Arthropoda > Arachnida > Ixodida > Ixodidae > Rhipicephalus > Rhipicephalus annulatus. The sequence goes on from WOVY01000661.1 coordinate 67,935, forward strand.
ACTTCTATAAAGCTTTTGACCCTGTTCTTCATTTTAAGTTGCTAGTGAAGTTAGATACCATACTCAATAATTCCCGTCTTGTTTCTTGGACCGCCAGTTTTCTTCATTATCGCTCACAATTTGTTTCCTTTTCAACTCAGTGGATTCATCCCTTGTTGACGTCATGTCAGGTGTTCTTCAAGGATCTGTACTAGGCCCATTATTATTTCTCATATATAATAATGATTTACCTAATTGCACATTATTTAAAATAAGACTTTATGCTGAAGATTGCGTAGTATACGAACCCGTTAATTCTGCGGAAGATCATCACCGTCTTTCACAATCGCTCTTTTCTTTCAGCTCTTGGTATGAAACATGGCAGATGAATGTCAATTGCATTAAAACAGTCGTCATGTCATTTACCAATGCACAGAATCCGTTTTTGTTTGATTATTACTTGAATGGTATACAACTTAAAAGAGTCTCACAATATAAATATTTGGGTGTGATTCTGACAAAAAAATCTTTCTTGGACCAACCACATTGAATATATCAGCGCGAAAGCTCTAAATAAAGATAGGTTATTTGCGCCGTACTTTGGCTAAATCTCCCCGTGATACCAAATTACTTCTGTATAAAACGTTGATTCGCCCTATTCTAGAATACGCATCTATCGTTTGGTACGCTCACAAACAAGGTGACCTAAAAATCTCCAATAGCATTCAACGTAAGGCCATCCGCTTCATATGCCATAACTACAGCCACAACATCTCACCAACACAGGCTCTACAATCACTGAACATTGAACCATTACATTCTCGTTAGTGCATCGAATCTTTAAAACTATTATATATAGTCATCAACTTCTCTCCTGGCATCTTTGGTGGTAACTACATCGCATTTATGGAAGAATCTTGCACCCGCAGCTCCCACAACTTGAACATAAAGCCTTTACTTGCTCGTACTAACACATTCAAATTTAGTTTTTTCCACGTACTATAGACCTCTGGAATTCTCTACTGGGCAGTATTCGTTCACTATGTTTACAAAATTTTATTGATGCGGCTATTGCCCATTTAGAAAATAGGTAAAGATCGTGTTTGCAATACCATAGTGAGGTTTTCTTATGTATTGCTGTATTGTATTTCAGTTTTATTGCTATTGCTCTATTTATATTAGTTTTGTATAACTCATCCACTCCTGCTATATCCCCGCATTAGGGCTGCAATATATTCAAATAAAATAAATAAACATACTAACACACCCAAGGCGGCGTCGCCAACGCTTGACTTACCACGCGGGCCTCCGGCGTCGCAGCCCGCGGTGCAATGCATTAAGCACCCACGCTAGAGACAACCGTTCGCGGCAACCGCCACGCGCACAAGAGATTTGCTCAACTCTCGCCCGCCACCAAGGCCTGCCTTCCGCCAGCGGTCACCGCCGGCGCTACCACTCTACCAACAGTGGTACTCAACGCGAACACAACGCCATCTATCTTCAGGCGATTGTCATCCCTGAAATACGGCTTCTGTGCGAGACGCGTGCGCCACGCGATGCAAAAAGTTTACAGGGGGTGTCAGCACCCCTACAGCCTGCACAATATTTTTTAAAAGCTAAATAGGGCCTCTATGCAAATTTTCAGGCTTTTGCGAATAGTGAATTTTAAGTTCAAAGTGAATTCAAAGCGAATAGTGATTTCGATGAATAACTTCGAATCGACTTCGAATAGTATGTATGGCATCTAAAAGAAAGGGAGTATTGATCATGACTAACCTGCACAATATTTCTTTTGAATTGAAATAGGGGCCGTATGCAGATGCCATTTTTTTGTCGTTCAAAGTAAGTTGAAACAACCTTGGGTAGTAGTTTCGGTAAGATGCGAGTGATAACCTGTAAGATACTTAACATTTTGAAATTTATTATACTTGGAGCATATACACCGTCATAACAAGCTTAATAAAATGAGAATTGATTTTAGTGTAACATGTTTCTTAAAGGGCCCCTGCAGCACTATTTCAAATAGCCATGGAACCAGTAAACATGCTTGTTTCCTCACAAATTTACCGCCGCAAAGTTTCTAGAATCAGTCCAGTACGAGCGGAATTCCAAAAACTTGTCGCATGCTGCAATTGCATTCTCTCGTCTCGTCACAATAAAATAGCTGGAATTTAAGCAGGGAAGGCAAAAGAAAATACGTCACACGCACCTCGTGACCTTGAGCACATGTTTTTTTTTCTTCGACTATTCGGCTTTTCAGTGTGATCGCGCACGTACTTGTAGACAAGCGGCGGCCCCGGTAACGACGAGCACGTAGTGCTCAAATCAGCCAATGGCTGTGACCAGAACCGTATATTCCTTCTTGGTTGTGACAAGTGATTTTTGAGCTTGTGTCATTTGCGGAGGAAAGAAAGCAATTTTTTGTTTGATAATTTATTGTGAAATACAAGCCGTGTGCTTCACTCTAATATTTGCCTCGTGTGTTCTCGGTAGCCTCGACTACCAATCGGCAGCTTTTTCTGACCACGTTTGGCAAGTGTTAAAGGGCCCCTTTAAATTTGAAGGGGGGCTTTGCGACAGAGCAAATTTTCCTTGGTTAGGTGTTTTTCAGCTTAGCATTCCTACATTGCAGTGAAGTTACTTCTACAATTGATGACATGCGGATCAATATACACTTATTCATTTATTGCGAACTTGAAAATATTCGATAATTTAAATTAGAATCAAAGCGAGTTCGTATACTCAACTATTCGTTCGAATATTTGAAGCATTCGAATATTTGCACAAGCCTACAAATTTTATTTCTTCTTTTGTTTCAAAGGAAGTCGAAACAACTTTGAGTAGTAGCAGGATTTGATTTTCAGCAGGATGCAAGTCATAACCCTTAAAATACGTCTCTTTTTATACTTTAATATACATGGAGCATATAAGCCATCATAACAAACTTATAAGCGTGATAAAATCAATTGATTTGAAGGCAATATTTTCATTTAAAAAGACCGTCTGACTTTTAGGTAGCCTTGGAATGGTTTCACCAAGGAAGCTTATTGCTTCATAAATTCACCGTCTAGTACGCGCAGAGTTGCAAAGATTTCTCGCACGCTGCAAGTGCATTTTTTCATCTCGTCCCGACAAAAGCGCTGTAAGTTAGGCTTAAGTTAGGCTGGGAGGGTTGGCACGGGGAAAGAAAATACGTCACACGTGCTTTCTGAGTTTGTGGAGTCATTTGCCAAGACAACAGAGCAATTTTTAGCTGGCTTTAAGAATTTATTGTAAATTGCACAGCGCGTGCTGCGCTATAATATATGGCTTGCGTGTCCCCGGTGGCCTAGACTACTAATCGGCAGCGTTTTCTAACAATGCTCAAAAAGTGTTGCAGAGCCCCTTTGAATTCGTTGGTGGGCTTTGCTGCAGAGCAGATTTCTTTTGGATAGGTTCTTTCACGGTTAAGCACCCCTACACTGTAGCGAAACCACCTTCGGAATAATATGCATCTATTCGTTCCTTGTGAATACTTCGAAATTTTCATTATTTCAAATTTGAATCGAATTTGAATACCCTACTATTCATTGGCACAAGCCTCATTTCTTCTCATTAGAAAAACTGGTGGTTGCCCGTCGGTACTTGGATTTAAACCCAGTAAAAAACTAGTTGTTGGGCTAGTTGGTAGATAATTTTAAAAAATTATTTGAGCGCAAACACACAACACATTCACACACACACATCCAGAGTGCTGTCCGTGTTTGATGCCTGGTTGTGTATGTGCGTGAATGTGTCGTGTGTTCGTACTCCAATTATTTTTTCAAAAACCCAAAATCTCATGCATTGAAAGCTAATGCTCTATTAGTTACCCATTGCTGTTGTTTTAGTGCATTAGTATCATAGAAGGACAGCTCACCTTCTCACATCATAGCATTACAACATTTCATTTGTTCTTGTCTTAGCTGCTACAAAAGCAAATTTACTTGAAAAATCAACTTGCTGCTCAAGCTGAAGCATAACGAGAAGGGACACAAGAAATACCGCATACTACCAACTGCTTATTGTCGTTTCATGAAACCAATATATAGAAAAGCCAAATGGCGCTACCAGGCTTGCCTGGTAGTGCAGTACATTGTATATTTAGGCTTGCCTAGATATAAAATATATAAGCAAGCCAAACTCGTCTTGCTGCAAGTCGAGTTTTTAAGAATGAACCAACTATTCTGCAAAGAAGTATTGCTTCAGCATATTTACTACTAGTACTTCAAATTTATTGCTGTATAATGTCTATAAGCATGAATGTATGGAAAAACCGTATTATTTTTCTGGCAGATTAATGGCCCAGGCTCAGGTGTCCCATGTCCGGTCTACAAACAGGACTTCATAACTTTTGGAAAACACCAAACTTTCTGACTGGGCCTTGTGAGCAGGCCCTACACAAACTTTTCAATTATACCACTGGTTGTTCAATATTATAAAGTCACCTCTTATTGTTATATGTAATAAAAGTAATTCTTGAATATTTCAAGAGCAGACTCTATGCACACTTAACTTGAATTACCACACATGACTTCTGTATGAGCCGATGTTTCTGCACGTATGTAGGTACATTACTCACTGTTTCTTATCCTTTCTTTTCAGAGCGGTTCAATGAGACAATGTTTGAAGTGTACAACTTGTATGCACGCAGCATCTGCCATGTGTGTGGCTCCTACCACTGCCCATACTGCCCAGTGTTCAACAATGCACCAACATCTTTTCGCCCTAACCAAGAGCAAGCTGTGCTGTCTCTGTGCTTCTGACTGTGCTTGGAAGCATCTGTTGAAAGGGTAGCTGGCTGTTGTAGCGCTGTGACAGTTATTTTTCTCAAGCAACAAGAACAAACTATCACAAAGGCATTGCCATTGCAGCTGTGCAGTCTGCTTCAGTCAGGACTTCATTGTGCAGCATGCTGTGGGTTTCCTGTTGGGGCTGGTTCCAGGAAGCCACAGCCTCATTTTCGCCGTTCTTTTTTTTCCTTTCCCACCATCGGCAAGGTGCATTCTGTTCAATCGCGGGATGAATGTATACCTTCATCACTGAAATAAGGTATGGGGCAGCTTGAGATTGCAAGTTTGTGCATTGATTGGCTCAACGAAGATGCCCATTGGAAAAGGCACCGGTCAGTCAACACAGTTTTTAGAGGCGCCTTACTTTTTCATATGTTTGTTATTTTGGCATACGAGTTTCTACTACATAATTTTTTTACTTAGCCCTGTGCAGAGATTGGCAGCTACTTGTAATTTTTAGGTTCGTGATTTCAAGCATTCATTTGCATCGCAACGTTTTTTTTATTTTTCCACTTAATCTTCAGAGCCACGTTTTACTTTAGCATTTATATGTTGTGAACATCTAGCAGTAGTCATCAGAGTTTGACATATCTAAGCAAGAGTTGTGTTATATATATGTGTTGAGTGCTTGTTTCTTTTTGCATTCTTTTTATATGGAGCATTTGTCACTATCATAAACCTTTAGCAGTGTTATTGGACATACCACTTGCTCGAAGACAATGATGATGGCAGTGATTGTTTTAGTTGCGTTCATACTTTCATTTTGTTTTTCACAATTTGAAAGCAATAGTCATCATTTGTGTAAAATTCATCAACTTCACAGAAGGCTGCTGTGACTCAAGGGAAAGAATGCTCACTGAAGGCAGGTCAAGCGTATCATCTCCTATTTGTACAACATTTTATGGGAAGTAAATTATTGCTACATACGATTTTCCACTGATAAAAATGATATTGCTGTATATCATTTTGCAATACCTGTACGTGTCATACAGGTATGTATGTGGTTAGAAATCAATGCAGGAGTGAAACCTGGAAGAAACCAGAAACTCTCACTTCGATTATTTAAGCAGCTATAGTTTCAGAAGTCTTGTTGGCAGCCTCCTATTGCATCAATCTGCACTGCTGTTTTTGAGGAAGAATGCAATTGCAGTGTTTTCACTAAGTAACTACTGGAAGATATGACCATTTAATTAAGGAGACCAAAACATCCTAGCCTGTCTAACTTTCCTATATTTGTTTTTTCCTTCTGCAGTAAAATCAATCATTGAAGGCTGCAGCATTTGCATTGATGTTCTTTTCCTTTATTGTGTTAAATCTCGCAACTTGCTCACTTGTTACTATAAATAAGTGCATCTTACTTAAAAATATACAAAAATACAACTTGAGCCGGAGTGAATTGTGTGCTACATCACTCAATTCTCAATATAAACATTGATCTTAGAAAGCTGCAACAACCAACAAGTCCATAGGTTGGGGTGGGTTGTTATTGTATGTTTGAATGACGCATGGAACAACTAAGTCCTGCAGGATTACTTGGAGCAATAACACAGAGAAAACTTCACAGAGGCCTGAGTATGATGTTCTGTGCTATTCATCCTCCTATCTTGCCAAAAATTACTGTAAATACAGAGAGATAAAGTGTGTTTGTGCTTCCCTGTGGCTATTTAATTTTAGGATTTTGAGATAGAAGCTGCCACACAGGCAATGCACTCCTGTCTGAATGCAACCATATGGTTGATCTTAAATGAGATTGTGAATGTGTGGTTTAGGAAGCTATTTTTTGTAACCATTTGCTTGAGTCATGTCAAGTAACAATATGGGATAAAGAAAGATAGCTTTTGTATGTGACTTGTACATGCACAAGTGGTGTACCAAACTTTGAGTACATTTGCGAACAACATATTTAAGTTATAGGTGACATGGCTGCACGCCACTGTAGTGAGGCTGTCAAAACCAATATACATATGAAGCAGGGGTGTTATTCTACCGCCTCTTTTTTGGGCACTGCAAGCAAACAAAAGCATGGAATGTAGACTACTCAGTGGTAACCATTTATGTAGTGTTCAAAATCGCTACATAGCATAAAAGCAGTTGAAATATTTACGCGTGTGCGAGTATTAGAAAATCTTCCATGACAAATCGAATGGCATCCTATAATATTTGGCTTTGTCTTTCGTATTCATAAATACGAAAATTTTCTAACAGTGTACAAACGTTTGGTATTGCCAATGACACACAAATGGACAACATGGGCAATTGATAGATAGGTACGTGGGGTGTAACGTCCCAAATCCACCATATAATTATGAGAGACGCCGTAGTGGAGGGCTCCAGAAATTTCGACCACCTGGGGTTTTTTAACGTGTACCCAAATCTGAGAACATGGGTCTACAGCCTTTTCGCCTCCATCAAAAATGCAGCCGCCGCAGTCGGGATTCAATCCCGCGACCTGCGGGTCAGCAGCCGAGTACCTTAGCCACTAGACCACTGTGGCAGGGTGACGATATGGGCAAGAGTATCATAAATTTATGCCTGGAGGCATAATATAGACATGAAACATGACTTCCACTCCACGTGTCACTCGTGGAGCCAGACTTTTCCCATGTAAAATAGCGCAAGTGAGAATGTTACTGGTTTCGACTGGTATTAACTGGGACAAACTAGTTCGAACAGGAAACCAACTGGTCACAGCAATGAAGCAACTGGTTTCAGCTACAAGCCAACAGGAAGGCATGACATGTTGTACGTGAAGTAACTGGACCCGTTTTGGATGCAACTAGAACTTTAACCTGCTCTACTGGAAGCAAGTCGTTCCAGTTCACTAGCTGCATAAGCATCGTTCGCACCATCTCGTTGCCTTTCTTCTTTCTTTCTCTCTCTATATATATAGTACTGTGCAATATGCTTAATGGTTCTCTATACACACTTGCTAATTAGATTATGAATGCTTGTATGTGAACAATCGCTCTCATGTTGTGCACGTACGCATGCTCGCGACGGTTGAAGTTTAACATCGTAGGTCCACTGATGCGTAACGCGCAATGGCGCCATGGGAGATCGAAAGTGAGAGGCCCGGAGTGGAAGTGCAGCGCCTATTGAGCATTCTTCGCCAATCTCACCTGTTGCGCATTAATGGCGGTTTCCGCGATAATTTTCAATTTAAAGTGTGAACTGCCAAATCTAGCCGATTATTATCGTCGACCAATCAACAGTGAGCGTTGGCTACGAAAAGGTAGGGTGGCTAGAATCGGGAGGTGTGAAAACCAGCCGCTCCAAGGTGGCTCCCACTCGCGAGCCTGCAGCGGTAGCGCTGTACTCGGAGGCGCTGCCAGCTTTCTCCGTTGCAATGCACCCGTGATGGTCGTTTTGAGTTTTTCGCCAGTACAAGAATTTTGTCAAAGTAAATATCAAACAGCGATTTCACCAATTATAAATACACCAATTATGAATGTTCACTGAATGGACATTCCATTAGAGCGAAGTTTTTTACGGATCGTCATTCCGACAGCACCACTGTTTATATGCTTGGTGAAAGAAAAACGTTTTTATTATCTATAACACTAAACTACGTCTTAACGGAGTCAAAAAAAGAAAGCTTGCTCTTGCGAAGCGTGGTATCTTTGACGATGTTAGTTTGCCAACATTACCTTGTGCTATCCCGCGATTGATTGTGACAACGTTTGCTGCTAAATATGCCTGGACAGTGTGACTTACCGAGTGCAGTTACGCATTGCCATTTTCCTAATGCTGGATTTGTATTATACTTGCGGCAGTATTCTGAATCACGTGTAAAACTGAGACAACACTTAGTTTCATGGCTGCAACAACGTTTACTACAGTAAGTCACTAACGGACATCTTTTTTACGTCACGCAGGGCTTCAATCGCTTGACCTTTTTCTCGCCTTTTCCTTGTGTCAGACCATTAAAAAAGAGCTTTCGTTACGCAAAATAATCTGACCACTGCTTTGTTCAACTCTTTGCAATGTTCGATGCAGCCAATTTCTGGAAACTGCTTAGAGTTCGTCGTAGACTGGCTACTAAATTCCAATGCAGGCGCATTGTGCTTAACACATGTGTCAATTTGGTTTCTATAGTCTTTACCAGGTTTTACAGAGACTCTGACGGATACAGAAGTCTCTTTAAATCCCAATTTCTAGTCGTATGCCTTGGCAGCTCCTTGATTCATTTGGGCGATCCTCCAACGTGCTAGGGCTATCCGGACACTTCGTTGCTGGCATGTAGTCTGATGAAGCGGCATTTCGTCTTTTTCGTTCACTAGGCAAACTCTTCGATATATATTTAAGGTGCGTACCGCGTCATCTCTTAAACTAGTCTTGTCACGCTGCATTCTTTTTGTCCATCTACAATGTGCACGAGTTCTCGCACGCTGAATCTAAAAACCAAGTGAGAAGACATAATCTTTAGGTGAATAAATGTATTTATCAAAAAGCAATGACCGATGTTTTAAGAGCGCCACAACGCATTCAATATCTCCACTTGCCGATGCCTTCCACATATGCAAACAGGTTTTTTTCTGCCCTCAAATAAATTCAAAACGTTTACCATGCGTCAAAATGTTTTTCGCAGAGGGCGGAATTTTCTTGGTGTGCTTTGTCCGCCCTTGCAATGATGCGCTCCTATTTTGCTGTCTTTGCATGCCAGAGCGCACGAAAAGGGGAAAAGTTTTGAGCTTACGATCTTTATGCCGCGTGACCAGCCGCCTCTCCCGGCGTACACTGCACCTGCAGCCGTCTCCGCCGCGCAAGCAGCAGCGCCTCCGATCGGCGCGCTAAATCACGACCTGGCGGAGATCTCGCGCACCGCGGCACTGCTCGGCAAGGGAAACGTGGTGCGTTTTTCACACCTTACCATTCTAGCCACCCTAGCAAAGGACGTGGGTTCATCAGTATCCAGTGTAGCTCTTAGTAGTGCGATCATACTGTAATTCTGCTCATTTATGGGGCTTGCTGGGGCTCATCTCATCGCTGTTATCACCGTGGTTTTCCCGCAAAAGTGGTTGCACCGATATGAGCAACTGGTAATTGTCTAGTAATACAGTGAAACCTCGATAAGTTGTACCAGTCGGCAACGCGGCATGATCATGTACTTAACGGCAGTGTGCTTTTAGAAGTACAAATGTGCATATCTTGGCATGTGTCATCGCCACCAATAAACAAATACTGTAGCAGATATTATCCAAAGTATCCACCGGAAAGTCTTCCTTTTTGCCAAAGTGCGGAAAGAATACTGGGCTGCGATTCGCGCACGATCGTTTTACAGCGCGCAGTGGAGACGCAAAGGAGCATTTTGAAACTATTAGAGGGCCCGAGATACGTAGCGACTGAAACGGCGACAGAACGGTCGGGGGCTGGCATATGCCTTTTAGTTTCTATGTTCCAGGCCATTCTAGCTTTGGAAATCTGGCTGAAACCGTGTAATCGCTATAAGTGCTCGCACTTCGGCTTATTTCAACTCGACGGCTAGAGTATCCGCAGTGCGGATACCGTGAGTTCTTGCGAAGGTGGACCGCGCGGACGCATGGCCCCATCGCTCCAGCGATCTTGCGACACATCTGTTTGGGGTTTCGCGCATGGGCAATACCGCCGCCCCGGCGTCCTGCGTACGCAAGCCGCTTGGGTACCCAGCACTAAAACTCCCTACTACCGCCTTTCCGCAATACGTATGCGCACTTATCTACAGCGATATGATGCTAAGCGACAACTGACCGTTTCATTGAAACATGGAGCGAACGCGTGGACTCGGATCATCTCTGGTTAGTTGCATGCAGCGCGGCGCCTATTCTGCCTACACCGTCGCTGACGAATAGTTCGCCGTACCGGGCGTGTGGATGTGCTATGTGCATTGCTCGTCCCCGAAAGAGTTGATTCACTGTTAGGCGAGTATGCTCGTCCCCACTTCGCTCCATACTGAACACAGGCGAGCAGTGTAGTGTCTTTAATTAGCGTGGGGATAAGAAGCTTCCGCCGAGCGAAATGCGCCGGGGTTATCTATACTCTGTTTCACACATCAGGTCCAAAGCTGCGGAGGCTAGCGAGAATTCTAGCAGTAGATGCGTTCGCGTAAAAAAATAGTTACAACACAGACCACAATGGTCGTGGGGTGATCGTCTCATCACGTTCCGAGATATTACGCAACACTACAGACTGGAAAGGCGAAAGTTCCCGCCACCGCATGACAAATTAAACAGACACGATGCCGTAAGCTATCGCTTACTACAAACCCACTCTCACCCCAGCCCGGTCGTCTTGCGCCACTGCTACCCGCACTTACACATTACCGATCTATGTAAAGCATGCGGGCACAGAGCAACGCTGCGCCACATGCTCTGGGAATGCGCCGATAACAATGGTCGAGAAACGGCCGCCGTTCGCGATGCGCCTATGGCGGCTGCCAATACCAGGCAACAGGAAGCCTCGAGCTCACTCGTTCCCGCCGCCGTCCCGTCTGCGGGAGCCGCGGGGGACCTTCTCCGTCGGCGACGCCGCCGCTGGGAGGCGGCGCTCAGAAGCTCGGAGCTCAACGACCAGCTCTGGGCTGCCCGGCAGGCCGAAGATGCCGCCCGAGTTCAGGGACTCAGCGCCGCCATCTGAGGCCACCAAGACCAAGCTGCCGGCCAAGTTCTAATAAAGTTTCCTCTCTCTCTCTCTCCATATTTTTTACCACACGGAGTATATTTTTCTTTTTTTTTTGGAGGCTGAGTATTGAATGAGAATGCTTTGTAGCGCACGTGCGCCCACACACACCTTTGTGGGTGGTAAGTCTTATAAAATCATTAGTACTGCTGTTGAGTGAAAACCATTGGAATTATTTTTACTAGAAGTAATTTTGATTGGCGATTATTTTTGAACCTAGAAAGCTGCTCCAAAATTAACTTGCGTTGCTCCAAATAACGCCTTTTGTTGCTTCGAACCTGCTCCAAAACTCCCCTTTTACTGCGCCAAAGCTGCTCCAAAGCAGTATTATTCCTGCTCCCTGAACTGCTCTAAAAAAAACTGAAGTCCTCTTCCACCCATGGAGGAGAAAAATTACTTTGGCTGCAAGGGAAGCAATTATGTACTTGGAAGCTACAAATTGCAATTTATAGTGGTGTTATATGGAAAATTTTAATCGCGATCACTGTCGATCTGGATTAACCATGATCCAGATTAGGTGCACGCTGCTACACGGTTACATTAATTCACGATCAGGCGTGATCCGGATCAAGACTATCGCGATCTGCTTGAGAGATTGCAATTTCGCTCTGGTATCCACCCCCTAGCCGAGCTTTATTAGGCACAATAAACGAGAAAATCGAGCACACATAATGTAATAAGAACACTTTAATAAAACAGCTAGATGTTCATAAAAAAGCCAAATCTAAATTGTTCAAATTGGAACAATATTTGAAGTATTGCCTATTTTAGGGTTCCCGTCGACGGCATCTAGCTACGGGAGAAGCAGACGACAAGCAGTCGACCGTTGCCTTCAGCGCTTATTTCAACGTTCGCCTCGACGGTGCTGTTGGAGCGCCTCGAAGCCAACGGATTATTAGTGCCGCGAGCTTTTCGACTACGTCGCAACATACGCACACTTTGTGGTCCAATGAAGAGACCTTTACAGTAATTGACCGCTGGCAGGAGTGACTGGACTTGACAGCTGGCAGGAGAGACTGTACTTGAGGCACCAGAAGTGCACCGCTGGCACGTACAACGAGATCAACGCTTCCCTGCCACTACTCAAATCAAATCCCCTCTGCAAAAAAATTCTTGCTATATAATACAGTCCCACTGTTCACCAGTCCTAAATAAAATTCCCGGCTACGTCACTACTTTGTAGTGGTCTATCTCCAAGATTCTCCGACCTGCCTTCCCAATCCCAATCCATACTGCACAAGCGACGATGAGCTTTCCCTCCTCGTTAAAAAAACTCGCTTGGCTACGCCTTGTCAGTGTGGCCATCTAACTATTTTTGAAGCGCAATATAAGGCAATTGCGATGTTAGTTCATTAGAGTTCTTGGATTTTGGTTTCGTTGAAGGAAATGCTGACTGTATTAATATGCACTTCTTGTTAACAGCAAAAAGGTAAACCTATCGTGCAAGGGGTCTGTCAAGCCAGAAAAAGCGTGAACGCGAAATGCTTAGCGAATGCAGCTGATCGAAACTTCTGAAGTTCGCGCCATTTTCACGTTAACGTACTCCCTTTCTTTACATATGATAATCAAGATGTTGACTCGGTCAGTACGAACTGCGGTTTTTCATAAGTATAAAAGCAACTTTATCGCCTTGTAGAACAGCCATACACTCAATCTAGCAAGGTTTCAGAACATTTCTGGGATGCTTTGGATCAACACCTATTTCTGGGGCGAAATTTATGAAGTGACATTCGCAAGACCCGTTTTTGCTTTTTCGTGCTATAGCAATAAAAGGTGTACAGAGGAAAAATTTTATCATGGGAAACTTTTTTTTAAAATAACATAAAATTTATATATATCCAGATGTATATATACTATTAAGGCCGGGCGCAGGCCTAAATTTGCGAAGTAAAAATTCGATGCTGATGGCGCTGCGCATGCCTGTTGTGGAAACGCGCAATGACAATTCAGTGGCCGCATACGTAACGGCGTCGTTCGTTGTAAGCGAAAAATGGGCGTCGTGCGTGGGCGTAAATTCCATATAGATGCAAATAAATAAGCAATATAAAAATGGGCCGTCCAGTAAGCCGAGGTGCTCGTAGCCGATGACTAGGCTGGGGCCCGCCCCGAATCAACTACGCTGGACATATTATGATGGTGATAATGATGCCTTCAAATAATAATGTTGTTCCTCTTCGATTCGTTTTAAGGAGAGCGTATAGTCTTCGATCACCATATTTTGGGCATCAGCATCATCGTTTCGTTTTATTTATTTCCTTATTCATTCTCCTGTTTGGTCACTTGACCTGCTTGACGTTTTCTTCGACGGCTAAGAGCTTCAGCTGTATTCAAAAAAAGAAAAGAAAAAGCGGAGACGTGCACGGCCCCTAAGAATGTCATCAGGAAGAGGATTATCATCGTCATAATGGCTTAATTTCGACTTCGTCGTGTTGGTATTTGATTGGCGCACAAAGGGACACCGTGCTACACACCTAAAGCTTTAAAACTGGTGGAAGCTTGTTCTTGTTGAAAAAGAACAAGCTTTCATCAGCGTTAAAGGTATAGCCCTGCGACGACTCCTCGTATTCGAGCCCCGAAGATTCTACGCCTGCCGTCCTCCCAGTGCATTGCGTGAGACAGCACATGCGGATGGAGCGTTAGTACTTAGTTTCGCATGAGCATGCACTACGTTTGGAGCCCTAGGTACGTAACCACTCCGGGTTTTAATATGCACATCGCAGTGAGCCTCAACGGCTTGCTTCTGCGGATATTTTGACAACTTAAAAAAAGAGCAGATTGCAATAAGGACAGTGTGGGCACTATTCAAATGATTTATTACTGAATTGGGAGCAAATAAACAGTCCGTCACCGGCGCTCAAAAAAATTTAATCCATTCAACTATCTACTATACATGTTGCGGCCAACCAGCTGAAATTCACACTCCCGCAAACACATTGCTGGTGGACGCAATCTGCGCCCTTCATTTTCATGTGAAACGCCTCCGACAGCTCCAGTGAACCGGCTCCCTGCAGCGCCCCAGTACATGTGCTTCATAAAGCAAAATCACCAGCCATGTGTTACGCCGTGCGCAGAAAGATGCGGGCCCTGATATTTAGCGCTTGACAGGTCATGCTCATGAGCAAGTTGGTGGACAAAGATGCTCCTTTGGCCGATGTATGATTTACCACAGCTCAATGGTGATTCCCACATTTCAATGTTCAACACGATTGTCACCCAGCCTATGAAGAGTAGCCAGTTCTACGAATAATGTAGTGGTATTGTCAAGTTGCCTACGCACAATGGAAAACTCGTCAAAATGCGGAAAGCACCTACAGCGCTACAGTGTGTTCCTAACTAGCCATAGCCACATTTCCTTACATTGTTGCGATGTTGCCTGAACCGATGATTAAGACCTCACCACGTTTACCCTACGAAATGTTTACCACATGCTAGGGAATCTGGTGAACGACGCCTTCTTTGCAAGGTATGTAACGTGCCCTGTGATTCTTACTGCAGCCAAGTCTTCCTTGAACATCTTGATTGCTGCTTTTACATACGCTGTTACTTAGGCCCCACATAAAAAGATAGATATAGACAAAAAACCGAACATTTCTTGTCTATAGAAAGAGCCAGCATCTAACCATACATGATTAAGAGTGTCTTTTAGTCATTTATTTGAGGCCGTGAACTACACGCCCAAAGTTTTTCCGAGCACCCACTTATATGCTGTCAGATATCCGGTGAGGTAGGCTTAGCGGCAAACTCGTTTCGGCCATCAGAACTACCAACTCGTACATCCTTGCTACTGCTTGATGGCTTTTTGAGCAGGCATGCTGCGTACGCAAGAAGGAGATCGGGATGACCTGCTTGCCTCGCCCAAGGTTGTTTTTCTTTTTTTTGATTGGCGGCTCTTCGCGAAGAGATGTGAACAAGATTTGCTGGGGATTTTATCAAGACAGTACCGTACGAAGTATCTTTTTACCACCATTGAGTAAGAAGAGTGAAAAAGCGGCTTGCTTCCCCTCGGTTTGTAAGACCAGCACGTGTGCTTTTCGTGGAAAGAAAATCGTACATCCAGGAACCTGATTGTACAATCCTCGCCTGGAAGCTCATGGGTGAGCACAAGTGCATGGCTGTAAGCAATCCCGTAACAGTGTAATATGTTAGTGGCTTCAGACTCGAAAAAATCTTTCTCACGCTTAATGAAAGAAAAAGGCAAAACAAAAGAAGACGGTTGTCATCCACACATACAAAACATTTAAGGTCATGTTACTTGTGCGCCGTCGCAGTGCTCTAATGGCTAAGGTACTCGGTTGCTGACCCACAAGTCACGATATCTATTTCCGGCTACGGCGGCTGCATTTCCGATGGAGGCAGAAATGCTGTAGGCCCGTGTGCTCAGATTTGGGTGCACGTTAAAGAACCCCAGGTGGTCGAAATTTCCAGAGCCCTCCACTACAGCGTGTCCCATAATCATATGGTGGTTTTGGGATGGTAAACCGCACATATCAATCAATCATGTTACTTGTGGCGCAATGCTTGGAACATGAAAACAGGAAAGGAAGAAATGTGGATGAGCGTCAACTACCAACTGTTTATTGACAGCAAAGGCTTCAAGCCAAGCAAATTCCGAGCATGCGCAGATGTGTGAAGAAGTGAGGACGTGCTTGTTAATCTGAAAGTGGTGTGTTCAAAAAAAGGTTAACTCAGATCTACAGAGCGCAGCTGGTGTGTCACTGTCGCAGGCGGACCCCTTCCTTCTAATGCTGAACGTCTCTAATTGCTCCCTCGCTGTTTGATTCCTGCTCTTGCTTGTAATCTTAACCTTCGCGAAATCTTGCACACATGACCACGACTGAACGTGCACCACCCACGAGCTTCCGGGCGAGGATTGTGCATATTCAGCAAACTTACACGCCAACTCGCCCAGGAAAACGTTCTGCTACATTTAAGAGCTATCGTGCCTGTAAGCCGCCGCGAGAAAACTCTGTTAAGACTGACAAAAAATAAATTACTCAGAACAGGCGAAATACACGATCCAATAAAAATCAATTGCTTTTGAGTAAAAGGTTTACCGTCCCTTTGGATATAAGTCGAATCGACGTACAAGGCTAAAATATCTAAAAGTGACTGGCTGATACCTTATGCATCCCTAAAATATATCCAGCCAAACCATTCAAGGGCGTCCTTTATGCACTTGAGAAAGGCATCACCGGGCAGAGAGTAAAATAGTTCTTTACCACCTACAGAGATGGCAAAAATGCCTTTGTTACAGTATGGGTACAAGAATCCCAAAACATCCAGAGACTTCTTCAGAATGGTTGGTACACTTCGAAAATATTAAGCTCATGTTAAAGGAAAAGAGGCATGCCCTTGTGCTACGTGGTGCGTGCCAAAATACTGAAAATTTCTGGCTTTTGCGTTTTCGCACTAAGAAAAACCTCCAGAGGTTATTTTTTTGCATTTCACAATTTGCGCCAGCATGATATTTATATGAAGCCCCTTACACAAGTCCTTTGCTCTCTTCCTAATATTATGCATGCGCACATCGGCATGGCACTCAAGTACAGCAGAAAATATTTTGTTGCCTTTCGAAAGAAAAACACCATACATTAAAGCAAGATCATATTCCTTATCCGCGGTCGATACACGTAACAAGTTTTCTTCGAGATAGGACTGAACGCTTTAGCAGGAATATTTGAGGATGCTTGCTTACACTGCTTCAGGACGTCCACTCCTTCATAGTTACATCGTGCTTCTTCTGAATCCCCCAGTTGACGGGAGACACAACGCACACGTGAAAGCATTTCAGGAGTGCATTGTCTTTCACCACAAGCTTGGCACCATTGTCCTTCGGTAGCTCTGGAGGCACCTGTTCCCGCAGCGCGAAAAGCAAGCGGCTTCAGGTACATTCCGTCACCTGAATTCAGCACAATGGAGATAAACCCGAAGATGAAGTTCTGCCAGTTCCTCTCAAAGAGCACCGAAGCCAGCAGCTCTCGATACAGTCGAGCTTGCCTGTAGCACTCAGGCTTCCGAATTTCGGTAATTCCTTCGCTATGTCCCATCGAAGAGAGAACACAGGTAAATTCATCGTATACAAAGTCAGCAAGGTTTCGTGACTCCGTTCTCTGCATCAGAGAATGACGTCAGAAAATGTTGCCGCCTACCCGGCACGCCGACCACATGTGTTCATGCTGGAACCCATTTCTTTCTTCTTACCTCGCTGAAGCTCTTCTGCCACTTGAAATTGAAAGATCTCGTTTGCAGTGTCCAACGTCTGCGTGCGGTGTTCGTCGCGGGCAATATTATCTTCGTTGCAAGTAAACTGCAGTCTTTCAACATTCTTTTTGGCTTCTTATTCACCATATTTTAACCATAATTGCATCGGAAGTTTTCTTAGTAAAAGTCTTTAAAAAATGATCGCTATATGTAGACACAGACTAATGGTGATGATGATTACGATGACGATATGTAGACGCATTTTTAATGGGTGTATGGAAATGGTAAGTGCGTCGAAATATAGTCGTTATAACCGATCAGCTATTACATCTGGGTGCGGTCCAGCCGCGGTAGTTCAGTGGCTATGGTACTCGGCTGCTGACCCGCAGGTCGCGGGATCAAATCCCGGCTGCGGCGGCTGCATTTCCGATGGAGGCGGAAATGTTGTAGGCCCGTGTGCTCAGATTTTGGTGCACGTTAAAGAACCCCAGGTGGTCGAAATTTCTGGAGTCCTCCACTACGGCGTCTCTCATATACATATGGTGGATTGGAGACGTTAAACACTACATATCAATCAATCATCTGGGTGTGTTAAAAGTGAGTTCGTCTGTGTAGGCACTGTCTCTGACACCGTAGCCTGTCCCAACCATATAGTTCTCCCCACAACACTTGTATACAAAGCTGTCGCTACCACATGCAAAGCAAGTGGAATGAAAACAACAACATATTTGATCATTCCTATTCCTGCCTTTTTAAACCAGAACGAGTAGCTTGCTAATCGTTGTGTGCCTATTAAACGGAAATATAAGATGCAGACCAGATGAACACAAGATGTGACATAAACGAACGCCTATGATTTGTGCTGTTGCTGCATCTTCGAAGAACGTAAACAAAACGTAACAACGATAAAGGTTTAGATAGTGTTCCTAAGCAATACAGAAACAAATATAGGTCCCAAACATTCAACTTTTACTCTACAGTCTGCTTGTACAAAGCTAGCCTTGTATGGTATAAGTTACCAGTATTTGCAAGAAGGTCTAAAATTTTAATATATGTGCATCAAGTTTACAACTTTACACCGGAGAAAAACTGCACAATTCATAGTCTTGCGCACTAAGGAATTCGTTCTCGTACTTCCTTCGTGTCCATGCGTCTGACTGCTATTAATATTTCATTTTTTTGGCATTTGCGCATTGTATAAGCAATAAACTTGTGAGCTGTGTTTATGTTGAGGCGTCTAGAGCGAGGGGAAAATGAATTACTCACAATGGCTGCTAAAACAGTGTCTTAAGCAACGTAAAAATTAGAGCTATATGTGGAAACTGAAAAAAAAGGCGGGGGGGATTCTTTACACGATATCCTGTCCCGAGTGAGTGCTGAGTTCAAATTGGCTTGTGTCAGCGAATCTTTCGGCCACGAATGCATTCTGTGTAATAGATAGCATTCTTTAGACGACTGGCAATTATGCACGTTAGAGATTACTAGAATAAGGGGAGTGCCCGGAATGGCCGCAGCACCAATGCATTAAAAGTGAAGCCCAATCAGGGTCAATCCACTCTTGGCGCTGCGATCGGTAAACTGCAACATCTCGTCCTTTTTAGAGCCGCGCGGAGCTTCACCGTAGTGGTCGAGGGTTAGAATGCTTGCTAAAAAACCCTAGGTTTTAAGTCGCAGCTGTGAAAGATGAATATATATATCTATATATATATATATATATATATAGAAAAAGTGTATACTTAAGGGCTCGTTTTTCCGTGTTTTTACACATTAATAATGAGATCTAACAGTCAATAATGCCAAGGAAAGTATAGGGGAAGATATCAGACCACATTGTAATGTAAATATGAAGAAAGTGGGTGAAAAGATAACTTGCCGTGGGCAGGATCCGAACCTACGACCTTCAAATGACGCGTTCGATGCTCTACTACTGAGCTACCACGACAGCTATCCCCCCAGCCACTTTATAGGGTTTGTATGTGAATTAAACGTGGGAGTGTTGGTCAGCGCCACCAGTAGCCATGGCGGCGAGTGTGGCACACTCTTTTTTGAGCCTGTTTGGCGTCACGTAGCACGTGAACTTGTTACGAGTGGGCAGGTGACCAATAGCCCCTCGTATACAACCTAAAGGCATTAGGTCTGCCAGTACGAAAACCCTCGTTAATGAATAAGGAAAGAAGTGTATACCTAAGGGCTCGTTTTTCCGTGTTTTTACACAAGAATAATGAGATCTAACAGACAATATATATATATATATATATATATATATATATATATATATATATATATATATTTCTTATTTTTACTAACACTGGTGCATTGATTGGCTTTTTTTTAATCTGGCTTCACTTGCTACGTATTGCTACAAAAATTACGTGAAATATGACGGTGTGGTTTCACCGCGGGCGAGTGAAAGCACGCCGTCTCTCTTATTCGCCAAAATCTCGGAAGCCATGCTTTAAAGTTTTTGTTGAATGCCATGTGGTGGCGCTGCGAATAAATGCGCTTAAGGGCCGTAAGCACAAGGGTCGAGCAAAGTCAGACGTAGGCTATATTAGCATGCAGGGTGGCAGGAACAGTTTAAAGTGGGAAGAGATAGAAGAGCAGTTGAGGCAGGAGGAGCTGATGGTATATGGGGTTGTGGAGACACATCTACGGGGCATGGAGCAACAACCTTGCAATCCGGACTACGTATGGGAATATTGTAACAGAGCAGAAGGCAGCAGAAAGGGGGCTGGTATGGGGGCATTCCTTTATAAAAGTACAGACTGGCAAAGGGTCAAGAAGGAGTGCAAGGAACACTTATGGCTAAAAGGGAAAGTGGCAGGGCAAATGACACTTTTGGTTTCGTGTACTTGTGTACGGGAGCAAAGGCCAAAGAGGAAAACCAGGCAATGGTCGAGTGTATATCAAAGGACGTTGAGGAATTAGGAGGAGAGTGGATAAATATACTAGAAGATATGAATGTGTACAAAGAAGATATAGATGGGTATATTGACTCAACAGGCAAAATGATCATAGATATGTGTGAAAGGCATGATTTGATCATTTGCAACAGTACTGAGAAGTGTGAAGGGCAAATAACATGGGAGGTAGAAAGGCTGCAGTCGACGATAGATTATGCACTTGTGTCACGTAGGATGTATGATAAGCTCAGGGGAATGCACATAGATGAAGGTGGCTCCAGAAGTCTGGGCAGCGATCCCAAATGTATTAAGCTAAGTTTTGGAAGAGCAGTGAAAGTAGGAACGAGACAAGATGAGCAACTACAGGAAAATTTTTATTCAGAAAAGCAAATAGCGATTGCTACTAAACAAATTGAGAGAGTAATCACTGAGGCATAATAAAACAGTGTGGACATACACAAATTTAATTAGACAGTTCGAGCTAGAGCTTCCTAAGGCACGTGACAAGTCACCCCGGAAAAAAAGACACAAGCGAAAGAGTTGGTGGGATGAGGTAGTTAGGAGAGCCATAGCAAAACATAAGGAAGCCTCTAGGCAACACAGACATGCTAAGCAACGGGGTGAACCGACAGATGATGTTCAAAGAAACTGGGCCATCTTTCTAAGCTTTAGAAGGAAAGCATCCCTTCTGATCAATGAAAATATTAGAAGAAAGGGGGCTCAGTGGCTGGCAAAAGTACGTAAAAAGGACAGAAAGGCCGCTGCAAAAATTTGGAACCATCTAAACTTCCTAAGAAATGAAACAAGCCTAGAGCAGAGATTTATAACTACAGCTCAAGGTTCTAGGCTAGAAGGGGACGAAGCTATTGAATATATAAGAACAAGGGTGACAGAAAAATTTCAACAAAGAAGTGCCTCGTGAACTACAATAGACAAGAATGGATCAAGTGGTTCGATGGCTCCAATTTGACAACGAGAGTGGGAAAGTGCTGGAAGAGGGTTTGAAGTATTACATCAACAGGCCCAGATGGCATTCCAATTTTGCTGATAAAGACATTGGACGCGAAGTCTAAACAGACTTTGAGAGAAGCAGTGAGCAGAACGATGATCGATGGCGAAGTCCCCGATAGATGAAAACTTAGCAGGATGAGCATAACCTATAAAGGAAAATGGGACAAAGCTGACATAAACAATTACTGTCCTATAGCAGTGACATCAGTGGTCTACAGGCTGGCGATGCAGATTATAAAGAAAAGACTGCAGGTATGAATAGAGGATGAGGGGGAGCTGGGGGAACTGCAGATTGGCTTTTTGGAAATACATGAGTTTGGAAGACAATCTGTTCTCACTGACGCAGTGCATCGAAATAGCAGAAAAAGAACTCAGGCCTCTGTGGCTAGCACTTTTGGATATCAAGGGAGCGTACGATAGCGTGGTTCAAGAGGACTTGTGGGGAATACTGGACACACTAGGTGTGAAAGATGTAGTTACTAATCTTTTAAAGTAAATCTATAAACGTACCAATGTAGTTATAAAGTGGGAAAAACAGCATCCAAGCCTGCAGAGGTAAAACGGGGGCTTTGGCAGGGGTGTCCCCTGTCACCCTTATTATTCATAATGTACCTATAAGGATTAGAGGCCAAATTAGAGAGAAGTGGACTGGGCTTCATCCTCTCTTTCGTCAAAGAAAACTCATTGAACAGGGACTACCAGCATTATTGTATGCTGATGTTATAGTGCTGATTGCCGACAACAAGGAAGGTTTGCAGAGATTGATGGACATCTGTGGTAATGAGGGAGATAGTTTAGATTTCAGATTCAGAATGGAAGAATCAGCAGTCATGATTTTTAATGATAATGAAGGTTGTGAGCTTAGGGTACAGGAAGTCACGCTAGAGATAACAGATAAATACAAATATCCGGGCGTATGGATAAGCAATGGGACCGAGTACCTAAGGGAACACGAAATATACGTGACGTATAAAGGTAAAGGGAATGCAGCAGTGATGAAAAATAGGGCACTGTGGAATTACAGTAGGTATGATGTTGTGAGAGGAATATGGAAAGGGGTCATGTTTGTATGGCTGACGCTCGGCAATGCGATCTTGTGCATGAGATCAGAAGTTGAAGCAAGATTAGAAAATAAGCAACGTGGAATAGGTAGGCTTGCTTTAGGAGCTCACGGGAATACATGAAATCAGGGAGTACAAGGTGATTTGGGATGATATTATTTGAAAGCAGGGAAGCTAGCAGGAAGAAAAATTTTGAGAAGCGATTGAGGTAAATGGTGGAGGAGCGTTGGGCTAGGAAGGTTTTCAGCTACTTGTACATGAAGAATGTCAATACGAAATGGAGGAAGCGAACCAGAAAATTGATGGGTAAATACTTAGAAAACAGCAGGTGGCCAAGCCAAAAAGAACTATCGGTTAAGAAGAAAGCGAAGTAAATGTAGACTGACACGTGGAGAATTGGCATGATTAAAAAGTCTGCACTAGAGATCTATCAAACTTTTCAGCAGGAAATTGCCAAGGAAAGGATCTATGGTAATACTCGAGGTAGTTCTCTACTGTTTGAGGCCAGGACGGGTGTATTGCGAACCAAGACCTATCGGGCCAAATACGAAGGGGTAGACACGGTATGCAGGGCATGCCGAGAAGAGGAGGAAACTGCCGAACACTTGATAATATTCTTTAAACTGCTTCACCCTATAGTTAAGGATGATGGCGCATAGTTTTTCAAAGCACTACGATTTAGGCACAGAGAGGGCAAAATAGACTTGAAGCGGGTAGAATCAACTGGAAGAAGGTTATCTGATTGGTGGCTGAAGTGAAGACACGAGTGAAAATTAAACCATTCACTTCAAAGTACCGGTCCTCAACTTCACTATTTAAAAGAAAAAAAAGATAAAACTAGTGGTTAGTTCACGAAGTATTACGGTTAGGGGGCGTTAGCCGCCGCCCGATCTAAAGGGTACAGCCACATCCATCCATCCATCCATTCATCCATCCATCCATCCATCCTCAAGGTCAAGTATTTTTTCTTTATATCATACTTCGCGTGATTTTTGTAGCAAAATGTAGCAACTGAAGCCAGATTAAAAATAAACAACCAATACAGCTGTGCAAATAAAATTAAGAAAAAAAGAAAATCCATCGTTCCGAGCTTCAATTCGAACCTGTGTCTTTTGAATTGGAAGCGAAATTTCTACCCCTCGACAACTTCGATAGAGCTGCACGATGACTTAGAACCAATGACACATTGGAGACTACGGATCGCAGCGCCACAAGCAGATTGACCCTGTTTTGGCTTCGAATTTCGTAGCTCGGTCCGGGCACTCCCCTTATTCTAATACACTCTACGCACGTGAAATCTTTTCAAACTTGCTATTGACCCTCTACGTGGCCTTAAGGGAAAAGGCGCAATAACGTTTGGCTTTATGTAGTGGGTGGTCTGCTTTAAACAATGAACTCGTATTAATCGCATGTTCTTACACCCGATCACATTGTACACTTGTAACACGCATTATTACTGCGATATTTTATGCGGCTTTGAGATGCATATATAGAGGACGCGTGTGTGTTTGCAAACTATGCAAATTACTTTTACTGCATCTCCAAGCAGTGGAAGCTATTTTCCCTATATCACTATTCTCAGACAGACGGCTATGTGGTAGAACACCTGCTTGCTGCGCAAACGACCAGGTTTCGATCCTCACTCATATCCAGATTCTTTCATTTGCATATTTCTCGACTTTTCGTTCATGACAAGATGATGATTTTTTGCTCACAACAAACGACGCTGACACTGACACCGAAATTTCTGCGAAACGAGGTCTTCAACACGAGAGGGTTAAAGATTAGGTACAGATTCAATAACATTTTCTCAAAAAAGCTGATTAAAATTATCCCCGTATCTGCAAGTTTCACTACAAATCTCGTCATATCTTTCGTCTGAGAAGAATAAATAAAACGTTTATTTGAAGTTCATACAGAAAATTACATAATTGTATTCTGGAGGCGCCGCGTTAGAATGTCTCAATCCGCACAGCGAAGGCGAATGAACGCATCGAGGCACGTTGACACGAGCGCTATCTGGCAGTTAACTTCGAAATCGAAGGAAAGTAAGCGCGCCTGTCTCAGAGGCAGGGCCGTATTAACATTGCGGAGGTCTCGGTTAAACAAAAAGTAGTGGGGGGGGGGCTTCCCCTCTATTTCTCTTGAGTCATGCTTGAGACTTGACACTGCTTTTTAGATTTAGCTGCAAAAGACACAAACCACAATTATTCTAAGCCTCTCTGAAGTGCTTAATATGATATGGGCGTTTTCTTTCTTGCGGAGCAGGTGAAAAACTTACAATCCTAATATTTCTATCAGAAGATGAAGACACCTGGACAGCCTTAATATGTGTCTGGTTCATTGGATCACACTGAAAGAAGACTAAACTGAGCGTGAGGTTAGGATGAAAAGAAGGAATGCATACGACACTTAGAAGTGCACCGTGTGTGTTTCTTCCATTTGTCTTGACCGATAAAGTTACTTACCCTTATTTCAATAGAGGACATCTTCTCTCGAAAGCGACTGAATGCCATAGTAAAAATATTGGCCCCGTATTTGAATATTACTTTGCAAATGTCGTCAAAAGACAATAGTCTTATGTCTGGAGAGAGTGAATAAAACGTTTATTTGATGTTCTGCGCGGGAAAATTGGTAGATTTTATGCTGGAAGCGCTGCGTTAGAGTCGCGATCCGTGCAGCGAAGGTGAACGAGCGCAACCTGGCAGTCAACTTCGAAAACTAAGGAAGGCGTGCACGCTCGTCTTAGAGGCGATAAGGTGTAGAACGTAAAGCGACGGGCAGGTGCCAGCACCGTGTCGTACGTCTTAGGAAAGCGTTGGAAACACCTGCCTTTTTGAGCATAGTGTTGCAAAGTCAGCGCATTGTGATAAACCCTATGGTTTTTGGAATTACTTATGTAGGCGTTCTCTAGTGTAAAGCCACACATACAAAACATTGATGTGTTGTTATAGTGCCTCAGATATGCGCAATAATCTATTACAGATTTTCTTGGGGACCTTCAACGCAAAAATTTTGGTCTGTCTATCTACGTGTAAATTGCCTGCTTGACCGCCCTTAACGATACCCCAAACAGCACCAAACAACGCCCTGAACGGTCAACCCCATCTGCAGCGCCCACCGAGGTTCAGTTTTCATACTTGTGCGATTGCCAAATAAAAAAAGCAATTATTGCGCATATCTGAGGCATCATAACAACACCTCAATATTCTGCATGTGTGTCTTTTTACTGGAAAAGGCATACACTAAGGCATACCGTAGCTTTTATTGCACTGCGCTGACAATGTAACTTGCACAAAAAGGCAAGTGTTTCCAACGCTTTGCTAAGACGACGCGGTGGTGGTACCTACCCGTCACCTTCCGTTCTACAATTTATCGCTTCCGAGACAGGTGCGCATGCCGCGTGCTTTGTTTGCCAAGAAAACTGCCAGATAGCGCTCATGTCTATCGTGTGACGCGACTTGATGCGCCCGTTTGCCTCCACTGCGCGCTCGAGGCACTCTAACGCAGCGCCTCAAGAACACCATTCACCGATTTTCTTGCACAGAACAGTGCCCCACCATGGTAGTCTAGTGGCTAAGGTACTCGGCTGCTGAGCCGCAGGTCACGGGATCGAATCCCAGCGGCGGCGGCTACATTTCTGATGGAGGCGGAAGTGTTGTAGGCCCGTGTGCTCAGATTTGGGTGCACGTTAAAGAACCCCAGGTGTTCGAAATTTCCGGAGCCCTCCACTACAGCGTCTCTTATAATCATTAATGATTTTGGGACGTTAAACCCCACAGATCAATCAATCGATTGCACAGAACATCTGTGCCTTTTTTATTGGGTTGCCAGTTTAGGAAATAAAATCGTATTGATAACCACGTGTTCTGACACCTGATCGCAACGTACGCTTGCACCATGCAATGATTACTGCGATACTACATGTCAATAGGCGACCATTAAAAGAGCGGGGATTGCCCCGCCGTGGTGGTCTAGTGGCTAAGGTACTCGGCTGCTGACCCGCAGGTCGCGGGTTCAAATCCCGGCTGCGGCGGCTGCATTTCCGATGGAGGCGGAAATGTTGTAGGCCCGTGTGCTCAGATTTGGGTGCACGTTAAAGAACCCTAGGTTGTCGAAATTTCCGGAGCCCTCCACTACGGCGTCTCTCATAATCATATAGTGGTTTTGGGACGTTAAACCCCACATATCATTCAATCAAAAGAGCGGGGATTTGTGGGATGCACCGTCTGCTACCAGCTTCCGGTTCGAGAAGAGTAGATAACAGCGAACCGCTTCGACGCAAACCTCAGGCTATTCAGGATTCGTGCACGTGGTCGCCCGTTTATCTTTTTTCCTTCTAAACCATGGTCGGTTGTTCAGCCGTAGCCCACTCCAACTCCAGCGTAAAAGGCGAACGCATGTATTGATTTTCATGAAACAAAGGAAGAAAAATGAGGTGCGCCGCAGCTGTGAAGAGAGCCGCCGCGACAAGTAGCCTTTGGTATACCGAACGTTGAATCCAGAGTGTGCGAAGACCATTTTATCACAAGTACGTGTGTATTCCGCACTATTAGAAAGCTTACGCATGAATTGATGCGAATAATATATTCAGAAATAAATTGTCGCTCAGGTGCACCTAGCAAAGATATGGGAATGCGTGGGCGAAATCTACCTGTCATATAATATGAGCGCCGGCATTTCAACTATATATATGTGTAAAAAGAAAAAACGCGAAAGCTGGACTCAAGAATTGGTTTACACGAATCACTAGACGAGTCCGTTTGCATTTATTTTGGTCAAACTGTGCGTCAGGACGGCACACAAAGGAAAAAGTGCGTTAAACAAGCGCAGGGTTTCGGTTCTTTGGCGTTATACTTCTGACT
The DNA here is from genome assembly GCA_013436015.1 of Rhipicephalus annulatus. NCBI lineage: Eukaryota > Metazoa > Arthropoda > Arachnida > Ixodida > Ixodidae > Rhipicephalus > Rhipicephalus annulatus. The sequence continues at coordinate 95,420 of WOVY01000661.1, forward strand.
GTATTGTTTATTTGCCGCCATGCCGCACAGCTTGACCAAGATCAGTGTTCAAATAAGCATCCGGCTTCGACTAAGAAATGCATCTTATAGCGCGCTGAAGCCTAAAAAAACAGATATTCCAACATGCTCGATAAATGCTGCGCTTCATGCCGATCGACCAACGATGTCTGCCGAAGCAGCGATCCAGAAATGCTGACACAATGCTAGAGTCATTACCATCCCCTCAGATCTTTAAAACCGCGTTCTTTTCTAAGCAAGCGCGCGACAACGAGAAAGCAAGGTGTGTTGCTGAGTGCGTTCACGTTATTGCTTCCACTAGAGACGTTCTTAAGACTCAAAATAAACTCGAACCGGTATGTCAATTTCTGGTTCAGGATGAGTAGCGCTTAGCTGTGGCAGACAAAGAAGGCTTTTTTGTGATTCTGGATAGAGGGACAATTTGTGAAAAGGGTGCTACAGCGGTGAAAAAGAATTTTGTACAAGCCCGGGAAGACGGCAATAATGTCGTAAAAACAGCGCTGTCTCTCCTAAAGGATATGGATTTACATGATCTGACATCTCAGGTGAAAAGGGCAAAAAAACTTGAGTTGGAGGTGTTATTTCAATCAACACACACGAACCTGGTTTACCGTTTAAAGCTATTGTTTCAGAAAGGAGTACCTGGCAATAAGTTGTGTCTAGTTATTTGCAGAGAAACTTGGAAAGCCTTACTGTGGATGATCCTTATCGTCTAAAAAATTCAATGCAATTGGCAAAGTTTTTTTTTTCAGAAAGTAGTCCATGTCCCAGCTATGCCTTCAGCATTGATATTCAAGATTTGTTCTACTCCATACCTCACGAGAAAATGATGGTGTCCGTAAAGGACTGCATTACTTATCAAAATGATGAAATGAAATTTGCAAAAAACTCGTGTCAACGTAGAGTCATTCTTGCAGCTGCTGTCATTTTATTTAGGGTCTACTTTTGTTTCATGGGAAAGTAAGCCTTTCATTTAGCGATCTGGAATATGTATAGGCTCGTCAGTAGCGCCTATTTTTAGTGAAATATTTTTGAGTAAATTTGACAGAGGAATCGAGCAGCACTTTTCTGGAATTGTTAAACATGTCATCAGGTATGTGGATGACTTCCTGATATTCACAGAAAGCATTGATTCTTCCCGAGATGTAGTGAACGTGTTAAAAGTGTTTACGGAAAGTAGCATAGGCCTTGAGTTCACTACCGAGCAGCCTAAATATAACGTGTTGCAATTCTTGGATTTAAAATTGGAACTTGGCGGGGAACACATTTGCTGCTGTTATCAACCAAGAAGTGCCTAGCCAGTGCTAGATTTTACGTCTGAGCACTCCAAGTTGATAAAGAGGGGGATTGTGAAGTCTTGCATTATGTCAGCTTTGCAGAAATCGTGTGGGCATCTAATCAATGAAAGTTTCAGGAGTCAGGTGGAAAAATTACAGAAGGCGGATTACCAGAAACAAGTAATTTTCTCATTGTGCACGGTCCTAGCCAGAGAAATAAAGAGCAAAAAAACAAAGATCCAGTTCGGAGACAGAAAAGCGAAGGAAAATGGCTGTCTTTCCATGTGTGCACAAGTTGGCACACAACTTAAAGCACGTTGGAAATCGATAACGCGTAGACGTGAAGTTTTCGGCAAACACCAAACTAACAAGCTTGTGTCCACGCGTTAATAAGCGCATAGTTTCGAAAGCTTGTTCCATAAAACACAGAATAATGTTCATGAATTGTGTAAAGGGACTAGTATACATGACGCCCTTTTCTTGTGGAAAAGTCTACATAGGCCAGTCAGGAAGATGCGTGAACGACCGCCTAAGGGAACATCGCACATCTGTTAAGGCATCGGGCTACAGTCATCGTGCAGATCGCTGTAGAAACTGCGGATGTTATCATGTGTTTAAAGAAACAGAAACACATTTTCCAAACAAGGATCAGCTAACACGTGAGATAGTTGAATCTTACCACATCCTAAAGAGGGCACATGACTGTGTTAGCCAAGCTACGATTGTGCTGCATAATAAAGAGTACACTTATCTCAACACCTAGTACTTGTAAAATATAACATATGATACATAACATGTACAACTTTTGTAATCCTGACAAGAATGGTTTCTGTTGCACCCTGTTCTGATGCACATGCGCGAAAGAGCATGTATCCGCTTTAAGTACCTTTTCTGTTCAATAAACCTTCAGTTATAAGAGCAAGCTCATTCCTTGTCAGCCTCTTCTGTCCGTCCGTCTTTTGTGTGCTTCAACAAAAAAAAAAATTCAATTATAGTAGTGCACGTTGCTTACAATTATCCAAGCCATTAAAAATACTTCTTTATTGTCAATTCTGGGCTCCTTCTCACTAATTTCTGTAGTTTGAATAACAACATGCACACGAAAACCTGTTCCTTAAAAAAACACCGCCACATACACAAAGAGAATGATGTTAGAAGAGCTTGCGTGGAGGTGCTCTGGACATTTCTTTACGAGATCATTTGAATAGGAAGCATACAGTTTCATCAATAATATCTAGAGGGGAGTCTGAGGCCAGTGTCTACGCGGGTTGCTTTAGCGGCATTTGTACCCCCTTGGAACTTATGGTAAGTACAGGCTTCGGATCCGCTTCAGATGTATTGCGTTCTTCAAATTTGAGACACTTCTTTTTCAGTGTAAAACAAGGTGATGCCTTACCGCGGTGGTCTTGCGGCAAAGGTACTCGGCTGCTGACCCGCATGTCGCGGGTTCTATTCCCGGCTGGAGCGGCTGCATTTCCGATGGAGGCGGAAATGTTGTAGGCCCGTGTGCTCAGATTTGGGTGCACGTTAAAGAACCCCAGGTGGTCGAAAATTCCGGAGCCCTCCACTATGGCATCTCTCATAATCATATGGTGGTTTTGGGACGTTAAACCCCACAAATCAATCAATCAAAACAAAGTGATATGAACTTTGATTTAATTGGAACTTGCTTCAACTATTTGTACGCAAACTTTATTGCAAAAAGCTTTTGGGACCAGGTGGCAAAAGGGAAACATGAGTGAATTCAAACATCATGATTTATTCATCGCTCTGCCTTTGCGTTCCAGATTTGGATTCAAGATATAATAAATTATTTTTTAACATGCTTGAAAACAAGCATGCTTGATTTGGCCCTCGAAAGTACGCATTATATATTTATGGAAATAACAGTACATGTATTAGGTAGAAACTCTGTATCGTCTGCTGCGATGCCAGGTGCGTCTGTTCAAGTGGTATGCCCCAAACGCATCTCTCGTTTTGTTCTGAAGTCGACTTGGAGGATCGTGATGGTGCCTCTGCTTAGCTTCGCCATCGTGTTGCAGTCAATTTATTCAAATTTCGTCGAGATGCGCTTTCGAAAAAACGTGAACTCGATTTACTATTCTGCACTGCCATGAGACCATACATCTATGCGCAGCGGTGAGTGGGCGACGCTTCGCTTAAACAATCAAATGCGACTTGTACAGCTCCAAAGCCCCACCAAATCTTAGACCTAGTGGCCTTCAGCCTCTTTGAACAACAAAGGCACTGTCTCAGTGCTTTGCACAGCATCCCACAACCAGCGCTGCACGAAAAGCGACACTGATGATGATGATGATGATGATAAGTGGTTTTTAATGGCGCAAGGGCCAATTGATGGCCAAAGAGCGCCATTTCTTTAGACTAGAAATATGAACATTGATATGATGCGTGGATGTAAAGGGGCCTTAAAAGTCCTCGCGCTAACGCGGGTAAAAACGTCAGTATGAAAATCATGACAGTGGCGTGATATATGTGCGGTGAGAGTGAATGTCGAAAGGTCATGATAGTAAGACAATGAAAGAGACTTACTCACCACAGGTCCTGCTACAGATCACCTAATATTCAGTGAAAACTATGTACATCATTCAAAAATGTAAACAATGAATGAATTTTAAAAATCTGATCCCTACCGATAAGCATTCCAGGGTGTTGTGGGAGCTGCTGTCGGAAGGGCAGTAAAAAGTGCTTTAGTCTTAGAGCGTCCAACTCATTACACTGTACGGGAATGTGGAGAACTGTAAGTGGTTCTCCACATCTCGCACACAATGGTGGAGCACCGTCAGACAGAATATATGAGTGTGTATAACATGTATGCCCCGTACTTAACCTTGTAAGTGTTACTTCTGTGTGTCGCGATTTTGATAGTGGCGGGCCAATGACCAAGTTGTGGCCTAATAACATGTAGTTTATTACTTGTGTGTCTATCCCACATGCTTTGCCAATAACCTCTGAGCGTTAGTTTAAGGAAAGGTTTCATGTCAAGTGCAGGAATCGGTATTGATGCATTAGCGGCATCGTTGCTGGCGGATGCAGCCAGCTGATCTGCCAAAACGTTTCCTTGTATCTCACGGCGCCCCGGCACCCGGCAGACTACAACATGCTGTTTGGATGAGTAGATGGTGCATAAGAGTGAATAAAGGGACTCAACTGGTTTTTTGCGTTTTTTAAGTGTTTTCAAAGCTTTCAACACACTCTGAGAATCCGTGTATATTGCCGCTTTTTGTAGTTTTGTATGTGCAGTGTGTTTAACAGCTGCAAGTATTGCGTAGGCTTCTGCTGTGAAAATTCTTGCATCAGGATGCAGGACGCCAGTATCTGAGAAGGATGGGCCAATGGCTGCGTATGAAACAGAAGTGTTGGACTTAAAGGCATCTGTAAAGAACTCAGGGCATGTGTACTTTTCTTGTAGTTCTAGGAAGAATGTGCGGATATGTAAAATGGGTGCGTGCTTCGTAATCTCTAAAAAGTACCCATAAAAATCTATCAATTGCCACCACCATGGTGGCAGGCATGCTGCGGGAGCCATCAAACAGTACTCGAGTGACACACCGGTTTTCCCTGAAAGGCCCCTCACACGAAGTGAATAGTGTTGTCTCAAAAATGGACGGTTTTCAAACACAACAGAAGTAGATATGTCATCAATTGTGAAATGTGAAGGGTCGTCCTTGTCTGCCTTCACTTTGACATAATATCGAAAAGACATGTAACATCTCTGTAGGTGGAGGGACCATTCGTTTCATTCCACGTAAAGGCTTTCAACGGGGCTGTTGTGAAAGGCACCCGTAGAGAGACGAATGCCTCGGTGGTGAATAAGGTCAAGAATTTTAAGGGCGCTAGGTGTCGCAGACTGATAGGTTATTGCTCCATAATCTAAGCGAGTGCGTACGAGGCGCCTCTACAAATTCATGAGACACTTTTTTTGTCATTTCCACACGTAGTGCGTGACAGCACTTTTAGAACATTCATGGTTCTGATGCACTTGTTTTTTAGATACTTAATGTGTGGTACAAAGGTTAGCTTGGTGTCCAGAATTAAGCCTGAGAATTTGTATTCGGCAATACCAGACAGGCGTTGACCATGCAATTGAATGTAAGGGTAGGGGTGAGTGCCTATCTTTCTAAAGAACAAGACACACGTGCTTTTTGGACGTTTAATTTGAATCCGTTTTCCTTAGCCCATTGGGAGACCTTGTTGAAGCCAAGCTGAACCTTCCGCTCACAAATTGCTAGGTTAAAAGACTTAAATCCAAGCTGGACGTCATCAAAATATGTACACTAAAACATATTTTGTGGGATGGAATGACGCAAATTATTCATTTTGACAATAAAAAGAGTACAACTAAGTTCACCACCTTGTGGCACTCCTGTTTCTTGGACAAATGACCGGGAAAGAACGCTGCCCACTCTGACACGGAATGTACGATTGGACAAGTAGCTTTCAATAATAGTAAACATCCTGCCACGCACACCAAGATTGGACAGGGCCCTTAATATTTTGAATCACCATGTCGTATCGTAGGCTTTTTCGATGCCGAAGAACACAGAAAGAAAGTATTGTTTATGGACGAAGGCGTCTCGGATTTGTGCCTCGATACGTATTAGGTGGTCTGTAGTGGATCTACCCACTCGAACCCCGCAATCGAATGGGTCAAGCAGATTGTTTGTTTATAGGTAATGTACAAGTCAAGAGGCAAAACTGCTGGTGAGGATCAGGTAACATCAGATCTGCTGAAAGATGGAGGACAGATTGTGTTAGAAAAACTAGCCACCCTGTTTACGAGATGTCTCCTGACGGGAAGGGTACCAGAGTCTTGGAAGAACGCTACTATCATCTTAATACATAAGAAAGGAGATGACAAGGACTTGAAGAAATACAGGCCGATCAGCTTGCTCTCTGTAGTATACAAGCTATTTACAAAGGTAATTGCTAACAGAGTAAAGAAAACATTAGAATTCCATCAACCAAAGGAAAAAGCAGGATTTCGAACAGGCTACTCAACAATTAACCACGTTCATACTATCAATCAGGTAATAGAGAAATGCTCAGAGTATAACCAACCACTATACATAGCCTTCGTATATTACGAGAAGGCGTTTGATTCAGTAGAAATATCAGCCGTCATGCAGACACTGCGCAATCAGGGCGTAGATGAAGTATATATAAACTTTCTGGAAGAAATCTACAGGGGATCAACTGCTACCATAGTGCTTCATAAGGGAAGCAACAGAATACCAATCAAGAAGGGTGTAAGGCAGGGGGACACAATCTCTCCAATGCTATTTACCGCGTGCTTACAGGAGGTTTTCAGAAGCCTAGAATGGGAACAGTTAAGGATAAGAGGTAATGGAGAATACCTTAGTAACCTGCGCTTCGCTGATGACATTGCATTGCTGAGTAACTCTAGGGACGAATTGCAACTCATGATTACGGAGTTAGACAAGGAGAGCAGAAGGGTGGGTCTTAAAAAATTAATCTGCTGAAAACGAAAGTAATGTACAACAAACTCGGAAAGGAGCAGCGCTTCGAGATCGGTAATAGTGCACTTGAAGTTGTAAAAGACTATGTCTACTTAGGGCAGGTAATAACCGCAGAGCCTAACCACGAGATTGAAGTAACTAGAAGAATAAGAATGGGGTGGAGCACATTCGGCAAGCAAACTCAATTTATGACAGGTAGATTGCCACTATCCCTGAAGAGGAAGGTATATAACAGCTGTATCTTGCCGGTACTTAGCTACGGAGCAGAAACCTGGAGACTTACAAAGAGGGTTCAGCTTAAATTGAGGACGACGCAGCGAGCAATGGAAAGAAAAATGGTAGGTGTGACCTTAAGAGACAAGAAGAGAGCAGACTGGATTAGGGGACAAACGGGGGTTCAGGATATCATAGTTGAAATAACGAAGAGGAAATGGACATGGACCGGGCATGTAGTGCGTAGACAGGATAACCGCTGGTCATTAAGGGTAACTAACTGGATTCCAAGAGAAGGGAAGCGGGTTAGGGGGAGACAGAAGTTTAGGTGGGCAGATGAGATTAAGAAGTTTGCGGGTATAAATTGGCAGCAGCAAGCACAGGACCGGGTTAACTGGCGGAACATATGAGAGGCCTTTGTCCTGCAGTGGACGTAATCAGGCTGATGATGATGATGATGATGATGATGTGGATGATGAATGTACAAGTCGGCGTATTACCATTTTTTCAAAAAGTTTACACTTGCAACTTGTAAGTGCGATTCGCCTGTAACTACTAACAGAAGATGGATGCTTGCTTGGGATAATAATGGCTTCTTTCTAGGCAGAGGGCATTTGACTGGAAAACCAGATAGATTTATGCAGAGAAAGCAGGGTTCTTTGTGTTTCATAAGGCAGTTGTTTTAATATCTTGTATACTATACGATACGAACCTGGAGCTGATTCATTGCAAACATATAGCGAGGCTTGTAACTCAGCCAAACTGAAAGGGTTGTGGTACGACTCATGTTTAGAGGATTTCCGCTGTAGTTTCTCTGTCTCGATTTTTCTTTTGTGTCGCCGAAAAGCTGCAGTATAACGCAACGAGCTGGACACCTCCTCGAAGTGGGCACCGAGGAAGTTCGCCTGGTCTTTTAAGGTGTCCCCTTGTGTCTCTACGACATGTAGTGAAGATGCGTGTCGTCCTCCTACTTTGCGAACCATGTTCCAGACTTTAGTTTCTTGTGCATATGAAGTGATTCCTAATAAAAACTTATGCCAACTTTCTCTCCTAGCCTGTCGGCACGTTCTCCTGCCTTGGGATTTAATCTTCTTAAAGCTTTCAAGATTTTCTGCTGTCGGCGAGTCCCGTAGCAACCTCCACGCTTTGTTTTGTTGTTTGCGTGTGTTGCGAAATTCAGTGTTTCACCATGGGACACGTCGCTTGCCAGGCAGTCCAGAAGTTTGCGGGATGAATTCGTCGCAGCTTCGGTCAGAAAAACTGAAGAGTATTGTACAGCTACATGTATGTTTAAACCAGATAGGTCAGCCCAACTTAAGTGAGTAATCTGTGAGAACTCTTCACAATAAGCTTTGTCAGTGATCCATCTGGAGACCAGTGGGAGGTTTTCGTTTGATATGTCTGTGCTTAGCGTTATGGGAAAGTGGTCACTTCCGTAATGATTATTGAGGACGTTCCGTGTCAGTAAAAGAAAGAGGGATGGTGAGACAATACTGAGGTCTCTTGACGAATAGGTATTGTTGGCAAGGCAGTAGTATGTGGGCTCTCTCCTATTTAGAAGGCACGCGCCAGAAGTAAAAAAGAACTGTTAAATTAGGCGACCTCGAGCATCGCAGCGAGAGTCACCCCATAGATTGCTATGTGCATTGAAATCTCCAAGGAGAACATAAGGTTCTGTAAGTTTATCTATTTGGGACTGGAATTCACGTTTTTCAAGATGGTATTGTAGAGGTGTGTAGACAGAGTAGATGGTGACGGGTTTGTTCAGAAGAACTACACGAATAGCCACTGCTTCAAGAGATGTTTCGAGTGGTAGATGAGTACATGCCATCCCGTGATTGACTATAATGGCCGCACCACCATATGACGTGACGGCTTCATTCCTGTCCCTTCAAAAAATGATATACTGGCGTAAAAAATTAGTGATCTTGGGTTTTAAGTGTGTTTCTTACACACAGCTCTTTTGGTGACTGTTTATGCAAAAGTTCTTGAACATCGTCAAGGTTTCTCAAGAGTCCTCTGACGTTCCTTAGTAAAAGTTGTGTCTCCATGCTTAATGTACATAAGTGCTTTGTGTACAGAAACGTTGCCTTAGGTTACAGGACCAGTTGGGGGTCCTGTAATACGGGGTTTCTGCTTCTTGATTTGCTCCAAAGAGCTGCGCCTTTCCTTCGGCGTCTGGGGTGCCGGAGGAGTATGGCTTGTGTCCGTCACCTCTTCTGAGGTGGCGGATGGTGCCTGCTTGGCAGGCACATTCATGGCAGTTGCGTACCCGACTGCACTTGCAGTGGTCTGGGGTCCAGCAGACTCTGATGTCAGCTGACCCTTTTGATTAGGAGGCTGAGCAGTACAAGCTTTTCCAGCCCGAGGCGCCGTCACGCATGGTGTGAATCTCGCGGGTGCCGAAAGACGTGGCGCGTTGAGGCGCCGCTGTCAAAAGACACGGCGAAGGAACGGCGAAGGAACGTTCAGAATGATTGTGTGTAGAAAAGTGTTGACATGCCTCTCTAAATGACAGGTTGAACTTGACCTTAAGTTCTAATATTTGTTTCTCTTTTTTCCATGCAGGGCATGATCGGGAGTAGGCAAAATGATCTCCTTCCTGTTAGCACAACAGGCTTCTGAAGTGAACTTTACGGATACATGTTCACAAGATGCGCACTTCGTGCACCTAGCGTGCCCTCTGCACGTTTGGGATCCGTGTCCAAAACGCTGACACTCTAAATATCGGCGAGCATTCGGTATATAAGGTCTGACACGAAGCTTGCAGTAACCAGTTTCAATGGAGCCAGGAAGGTTTCTTGTACCGAAGATAACTATGATGTGCTTTGTTGAGGCCTGTTTATTATTTCGCCTGATTGTTATTCTTTGTACTTTCACTGCAATGTGTTTCTGCCAGATTTCGAGCAATTCACTTTCAGAGAGATCGAGGAGGTCATCTTCAGATATGACACCACGCACTGTATTCATTGACCTATGTGGGCCCACTGATATTGGGATGTTGTCAAAAGATACGAGTTTTGTGAGCTTGTCGTACTGAAACTTGTCGCGAACTTCTAGAAGCAGATTGCTGTTCCCCATCTTAGTAACTTTATAGCCAGGGCCGATTGCATCTGTGAGCGTGTTAGAGACAATAAATGGTGAAGTAGATTGAACTGTTTTCATTTTGGCTGTGAATTATATGGTACTCGGGGAAGGTCTGTTTTGGCTGTGCAGAAAAGAAGCTGTCAACGGTACGCCGCCTTTTCAGGCGGCGATCAGGGAGTGCAGGAAAAGGGTTTTCCATAGCAAGCATTTTAAATTTGGTGACGATGGGGGCCACCCACCACCCAGCACAAGAAGGGGACGCTACATGATTGAATAGTGAACACTTGGAGAAGCCAGCCATGCATTGCCGCTATAGCCGAATATAATTACCCAAGGTTGGGTAACTACACAGGGTTAACTCTCGCCGCCGAAAAATTTGGAAGTAAACGAAAAATAGAAGATAGCAGGACAGATAAAAAGTGAGAGATAAAGACGAAGATGTAGGTAGAGAGAGACAGAAAATGGCGACTGCCGATTTCCCCTGGGTGGCTCAGCAAAGAGGTGCTGTCTACGTGAAGCCGGGGCCAAATGGGTGTGTTGCCCCTGCCGGGGGGCCATAAAAGTCCAAGCACCCAGCGTCAGCTCAACCCCCAGGATCCCCCTTTCCCCGGACACGGCAAAGCAACGCACGGTTGGGTGTGGGAGGGAGTCGAAACTCCTCCGTTAGCTCGGGTCCGTGGTGTCGCTACATACCAAACGCCTGCTTCCACAGACGCCCCTGCGGGAGAAAAGTGAAACCAAAACTGTAGAAAAAGATTGTTTCACAGTTCACTAGCTAACGCAATCCAATCCGAAGCATGTACTTCCCATAATTACCATGTGTACATGATCGCAGCGCCAGAATCCTCTCAAGGTATTATTGCATGAATCTTAATGATGGAGCATTCAACAACCCACTCATTATGCAATTCACATTGTTGACTCCTGATTGTCACTTTACTGTTCTAAAACACTAAAATACACATCTTAAGGTGACCTTTTTAAACGAATCTGTGGTCACCTATCGGGTGTAACCTAGCGCTTCGAACCCTTCCAAGTTATCTTCCCCTTCATCTACCATAGGTTGTTGCATTGTGACAGACTTCCTACCTAGCACTTTTGCTCCGCCGCGGTGGTCTAGTGGCTATTGTAGTCGGCTCCCGTATGCGGCGGCTGCATTTCCGATAGAGGCGGAATTGTTGTAGGCCCTTGTGCTCAGATCTGAGTGCACGTTGAAGAACCCAGGTGATCGAAATTTCCAGAGCACTCCACTACGGCGTCTCTCATGGTGATATCACGGTCCTCGAACATTAAACCCCATAAATCAGTCAAGCATACCTAACAATTTTTGGTGACTCGAAAATATTCTTACTAGAGTTACTGTTAATGCTACCTTTTGGTAGCGGAGTTGCGCATACCTTTTCCTTCGCAGCTCACGCCACTATTCGGCGAGTGCTGTCACGTGGTTCAAATTGACATCAAATGTTCTACTTTTCACGGCGAGACCAACTTTACGTGCCCTATGACGCGACGTCAACGCATTTTCTGGCCGCGCCGACTTCATCGTGACTGCATTTATGGGCTTCTAGCTTGTACGTATATTTCTTTACATTACCGTGTCACCAGATAAAAACTGTGCATGTTCGGGTGGGTCTTTACAGAACGTGAACCTTTACGTAACGTAAACTACCCGCTGGATAGGCTTTACGTTGGCGGCACCATCTCGCAAATCTTCCTTTGTTTTTGGGAACTCGCGATATCCGCACCGCGGAGACTCCAGACATCCTGTAAAAATAAGCAGAAGTGCGAGCACCAATAGTGATTAAATTGTTTCAGCCGGATTACCAAAGCTAGAATGGCCAGAACATCGAAGCCGCAAACATGTTTGCCCCGACAGACTGAATAGGTGGCACCATCTAGCGAGGTCAAAATGTACCGAGCATTAAAAATTGTTATTTCAGAAACATTAGAGAGTTATAGTATACCGGGCTTACTGGGATACCGGGTGTACCGTGACACCGGAATCGAAGTGTGCATGCCCACATACGTACGTCACCCGTATACCGCTGCGCATACGCGCGGTATTTTTCAGATGTGACTTTAGCGTGGTAGCGTAGGTGTACGTAGTGTACGTAAACATGGCGAGACTCTCGGACGCCCGCTTCGAAGTGATTTTGGCGTAGTTGTAGAAAGATTCACCTTGTTCGCTGAAAACGACTGTTCAAAGTGGCTTCGCTTGCCTTCAGTCAGCTTCGATGATCGATTATTACGGATAAGTTAGCGTAGTTTTTGAGATAGCTTCCCATTTCGAACGCGTCTAGGCCTAACTACAAGATCGATGTAAAAAAATCGGCAACATAAAAGTTTTCGTGTTTGGTGCGTGGTTCATAATTACTTTCTTTTAATATTACGAAAATAAACTTCTAACAATGCTTCGCGGGGTGGCATAGGCCAACATTCTGGTTTTCTTTTCATATTTACTGTTGTTTACCTTGTTAACTATTTAATAGGTGGCGCTACCATGCAAGCTGGGGCACGTAAACCACGTAAACTCCATCCCGCTAAACTATAAGACGCTGCCCACAACGAACGTTTGCTGCACGGTAACGCCATTCCCTTAACCTACGCTATCACGCTAACGCTAAACTATAACTGTCTATTGTGCTTCATATGAGCGGTGTAAAAACCGTGCAGCGCCTTTATTTAGAAGGAGTTTACTTTTCACTCATTTTTCCCTAAATAAATTATTGTTCAGTTTAACGTCACAAAACTACCACACCATAATGAGAGACGCTGTAGTGAAATTTCGACCACCTGGGGTTTTTTTACGTGCACCTAAATCCAAGCACAAGGGTCTCAAGCATTTTAGCTACCTATATCAATATACCGCCTCACTGCAACAGTGCAATCTTGCTCAGCGCGCGCAAATACGTCTGCGGCACGCTCCCGCGCCGGAACATCGCACTGTATATTTCTCCTGCACGCGACGAGTGGCTTCACTGCACAGCCGTAGAACATAATGCGGGGCCTATGCGCAACTCTGCCTCCATATGAGCATATTCAGTAAATCTAATTTTTACGCTTTGGTTGCGCCATCTAGTGAGCTTTGTGGGAATCACCGGAGCGGCGACCATGAGCGGCGCCCCGCGAAGTGAACAGCGGCAACTCTGGTGTACACGCCTGTGGCCGGCGGACAGGGTGCGAGCTTTAGGTGCAAGCTCATAAAAGACGTAATTCAACTTCCATTATATTTCGTGCTAAACGCAAATATTTGCATCCCCATTCAATTCTGGGATCACGAAAATGTGGAATGATTCCGCAGTCATCCCAACTGTGTAGCAGCAACTTGACAATAGAGCTCTCTACAGGCTTCGATATCGCAGCTGGGCTAGAAAGCGCAGACATCAATGACCCTCAGGGATTAACCTCGGCGCCCCGCCGCGGTGGTCTAGTGGCTAAGGTACTCGGCTGCTGACCCGCAGGGCGCGGGTTCGAATCCCGGCTGCATTTCCGGTGGAGGCGGAAATGTTGTAGGCCCGTGTGCTCAGATTTGGGTGCACGTTAAAGAACCCCAGGTGGTCTAAATTTCTGGAGCCTTCCACTACGGCGTCTCTCATAATCATATAGTGGTTTTGGGACGTTAAACCACACATATCAATCAATCAATTAACCTCGGCTTTTAACAACTCAGGGGCGTTATGCAGGATCGGTCGAGTTTCGCGGAACTCGGGATCTTCCCGAAATCTGGCGACACTCACTTGAATGAGCCTACAATGAGAAAAAGTCAAATGCACCCCCCAGGGCGCTGCGTTTCATTGGTAGCCATGGAACCCGACATCGCGTCAAGGATGGTCGACTAAGTTGGGTGGTTTTTTCAAACCACAGGCATCTTCTTTCATTTGTTTGTCGTTCCACCGAGTGGATAAGTGCACCCATACAATAAATGTGTCAGACACTTTTCGTGATGATATTTTTCTAGAGGCACGGTGTGTTTAAATGAGGTTTGAAGCTTGTAATGTCTGCACCAAGTCTGTTTTAAATAATCCGCAAGGTGGCCTCTCAAATGAGTACCGGCCGAGCATCTTACAACATCGCGATCACAGGTAAATTTGAGGTTATGTGTTATACATCGTGGTCAGCCTGTACAATCTAGCGCACTGCTCGGCCATCGTGCGTCGTCTTTGTTGTCATCGCTCACTAGCACCCGAGCCAGTGCGGCCGAATAATTAGCTATTTGGTTGGACTGTATACTAGTATAGCTAGGTAAGGACATGCTCTGAACCAGCTAATTAGGCCAAGTCACGGCAAGGCCGAGGTAAGTAGGCCACATCTTAGGAAGACCATGTTGACGAAGCCATGTAAAGCTAGAACCAGGCTAACTAAAGCATGCTAGTTGATGAACTAACTAAACTAATCTAATTAACGCGACGTTACTCATAAGCACGTGCGTAATATTGTGCTAATTAGCCTTACTATGTGATGCCAATTAGCACCTTGCTAATCAAGATTACGTTTATTAGGTCCACACTGGTTATCGCTTCAAGCTAACTGCGCTCTAGATAAATGTCTTTTAATTGAAGCCTTATCAACAAAGACAAGACAGTGCAGTGTAATGGTCGTTAAGCCTCAGTCAATTAGTACAATCAAATTAAGAGAAAGCTGATGCGGTCTACACTTCGAAGCCGACCACACACATGAGTATATCGCCAACCTTAAAATCTGCAAGAAGTTAGGTTATCACAAGCTCCTCTATGGCTCCAGCCTTGCACAAGTAGTGTATGAGTTCACCAAATTATTTTATATGCAAAAAAGCTACCGTAAAGCGTTCACCACATCAAACACTTGTCAGTCACACCGGCACCACCATCACAGTCAAGAGTCGTACTGGGGCCTTCTCAGAATCAACGAGTTTGTAGGCATCCGAGTTCACGCATCAAGCAGTTTCATTGACAGACGCCCGCGACGAAGATCGGGTACGCCCAACACGTTTTGTCTGGCTGAAGAGCAGTACTCACGTCGAGTGGCACGGTTAATCTATCAGCATTATCGCGCAGACTATATGCGCACGTGCACGCAGAAGTGAAAGAGGCATCATCACGTGGCTATGATGTCTCGCATTGAACTTCACCGCGCTCACGACGTATAAAATCACAGCCGCATTGCCGCCATGATTGAAGATTGGTCCTTATATTTATCTGCAATATTTGATAGAAGCGAAACGAGCAGCACGAGAGTGATAAGTGTGCACCCTTGCTGCCTTCGAGAATGGAACTTTCTATGCTACAGGTTTAACAAAAGAATCCGTTCAAAAGAGGGACATACGCCTACGAGCACGCTCGTGGGAGTCGTGTGTCGAGTAGGGAAAAAGATAGCACGACAAGCACTGTGACGTCGCTGCAGTGTTGAAATGTTGACTTAAAGGTGGCAGTGACGTGTTCAGAAGCGTTGTTTCTTTGATAACCACCGCAAATGTCCCACACGCGTTTTCAACGCGACGCGCGTACCTGTAGCCAATTTAATCACTTATCACGCGCTCTGCACTGTCTTCATGTCATGGCCACCGAGCTCGGAGAAAACTCGTCTGCCGGAGAAGCTCGGTCCATCCTGCATAGCATCCCAGTTGTTGTAATTGAGATATCCTAACCCCACCGTTTGGGACTCATTTCCAGAGTTCAAACCGAGAATCTAGGCGCACATTGGCTCACAAAAATCTATGGCACGAACGAACGAGGCGCTTTGACTCTTTTGCCTTTCTTCCGATGCATTTCTGCGTGCTTCAAAAAGACAAGCCAAATACAGCCAAATGAACAGTGAAGCTAGTTGGTTGGCGTTCGTGTTGTCAAGTCCTAATTCGTGTTTCGTCTTTCGTGCTGTTCCAATGTGAAAGCATAATACCTCATGCAAAGCTAACATGCTCGCCGAAGTGGAAGTTTTCTTAACACGCAAAAGAGAAAGGTGCACTTCGTGGTGACGTCCTATCGCGATACAACGCTGAATCTCATATGCGAAATAAGGCGCCCTTCCGTATATCACACCGACAAAAAAGCCCCAGTAGGTATTGAGATTACTGAGATTGCTGTGTGCCACGCGGTACACCACCCTAGGGAGCGATAACGAAAACGCGCCTCGGGAAGGAAAAAAAAGTCATCGATGAGATAAAACAACCCTAAATTGCCTCCAAAAACAACAAAGGCTAACATTAGAGGGCGCGTGATATTCTTCTTTGTCGTATGCCGTAGCCAAGGGAAAACGCTTATGCGCTGATCAGCTTATCGCACGCCTTTCTTCTTCATTATATCAACAATTTTTGTTCATCTGTAAAATGGCGTAGTTTTATTGTTTCTGGCTTCTTTATAAACTACCGTAATTTGTCGGGCAGCTATTTCCTTCCAATGCGGCACAAGTGAAATTCAGTGCTCTGTGCACTCAACTGCGGCAACCAAGTTCCTATGGGAAAACGTTCATATTTTCCATTGCCATGCATCAGTGCGACTTGCGGCTGCACCACGACGTGCGTTATTTAAACGAACAAGATGGAAATTTCCCCCACATATCAGTTATCTACGCGACGTCCCTCATTGGTCAGGTATAAGCTGTAAAAAAGAGTCAATCTATCAAAAAAAGTACGGTGGCTGCCTGAGATGTTGCGCGGCACAGGAGCCGCATCGTCATGCGCGCCAGTGGGACCGATGATGGCGCACGTACATCCGTCATCAGACCCTTCGTGCTTTCGCGGCGCGACCGAGGACAATGAACGTGCCCTAACGCGGTACGTGGACTGGCTAGGCGTCTGGCGAGTGTTCGGCAACGGCGGGCCGAGGTTTCACGTGTCGACGATCGGTATGCGTTTGGAGGCCATCGGGACGGATGCGGTGGATCGACATGCGTGGCGTCGAATTCAAGCTTTCACTCACCGGTCGTTCAGGACGTTGCCATGCGGGCACACAGGCTCTCTTTATCGGATTTCCAGCGGAAAGAAGATGGACTGGTTTTTGTTGTTTTATGCGCGATGCGAGCTGGCGTGCGAACATGGATGCCCCCTGCACGCAGTTTAGCGCAGAAGTTTGTTCTGGGGTTTTTGATCAAAAAATATGAAATGATTATGATATTCACTGCAGTGGAGGGCTACGGAAACTGGAACACGCAGCAATCTTTGACGTGCACCTTTAAGCACATGCACCTGTAGTATATCGCTTGGAAGAAGAGCTAAAAAGACGAATGTTCAGCTACATTTTCGCGCTTTTTTTCCACATAAAAGGCTACGTCTAAACTATACGCTACCGTTTCAAGTTTTCAACGTCATTTCTTAGTTTTCGCGATCATGGCTATATCAAGTGCCGATAACATTAAGCACGCTGACAGTATATAGAGCACAGGTGCGGGCTTTTCGCTCGTGAAGGGCGAAGGGACAGCACGCAGAATAGACCTTCAAGATTGCGAGCCCTCCTATTTCTTTCGATTGATTTCGCACATCCAACTAATGTCACAACAATGCAGCACGCTTAGCTCGTCCCCCTCTCCCTCTTTTAAGCTACCACACAGGCATCCGCTTTCTACCTTCGTCTGGCCGTCGGAAAATGCCGGCAAGGCGGCAGGCCGCAGCCTTCGAGCTGGAAATTAGCCCGTCACGTACAGCTGGAGAGAGTGCCTCGGAGCTCGCAGTCTTGTCGCCGTTCCGATTGAGGGAGCCAAGTTCCAAAGCCGCCTGTGATTTGTTCCGCCAAGTTAAAGGGGCAGCGCGAAGTACGTATCAGACGAGCCAGCAGTCCTGTCTGTCTCGCGACGGCTCCCCCTGGCCCAGAACACAATTATTTCGATACTCTGGTGAGGCTGTGCCTGTTTACCCCTTCCCATGCTTTTGTTTACGATAAGCAACAGGACATCACTGCCTCCCCTCGCCCCCAACCCCGCGAAAAAAACAAAAGTTGCAACTCCTGCGAGTTGAAGTGATTGGCTTTTTTATACTGAGCTAAAATTTTCTACAGCTTTATTTCTCCGATATTGAGAAAGTTCATTTCTTATTGAAGTACAGATTGTGAGAATACTGAAAAGTAAAAACGTGGAATACGTCGTGACACTGGCACACCGAGTTTTCATTTGCCGAGAAGGTGAGACCGAGGTGGGGAGACAAACTGTTCCAGAAGTTCGTATATATATATATATATATATATATATATATATATATATATATATATATATATATATATATATATATATATATTCTGGAGAATTTCAGAATGTGCTCCGGCACTGCCAAAGACTTTGCAGTGGAAATTGCTTTCTCATCGCACCTTCCCTACATGTGAAAATTTGCAAGCGTATTTTATCAGCTAGACATGAGGTTTTGCTGGCGCCCTTGAGAAAATCGCGTTATTGCGTGGCACAAGCTTGTTTTGTTTGGCCCTTATTTCGAGAGCAGCGAATTCAGCTCAAGCATATCACTGCCTCATTTGCATTTGTAATGTGCCTGAAGTGTTGCATACAACCCAACATTTAGAAAATGGCGCGAAGCGGCCGTCGATTTCTGGTAATCCTTTCTTGTTTTTTTTTATTCAACTGGCATGACCTATAAATAACCCTCAAATCTACAACTTTAAATTTGATCACATCGAACGATTCGAAATGCTCTCACTATATGATTTTAAGGGGACATCGTGAATGGTTCTAATGCAAAGCCGGTACAGATTGTCTACAGAATAATTTGAACAATATTTCCTAGTAGCTGTATTACTTTTGTGAGACTTCACGCAAATAATGAAACCTCTCAGAAAGTTAGTGAATCTGAGATCCCCTAAACACTGCCATGAACTGTGACATTTACATTGTCCCTTTTTATTCGTTCTGAAGAACAGTTGTAGTGAAGAAATTAGGACCAAGATTTTTTTCTTATTTCTTAGTCAGAAACTGTCTGTCATCGCATAAGGTCTGCTAGAAAAGTATTCGACCTTTGGTGGGATAAAAAAAAACTGGCATAAGTGAAGCATTCAGACCTCTTCCCCCTCCCAAAGTGTCCCCTTGGGATTCCACACACTCTTCCCAGCGGTGCTCCATTGTTGGAAGCATTCCGAGAAGGCCTCTTTTGGAATAAATTTTATCTCAGTTGTCGTGGCAATAATAATGTCCTCCCTGAAATCGCCCCCTTTTCAATTTCCTATTTAGATTGGGAAACAGCCAGAAGTCGCAGGGTTCATATCAGGAGAGTAAGGAGCCCGGTAAGCTACAGGAATCATATGTTTCACCAAAAAAGCCTGAACTAAGTTTATGGAATGTCCAGGAGCATTGTAATGATAGATGCACCACTTTGTCGTTGACCACAACTCTGGTTTCTTGCGCCGCACAGCATCCCGTAGGTGACGAAGGACATCCCTGTAGTCGTCTTGGGTGATATTTTGACCCTGTGGTGCTTACTCGTGGTGTACCACACCGCGGGAATCAAAGAAAGCACTTAGCATCGCTTTGACGTTGCAGCGAACTTGGCGGGCCTTCTTTGATCTTGCTGGCGTAGGGTGCTTCCACTGTGATGACTGGGATCTGGTTTCCGTGTCGTACCGGTACACCCAATACTCATCAGCGATAATGGTGTTGATGGAGTTAGGGTCACTGCTTGCGAAATTCATGATGTCCTGTGAGACATCAACACGAAGTTGCTTTTGCTCCCCCGTGAGCAGTCTTAGCACGAATTTCACCGCAACTTTCTTCATGTCCAAATCTTCGGTCGTAATGGAATGGGCAGAGAAAGTTTTGATTTCCACCTCTTCCACAATTTTTTGGTTAGTCTCACGATGGTCTCACATCACCACAGCGTTCACTTTGGCAGAGACCTCGTCTTTTCGGCATGTTGATGACCGACCGGATCATGGCTCACTCTCCACAGAAGAACGGCCACCTTTTAATCGTTTGAACCGCTTCTTAATCCATGTGCGACTCATAGCGTCGTTACCGAAAGCAGTCTTCATCTTCTAAATGCATGTTTTCCCCTTGGCTGTCACCCAGTGTTTTTGGCAAAAAAAGCCACAGCTTTGCCGCAAAGACGAAGCAATGGACGCGATGGCAACGAATTGGGAGGTCGCGCACAGATTGGCAAGCAATTCGAAATGTGCCTCGCGTTTCCCATGCGCAAAAGACGCACGAAACGTACTCACAGGTACAGATGAACGTGAATTTGCGTCTCAACTGTTACTTCGCTGTGTCTGAAAAGCGCACCCTTTTCACTAACGGAGACTGTGCAACGATTAATTGTGCGCTCGGTAACTACAACAGAATCGTTCCATTGAAAGCCCAAGGCAAGACGTATGATTGTCTCCACCGCGAGAAGATAAAGGCGCGCGAGTTAGCGTCCACCCCGTCCTCTTCACGGTGAAAAGTACGCGTGGGAGTTGAGAGCGCGCGCTGCCGCGTCGTGACGATGTGGCATGCGCGCTTATTGCGCCATCCTGCTTGTAATGCCGAAAACATAATAGCGCCCCCCCCCCCAAGACGCCGTCACCAGCGATAAGTGGTAGATATAAATTGCTTGCGCGTTATGGGAGGTGATTCTCCATGGCTCAGTGGTAAACGCCTCGCACTTCTGTTTTAGATGTCACAAGTTCGATTCCGTGCGCTGTAGTTTATTCTGAATTATTTTTCTTTCTTGCATTTTATATCGTAATCACAATACACTTGATTTCCAACAGATTTGTTGGTGGTATCTCAGGAAAAAATCTACGCAAACAGCTTGACTGGACCTGGAGGCCTACAGAGGGCAGCACACGCAGCGCATTCTACACAGTTGCAAACACTTTAAAATAAAACAAACAGCATGAGACGAAGAAAATCTGTAAGTCACATACAAGAAACATCATAGCAATAGTATAGCATTATGCACACAACAAAAAAATTCCGCCATATCCACGAAGTGCATGATGATGAGTGGGCAAAGCTCCGGAGGTAAACCTGGTAAACCATGAATCCTCTGTACATTTTGCCCACTCGATTTTATTACATCGCTCCCCCTAGCGTACGTCGCCGCACTAAATCGAACGATTGCCTTCAACCAATGACACGCGCCATGTGTGACATCATTCCTATTTTATAAGATCTCGCGTCTTTCATCAACTACAAGTACCGCTTTCTAGTTTATAACATCTTGCGTCTTTTCATCATCAGTTACAAGTACCACCATCTAGTAAACACTACAAGAACTAAACGAGAGGTGGCTACATACAGGAGACGGTACCGCCATCTAGTGAACACTGCAAGAACTAAACTAGAGGTGGCTACATACAGGGGACGGTACCGCCATCTAGTGAACACTGCAATAACTAAACTAGAGGTGGCTACATACAGGCCACAGGGGACGCACAGCCCACGCCCTAAGGAGCTTCGCCCCTAAAGAAATATATCTTAGTCATGTAATCACGCACAATCTGATTTATTCATTTATTCATAATACCTCAAAGATCCCACATGGGACATTACAGGAGGGGTGGGCGAACAAAACAAAACTGGCTGGTCAGGTTAGCTTTCGTGACTTCAAAGATGGTCTTCAGTGGCAGCTTTGAATTGAGCAATGTCGGTGATGAGGGCGATATCGGATGGAAGGGCATTCCATTCTCTGGCAGTAAGCAGGAGAAATGAACGTTGGTACGTGGCCGTATGTGCACGTGGTAGATACACAGCATTTTGGTGCGAGTGGCGAGAGGAACGATGTGCAAGAATGATGATTTGGTTTTCTGGAGGCAGCGTATGAAAAAACCTAAATAATATTATTAGACGAGCAGTTTTGTGGCGAGAAGAAAGTGAGGGGAGGCAGAGCTGGGATTTTAGGGCGGATACACTTGACCTGAGCAAGCACAGGACCGGGTTAACTGGCGGAACATGGGAGAGGCCTTTGTCCTATATTGGACGTAGTCAGGCTGATGACGATGATGATGATGATTATGATGATGATGATGACACTTGACCTGTAAGAATAATCGGAGGTAATGAACTTGGCAGTGCGGTTTTGGACTGATTCGAGTGAATTGTTTATGTTAACTTGGTGATTGTCATAAATAGCAAAGACATATTTTATTTTGGATTGAATCAACGTTTTATAAGCAATTAGTTTGACTGCAGGGGATGCTGATGATAGGTTACGGCGTAGATAACAGGCGATTGCAGAAGTTAGTTAGTTGGAGAATATGATGGGCCCAGGACAGATCACTGGATATATGTACTCCTAGGCATTTAAATGTCTTGCATTGAGTTCTTGTGTTGTTGTTGAGAGAGTAAGAAGGAGCTACATAGTTACGGCGACGATGAAAGGACATGTGGGAGCACTTACTGACGTTCAGGGACTCACTGAAAGGGGCACAGAAATTTATATAGGGGTTTTTATGGAATTGTAAAGCGTTGGTATGCAATATTCTAGTCTAGCTTTACCATAGTGCGTGTAAGGGTTTTGGTGTTTGCCTGTTGCGTATGCTATAGTCATGACGAGTGTGTTCGTGTTTTGGAATCTTGTTTTTATACATATAAAGGGAGAGTTTATAGGCGTGTAACTTGAAGGCTTTTAGCATAATATGTTTAATAAATAGGAGAGCAGTGGGTAGTTGGCTTGAGTGCCCGGTAAAATTTTTAAAAATTTTTAACACATTCTTTTGCAGCTGTTCTAGTTTATTAAAGTTGGTGGTGGTTGTTGTACACCAAAGTAGCATACAGTATGAAAGACGTGAGTAAAAATTGGCATAATACTTTGTGCTTTTTACACCTAGTGAAATTAATTCTCTCCGTTCGTAGAGGCATCCAACTGTTTTGCCTAATTGAGACGTTAGCTTGTTAACATGCGTTTTCCACTACATAGTGTCGTTGAACCAAACACCTAGAAACTATTCTGAAAAAACGTGCTGGAGGACTATTCCTTGAAAAGTAAAAGTGAGTTCACAGTCGCATTTTTTGTTGAACAGTTTAAAAATTATATTTACTTTTCTTATTATTTAAACTTAATCGGTTGGAAAGCAGGCATTGTTTAAGTTTATTAATTGTTTTTTGAAGTGTTTATTTTACTTAAAGTTGGTGGGGGAAAGAATATTTTGACGGTCGTAAGCATACATGACTAGTTTTGGTGAGTCGGGCACAACACATAAATCATTGATGTAAAGTATGAAAGGCGAAGATACTACAACGTAACCCTGGAGCACCCCGTATTTTACAATAGTATTTGGAGATGTTAGTTCACCAACCTTCACACACTGCTTCCTGTTACGGAGATAACTTTTCACGAGTTCAAGGGCGACGCCGCGGACACCATAGTCATGCAGTTTGAACAGTAGAATATCAGGATTCACACAGTAAAACACTTTCCTCAAATTGATAAATAAGCCAACGGTAAAACGATTCTTTTCTATGTTGTTCCAAATTTCATTTTTAATTCGCAATAACGCCATTTTGGTAGATTTCCTTTTGTTGAAGCCATACTGTTAATCACTTGCTACGCTGTATTTGGTTAAAACGTTAACTATAGCCGTGCATTGATGGCATTCTCGAATACTTTGGATATTATTCGCAGCACAGAAATTGGCCGGTAGTTTGCTATTTCACTAACAGCTCCGCCTTTGTGTACGGGGATTAAACGTGCCACTTTAAGATCAGAGGGAAGTATACCTGTTTCTAGCATTTGATTGGTTATATATGTTAACGGAAGGGCCATGGTTGAAGTAACGCATTTAATAGGGGTGGCGCTCTGACCATCCAGGCCCGCAGAGACATTATTTCTAATTCTACGAATAAAATTCATGACTTCTAGTTCAGTAACCGGGGAGACAGTAATTGGATTGGCTAGTGCTGAACGAGTCAACGCCAGCGCGTTTGTGTAACCAATCTGGTGGACCGGGGGCACGTACCCTCGCTCTCTTGATTTTGTACCAACCGGTTGTGCCCCCGCAATCTCTAACAACAGCACAGCTCTGGCTAACTGGCTCACCCTACGCCATCTCCTGACGCCGACAGGAACTCTCACTGAGTGGTGCCCCGTCCTCGGACTCCCGCGACCGTGCCCATCTTTCCTATCTTCTCCTTGCTTCTGGGAGTCGCTGTCTCTTCCACGCTCTCTCCTTCTCACTCTCTATCTCTATACCTTTAATCTTATAATCCTAAGTCCACCTTACCTCCATCCCTTGTGAGCTAATTTTGAGGTGTCGCACTGTGAAGCAGACAGTTACAGGGCTCACTTTTATCTTTTTATCTTTTAAGATTCACATAAGTAGAAGAAAGGTGCGTACTCAGCGACATTGAAAAAGAAAAACTCGTTCATTTCTGTTCGGGGTTCTACATTCATCCTTTTTGAGCAAAAGCTGCAATGTTATACGAACACTTCACTTGGCATTTTTTTGATAAATTGTTAAGGTTCTGCCATAGCTTTATCAGAATATTGAATATTATAGAAAGCAGAGGTTGATAGTAGGAAAGTTTTGCTTTCTTTATTCAATTTTTAATTTATTGAGATAGGATGCGAATTCTGCAAACAAGACAGCGTCACGCGATGAAACGAAACGATGCGAGATTTTTTTGTATTTTTTTGTTGCGCAGACTGTTTGTATTTTAAGGTTTACGTAACATTTTGCCTTGTCTCGTACTGCGCACCAGGGGAAACTGTCTGGCACAGCTACACAGTAAAAATTTTTACACCCAGAAGGGTGTAAGTCAGCTTGTCCCGTGGCCGACACCCTAAGGGTGTTATATCAGCACCTTCCAAAAAGGGTGCTTTACCATGCACCCTTAGAATTGGGTGTACATGTAAAAAAACTGTAGGGTGTTGCAAAAACACCCTTAAGGAAAGGTGCCTTGGATGTCCTTCACTTTTTAGCACCCTCTGAGGAGGGTGCGAGAAGGGTGCACAAGGGTGTTGAGTGCCCATGGCAGGGGTGGCAGTATTCTTTTAGACTGCACTGATAGATATCAGCATGCACTGATTACACACTACTTGAAGAAAGTGGTCCTGATTATCGATGGTGCGCCACCTGTCAAGCTCCATTCATTGCGTGTGGGCAAAAATATAAACGCGTACAATCGTGTATGAACTTGTGCTGGATCTATATATACTTCACAGTATATGCATAATGCGCGTTACAGAAAATGAAGCCTTGCTGCCCTTGCATATTGCGTTTACTTAATAGGCAAATAAAACATAAACTTATCTTCTGCCACACAACTTTTTCAACAGATATACGTTCACGTATACGTACAGTAAACATGCAACACCTCAAATGTTTATTATATTTTTCAGTTTCACTTTATTGACAATTCTATGCAACATACAATTACACTGGTTTCAGTTTAGTATACTGCTTCAAGTACATAGAGACTACAAATGAAATACACGCTAATATATCCCTATAATTCTTTCAAGTATCTACAATCCCAGTGGTTTCCAGTTTAATACTCCTTCATGTACACAATCGGTTCATAGGAATGAAATACAGGCAAATATATACTTATGATTCTTTCAAATATATACAATCACCATGATTTCACTATATACGCCTTCATGTACACAATCGTTCCCAAGAAGTGATGCACACAAAAATATATATGGATAGTGTTTTCAAATGTATACAATCACAGTGGTTTGAGCTTTCTATTCTTGGATGTATAACAATTGGTTCTGAGAAATGACGTACATGCAAACATATACGGGTTTTCGCAGATATAACTTTAGCGAATACTTAAGAAACCAATACAATGATCAGAAACACAATAAGCTAAAAACGAACACAAAACTGAGTCAGGACACACAAAAAACAAAAGAGGTAATGCATAATTGTGGCTAATGACACAGCTGGGCCACTTTATGCCAAATGTCCCAGCCATTTTGGCAACCATCTCAAATGTATTCGAAAAACTCGTGCTGCATTGATAATAGTGAACTTCTGGAATAATTAGGAGAGGGAAAAATATTTGGTCATGTGGCTGCCTTCTGAACTTCCTGGAATACCGTCTTGGTGTTGTATCTGAAAAATTTTATTTTAAAAGCACCGCTCCTTCTTTCTATACGAAACTCGGTCTACCTGTTACGTAACAAGAGCTTCATTTGGGTGAGTTGGTTTATCGTGGTTGTGTGCTAGTCACAGCGCGACAACCTTAGGAAGGGACAGAAAGGACAGGAAAGAGCACCGACTGTCAACTGAATTTAATGAATGTGCTACGAGCGCTTTTATACGGAGTACAAGAACCGTGTTCATGCGCGACGACACGTGTGAGCACTACAAAATATTCTTAACTGTGAAAAGAATACCCCTTCCCGGAAAGGATAAGTGAACGTGTAGTGATGCACTGATCACTGGTTTACCTGATAAATAGTACTTCTACAAATGTTAAATTGGCATTAAGTAAACCTATTCTCGTGACGAATGGGGCAAGATTGACTATTCCTGTTGCTGTTTAGTACACACACTTTTGAAAGCTTGCAAGGGGTGGACACAACACGCTAATATCATATCTCCTGGCTAAATTTTTAATTGTGAGAGACGTGATGTGGTATAACATGCAAAGGTTTTGGTCATTGTTTTTTGTTGGTCCTGTCTTCTTTACCTTACTTTCTGCAGGAGTGTTTTGCAAACGGGTGTGATGATTCTGTTGGGATACCCAGCATCTTTCAGTCTTTTAACCTTGTTTTAAGCCTGACCTCACCCTTGTGCTAACATGACTTCTGAAGGGTGGCCTGAATACATGTGGTATCAATTCCTCTTTCTACTGATTTTGAATGCCCACTATCAAAAGGCAGAACATTTTTAGCACTCCTGTGCTGATACCACCAGCCAATACCCCAACAGCATCATCACACTTGTTTGCGAAACCCTTCTGCAGAAAGTAAAGTTAAAGAAAACAGGACCAAAAGAAAAAGAAAGTGACCAATAACCTTTGCATGTCACACGCTACTACGTACATAAGGTGTCTCACAATTTTAGGAAAAGAGCCAGCAGCTATGACATTGTTGTTTTCCACCCCTTGCAAGCTTCCAAAAGTGCATGTACTTACAGCAACAGGAATAGTCAATCTTGCACCATTCGTCACTAGAATAGGTTTACTGAATGCCAATCTAATGTGTATGAGATACTGCTAACACGTGTAAAAGTAAACATAGGACAAACTGGGCAATGCTTCAATGATAAAGCAAGACAGCATGCTTTAAATGTTAAGAAGGGCTATAGTAGTCTCATGGCAAGACACCGTAAAGAATGTAAGTGTAGTCCTAGGTTTCATAAAACACGGTTTTTGAAAAGAAATCAAGCAGAAAAATGAGACAATTTAGAACTCTTTATCAGGAAGGCCAAGGATCAATGCATCAGTACACCTTCACTTATCTTTTCGGAAAAAGACTATTCTTTTCTCGGTTAAAATTATTTTGTCGTGGTCACACATGTGTTGTTGCAGATGAGTCCTTGTCTTGTGCTCAGTATAAAAACGCTCGTAGCACCTTCAAGAAAAATTAGTTGACAGCACTCATTCCTGTCCTTTTTGCGATAAGATTTTTATTACTGAATGAATTTCATTTTCTTACACTTTAGGTATAATGATGAGCTTTCATTGTATGACAACATGGAGCAAATTGCATCTCAATACGGACAAAAATCACATTTTTGTGAAATTTGTGGTATTTTCTCGTATATTTAAGCAGCTTGAGAGGTCTAAAGAGATTTTTTCCTCAAAATATACCTTCTGTGGAGTAAGTATTCACTGGTCAGATATTCATACAATGTGCAATATTGCAATAAAGATGCAAACATAACACATTTTGGCTTTATTCTTGGAAGCGAATGTGTTGAAAAAGTTGCACTATTATAATTGAGCTTCAAATACTTTACAGAAGCACATGTACTTAACAGGTGGACCGAATTTGCTTTAGCAAAATTAAGAGGTAGCTTTAAAACGAAATTTTCCACAAACAGCACACAGACGGCATTATGCCAGGAAGTTATAAGCCAGCCACATGAACAAAACTTTTTTTCTCGCTGAAATATTCTAGCAGTTCACTGTTTTCAACGCAGTAAGTCAGCACATTTTTTTTTCAAATACAATTCAGATGGTCGCCAAAGTGGCTGGGACGTTTGGCATAAAGTGGTCCAGGTATATTTAAGCAAAATAACGCATACAAATAACAATAGTTGTTCATCTACCATGACCACACTAGAAAAAGTTGTTCAGGCATTGTGACACTAAAACTTTCAGCGTCGTACTGCCTGAACAACTTCATTGATAAACTCCAAACTCACGCCGAGAAAAAGCCGCTCAATCACGGTGGTTGATAAAGGCCTTGCGGCTGTAGACATTGTTGAAAATAAAGAAAATCGGCTCATCAGTGCTGTCACTCCTTCTTCGTCATTACTGACACGGAAGATTTTTCGGTTATCCATGTGGAGGTACAAGAAGTAGGCTTGCTCTAGGCTGGGGCCGGGGTAGACTACGCAGGACGTCAGCGGCACCCTCTCATCCTGTAATAAGAGCAAATATGACTTCTCATAAAAGGATGTTCGTGCTGTTCTGGCAGCACCGTATATAAAGAATGTGTAGTGTGTATTCTTCGAAATGGCGTGTAATTGACTATACACTGAACTCGAAGCATACAACCCATACATTCCAATAATTTCGTATGATAAAGATAAGTGTTTTCCAGCATACAGCAAATTCCCGAAATGAAGTGAAGTGTAAGACCACAGCTCAAAAATGGCACTTACAAAAGCCTGAACTCACCTAAGAATCAAATTCCTTCTAGGGTAGTGAGCCAGTGTGAAAAACAATTCCTAAAGTACAACGTTCAAAACATGTAGCATTAATCAAAACGCACAAGAAACTTACCTCTTCATGTACAAAGAGTGAAGACATCTCTGATTTCTCTTTTACATGAGAACAAATGATCTTGGGCGTGGCACTAGCGCAGAGGTCTGCAAAAAAAAGTAAAAGATTTACTGACTTTAATCACGCCCTAACAATCTGAGGAATTGTTACAAGTCACCAATCAGTGCAATTCTGACTGCCTCTATAAGGGCATCAAAAATGAACAATTTTCTCGTTCTTTCTATCCTCACAAAACGCTCCGTCAATGGAATCTAATCCAAATTTGACGCTCTTCTTCATATTTGCCAGCTTTCTAGACGTAGGGCTGCGAACATGTGTTTTGTGCACCTAATCTAGCACAGAAGCTCGTCATCTATAATTCAACTATCTCATTTTATTGTAATTTTATAAAAGATGTGATAGCTCGTCCAGTTTTTAAAAAGTGTCGGGCCTGCAATAGGCACTGCCTAGCACGTATGAAAGTATTTCTTTAAAAAATTTTTTTCAAAGCTTGCTTTTCAGAAAAAGCGTCTGGTATATTTCGACAACCAAGCCCATCCTCGGATGGCAATCAGGGGCACGCTATTAGCGATTATTGACCACGGGATTTACAAACTTAACACGTGCCTAAATACTCAGTTAAACACAATCAAGCAAGTAGGAGCGCTCGAACGACCCCAACGCGCGCAGACGCCGTCTACGTTGCAGCAGCCATGGCTTATGCTAGAGCTACCGCAAATAGATCCCACAGTCACGTTTACTATCTCGATTCTGTTATAACGCCGAACGTTATCGCAGATGAAGGCAGAGCACCAAAACAGCAAACAGTAATGAGGGAAAACAACGCACGGCGATGGCCACAACAACGCTCCTTTGGAAGTCTGCTAGATCTTTCCCTGTTGCTGGTGACACTTGTCCTAAATAGCTTAAAAGACCGAGGCGCACGTGCTGGGAGCATCGCGGCATATCAGCACCTCCAACTATACCGTCTTTAAGCAAAAAAAAGCCATTTCGTACAGTGCGCCTCTGTATATAATTTTTTCTTTTTCTTTATTTTTTACGCTTACACCTACAGAAGCACGTTGCACATTTGAGTATAATAGAAATGTTATTACGATGTAGCCCAAAGCACATCTTAAAACAATATCAATCACTTTGTGCAGTGTAGAGACAATGCGCGATCACGAACTAATCCCGCCCTTGATAAGTGATCACATCACTCACTGTATGAGTGATGCAGGCACTTACACAACATCGCGCATAGCAGTGTGAACTCGTTAAGTCACACGTTTATTCGGGCATCTGCAACAGGCCCGCAAACGCATGCTGTTGTAAATGGCTGGCAGCCTACTTCGGCAGAGCTGCTGCAGGCGCCCAGCTAGCGCTGTATGATTACTACCTACGAAAACAGTACACTCACCGTTAACAGGCCCACGTTGTCCGTGTCCGCACGTTCCATGAATATTCCTCCATGAATATTTCTTAATCCAAGCGTCACTTCGAACACGGTGTCATGCGTGACCACCATTCAATATGCGCCTGTTCGCTAGAACACACACAGCGACCAAGACCCCAGACCAACGCAACGCATTTGAAAGACGATGAGACAGAGAGAGCAACGTTGAGAGAGAGAAGGAAGAGGCACTGTTGGCGGCGCCGCAGCTGTCGACGCAGGTGTTCGGTGACGCAACTATTCGCTTATCTACGCCGTCGTTGGGGGAGCAACGCTGGCCGGGGTGAGCGGGGGGGAGGAGCGGAAAACCCGCCAAGACGGCGCCGAAAGGCAAACGCTATGGCGCATACGGCGGACCGCCGTTCGACGCGGAAGGCAATCAAATTGTGCTTCAAGAATGACTCGTTGTAAATGGCAACTCTTCTTCCAGCCAGTCGTACAGCGACGCAGGTTATTTACCAGCCTCGTTTCTTTGAGTATTTGGACGGAGTGCGATTGCAGTGAACAAAAAATAGTTAAGCAAAACTTGCGCAAAACAAAGTGCACCATGGAATGGGCAGAAACAATAATTATTTCGTCCTCAGTGGCATTAGCGGGAGAGCATCGCTACACCTTTTTTCAGACGAATTTCTTATCGCATTGTCTGTGTCTGGCAACTCCGCGTATGGTGCCGCAAACACTGAATGCATAGTCGAAGCTGGAACAAATTATACCACAGTCGTGGATGTTTAGAAGGCTTGTCACGCATCACGAAACGTGCCGAGGTTGTTATAACAAACTTTTTGCTGACCACATGATCAGCCCATAATTTCATATGGTTGCCCAATGAGCTAGCTGAGCACCTGTAGCTAAGGCAGGGCACGTTCTTGTTAAACGTTGTTAATATAAACGATGGTTGTGCATAAGTGCAGTGACAGCTTTCTGTGTGAATTGGTCATAACCCACGTTTTCGAGCGTAGAAGCGCCTCAGCGGACCTAATCAGCTACCACAGCAAGTTCGTAAGGAATGATGAGGTACGAAAATGTGCAGCTGTTTTTCATGTACTGAATAGTCCGTGTACAGTGCATTGACCACCGCCATTTCTTAAGCCACCTACCATATAAACTCCCAGTGTGAACAGGTGTGGGACATTAAACACTAAGAAGCAGTGCCCCCCCGCACACACACACGAAATTTGAGGGCGCACGGGCTGATACACACGCATACTTGTTCACAGGCGCACACACATACACGTATACACACATACGGCAACACACACACGCGACCGTAAACGCACGCATGCATGGGCGTACACATGTGCACAGGCACGCTTAACACAAGCACGGACTCGCACATACACGCGCACTCACACATGCACGGGTGTACACACAATCGCGCTTACACGCGAACACATGCGCAGGCTCACGCACACACACCCTTACTTGGGCGAACATTATGTTCCTGTGTATAATCCACAGCAAACATGTAGCTTATAACCAACGCTAAGGTGAGCTTTCGTAACGTGGATTGCAGTTTTTTGCCATTATAGATGAAACGCAATTTGCTTCTGCTGGCATTCTGCTGTATTCGGAGAGCACGTTTACACATTCTAAGTCTAGGCCGTCATTTAATGCAAGGTCCACATATTCGTGCAGTAGCTACGCTGCTCGGCCGCCAATACGAAGGTCGCGGGTTCGATGCCGTCCGTGGCAGTCGAATTCAGATGGAGGCGAAAAGGTAGAAGCCTGTGCACAGTGCGATATCAGCGCCTATTAAAGAACACTAAATGGTCAAAATCTCTAGAGCTTTCCACTACGACGACCCTCATAATCATATCGAGGTTTTTGAGACGTAAAATCCCAAATATTATAATTATGTGTTCTTCTTATGCTGCATATTCCATCTGATGAATCGTCACATACACCCTTCTAAGCACAAAATCACCCTTAGAGCCTATTTTAAGGTGCTATCACGGCAAGCACCCAAACAAATGGGTGCTTTTTTTCAATCGACCATTTATGGGTGTTAAAGGGTGTTGCAAAGGGTGCTTTCTCCTAAAAGCACTCTTTTTACACTCTCTTGGGTGTAAAAATTTTTACTGTGTAGCTTCAATTTTCTTTAGAAAAAGACTATACGCAAGGTCGGTATTGCTTTCGGCGTACACAATTTCCCATGCTATCGTTTCTACGTCAGAGTAAAAATTCTTCAGTGTAACGGGGTGTATATCATGATAACTCGAGTTTGAAATGTTTGCCTGCACGCTCTTGGCGGGCGACTCTTATAAAAGCGAAAGTGGGAAGATGGTCACTGATATCGTGGGTGAAAACACCTGATGAATACTGGTTGGAAGGTGCGCTAGTGACACGTATATCAAGAAGAGTTGCGCTGTTTTCAGTAATACGAGTAACATCGTCATTAAATTTGTGCAGGCAGAATTCCCAAGGAGGGACTCAAAATGATCACAGGATGCGTCATCGCTGAGCATATTTATGTTCACATCGCCCATTACTGAAATGTCTGTGTGCAATCATTGAAGGCTTGAGTGATTGATATGTGCGGTTTAACGTCCCAAAACCACCATATGATTATGAGAGACGCCGTAGTGGAGGGCTCCGGAAATTTAGACCACCTGAGTTTCTTTAACGTGCACCCAAATCTGAGCACACGGGCCTACAACATTTCCGCTTTCTTCGAAAATGCAGCCGCTGCAGCCGGGATTTGAACCCGCGCCCCGCGGGTCGGCAGCCGAGTACCTTAGCCACTAGACCACCGCGGCGAGGAATCAGTGAAGGCTTGGCAACCGAGTTTCCTTAAACTCGAAAAATTCGGACTTATGACCTAATGGAGGTCTATAGACTGGTGCAATGACGCCGTCCTGAAGTCTTACTACGATACACTCAACACTGGGCGTAATAAACGCAAGCTCATTAACAATGTCACATACAATAAAATTTTCGATGAACAGTGCTATTGTGCGGTCCGCGTTTTATGTACCACACAATTTCATTATAATTGATTGATATGCGGGGTTGAACGTCACAACACCACCAATTTGATATGAGAGACGCCATAATGGAGGGCTCTCGGCATTTCGACCACCTGGGGTTTTTTAACGTGCACCCAAATCATAGCACATGGGCCTACAACATTTCCTCCTTCATGAGAAATGCAGCTGCCGCCACCGGGATTCGACACCGTGACCTGCGGGTCAGCAGCCGAGTACCTTCGCCACTAGACCACCGTGGCGGACAATTCTATGATAATTGTACACTGGTATTTTTGGTGAGTTATCGCTCAAAGAAAGCCAGGACTCAAAAGTATGTCATCAAACTTTAGCGATAATCTATTTAAAATAGACACAGGCTCTTCATTTTATTTTTACTGCTACGAGTGCTCAAGTGGTATGCACTGAAGGTACCCGGCGACCCTTCAACTCCTGCATTGAATTCATCAATGTACTTGCAGTCTTCCGCGTCAGCCACAAGCTTAGCCGGGTCCTACACTAAAGACAAAAATGACAGTGAAACCCTTAACGCAGCATTTCATACAGAAGTTCTCGTTATGCAACCTTTAACAATCCAGATGTTTAAGATTTTTTTTCTGCAAAAATTTTTTCACCGTGCATCCAAATAAACTTCCCCTTCCTCCTTTTATGCGTTTGCCGCTCCTAGGAACTGCTATACAGCTCAGTGGTAGAGCATCGAACGCGTTATTCGAATGTCACAAGTTTGGTAACTGCTCGCGGCAGGTTATTTTCAACCCACTTTTCTTTCTTCCTATTTACATTACATTGGTTCTTATAGCTTCTCCTATACACTACTTGGTATTATTGTCTGTTAGATCACAATAGTATTGTGTCAAAACACAGAAAACAGAGCCCTTAGGTTTACACTTCTTCCCTTATATATATATATATATATATATATATATATATATATATATATATATATATAATATATATATTGTGGGAGGTAGTGGCCAGATAGTGCACCAGGGTGGCCAATCCTTCTCTGGTGAGGTAGTGCGTTTCCGGTGGTGGTTACCGGTGAGACCGCACCCCAGGCCTTCTAATGCAGTTCCATCAACACGTGGATTTTTTAGATGCGGAAGCATCTTATACTCGCGCCTTGTAGTGCGCCGTCCGCGCCGTCCGCACCGCTTCTCGAACATTCGACAGCTGACGCGCGCGCATGCGCCGTCGCGCCGTCGCCCACCATCTGTGCCGCGCGCGCTTCTCCTTCGAGAACATTCGACAGCTGACAGCGCATGCGCCGTCGCGCTGTATATATACTCAAGGTCGGCGCTCGCTCGCTCAGTTGCCGCTCGTCGGTTGGTTTGTACGGCGCGTCGACGTCCAAGGTCGCGGTGAAATGAATTCCAACGAATCCACAAACACAATGATCGACGTCCCTTCGACCAGCGCCGCCCTTTCGCATACGTGTGTACGTGTTCACTCATTTAACACCCCCTCCTACAACAACGTTAACCAATTTAGCCATCGACCCAAGTAAGTCGCAATTTAACACCCCATTTCACAACACCGTTAACCAATTTAGCCATCGACCCAAGTAAGTCGCACTTTAACACCCCGTTAACCAATTATATGCTCCGCATCCTCCTCAGTGTTCCCCCGAGGGAAGCTGCGGGCAATTTTTTTAATCCGGTTGGGAACTGCGCGGCACCGGGATTTGAACCACGGACCTCTTGGGTGTTAATTGGGAAATAATAGGGCTCAGTGAGGTTAGGAGGACAGATGAGGCCTATACGGTGCTACAGAATGGGCACGTCCTTTGCTATCGGGGCTTGGCAGACGGAAGACAACTGGGAGTGGGGTTCCTAATTCACAGAAATATAGCTGGCAACGTAGAAGAATACAATAGCATTAATGAAAAGGTGGTGGGTATCGTAATTAAACTGAATAAAAGATACAAGATGAAGGTAGTACAGGCTTACGCACCTACATTCAGTCATGATGACGCTTCAGTTGAAAGCTTCTATGAAGACGTGGAATCGGCAATGAGTTAGGTAAAAACACAGTAAACTATAGTGATGGGCGACTTTAATGCAAAGGTAGGGAAGAAGCAGGCTGGAGACCAGGCAGTAGGAGATTATGGCATCGGTACTAGAAACGCCAGAGGAGAGCTACTAGTAGAATTCGCAGAACGCAATAATTTACGGATTTTGAATACCTTCTACCGAAAACAAGAAAACCGCAAGTGGACTCGGAGGAGCCGTAATGGCGAAAATATGAACGAAATAGACTTTATAATGAGTGCACACCCAGGAATCGTGCAGGATGTGGAAGTGGTTGGCAAGGTACGATGCAGTGACCATAGAATGGTACGGTCTTAAATTCACCTAGACTTGAAGAAGGAACGACAGAAACTGATACGCAGGAAGCCAATCAATGAGCTAGCACTGAGAAGGAAAGTTCAGGAATTCAGAGTGTCGCTGCAGAACAGGTACTTGGCTCTTAGTGAGGAAACCATCCTTAGCATAGAGACAATGAATGATAATCTGACAGTATCATTACGGAGTGTGCAGTGGAAGTTGGAGGCAGGGTAGTTAGACAGAACACTGGCAAGTTTTGCCAGAAAACGAAGAACCTAATTAAGAAACGTCAAATCATGAAAGTGTCAAGTACAACAGACAAAATAGAACTGGCAGAGCTTTCGAAGTTGATTAATAGATGTAAGGTATGCGATGTAAGAAGGTATGACATGGAGAGAATTGAACACGCTCTGAAAAATGGAGGAAGTGTCAAAGCAGGGAAGAGGAAACTTGGGATAGGCAAAAGTCGGATGTATGCATCAAGGGACAAAGAAAGCAATATAACTACCTTATAGATAGGATAGTTAAAATAGCGGAGGAGTTTACCAAAGATCTGTCCAGTAGCCGATGCAACCACGACCTTAATACTATAAGAACTAGCAGTAATCCAGATGACACCCCCCAGTAATGATAGAAGAAGTCAGAAAAGCTTTGGAGAGCATGCAAAGAGGCAAAGCTGCTGGTGAGGACCAGGTAACATCAGATCTGCTGAAAGATGGAGGACAGATTGTGTTAGAAAAACTAACCACCCTGTTTACGAGGTGTCTCCTGACGGGAAGAGTACCAGAGTCTTGGAAGAACGCTAACATCATCTAAATACATAAGAAAGGAGATGACAAGGACTTGAAGAATTACAGGCCGATCAGCTTGCTCTCCCGTAGTATACAAGCTATTTACAAAGGTAATTGCTAACAGAGTCAAGAAAACATTAGAATTCAGTCAACCAATGCAACAAGCAGGATTTCGAACAGGCTACTCAACAATTGACCACATTCATACTATCAATCAGGTAATAGAGAAATGCTCAGAGTATAACCAACCACTTTACATCACCTTCATAGATTACGAGAAGGCGTTTGATTCAGTAGAAATATCTGCCGTTATGCGGACACTGCGGAGTCAGGGCGTAGATGAAGTATATCTAACCACTCCGGAAGAAATTTACAGGGGATCAACTGCTGCCATAGTGCTTCATTAAGAAAGCAACAGAATACCAATCAAGAAGGGTGTAAGGCAGGGGGACACAATCTCCCCAATGCTCTTTACCGCGTGCTTACAGGAGGTTTTCAGAAGCCTCGAATGGGAACAGTTAGGGATAAGAGGTAATGAAGAATACCTTAGTAACCTGCGCTTCGCCGATGACATTGCATTGCTGAGTAACTCAGGGGACGAATTGCAACTCATGATTACGAAGTTAGACAAGGAGAGTAGAAAGGTAGGTCTTAAAATTATTCTGCAGAAAACGAAAGTAATGTACAACAACCTCGGAAAGGAGCAGCGCTTCGAGATAGGTAATAATGCACTTGAAGTTGTAAAAGACTATGTCTACTTAGGGCAGGTAATAACCGCAGAGCCGAACCACGAGATTGAAGTAACTAGAAGAATAAGAATGGGGTGGCGCACATTCGGCAAGCACTCTCAAATTATGACAGGTAGATTGCCACTATCCCTCAAGAGGAAGGTATATAACAACTGTATCTTGCCGGTACTTAGCTACGGAGCAGAAACCTTGAGACTTACAAAGAGGGTTCAGCTTAAATTGAGGACGACGCAGCGAGCAATGGAAAGAAAAATGGTACGTATATCCTTAAGAGACAACAAGAAAGCGGATTAGGAGACAAACGGGGGTTAAGGATATCATAGTTGAAATAAAGAAGAGGAAATGGACATGAGCCGGGCATGTAGCGTGTAGACAGGATAACCGCTGGTCATTAAGGGTAACTAACTGGATTCCTAGAGAAGGGAAGCGGGTTAGGGGGAGACAGAAGGTTAGGTGGGCAGATGAAATTAAGAAGTTTTCGGGTATAAATTGGCAGTAGCAAGCACAGGACCGGGTTAACTGGCGGAACATGGGAGAGGCCTTTGTCCTGCAGTGGACGTAGTCAGGCTGATGATGATGATATATACAAGGTATGTGACGTGGACGTCGACGCTGAGGCCAGCAGCAAAATACAGCTGCGAGTGTCCATATGATTGCTATCGCAATAAAATTTGATGCAGTAGCGCTGCCCAGTCGGCCCGTCATTTTTCTTGCAATGAAAAACCGATGAGAGCACTGCGCACTCCCTCACTCAAATTCTCCGTTCCAGTGACTGACGCTATTGGCAGGCAGGAAAAATTGACGCATGCGCACGAAGGCTCAAGGTCGGTGATGCAAGGTGGCATTGTTAAAGTGCGCTTGTTTCAGTTTTTAGGTTATTGATTGACAATCGCACAAGTAGGAACTCTGAAACTAGAGCAATATTGGTGGGCGCTGCGGATGGGGTTGGCCGTGTAGCATATCGTTTGGGTCGTTGCATATTGTTACGGCGGACAAAGAGACAAGTGTACAGACAAACCAAAATTTTTTGCGTTGAAGTACCCCAAGCGAAGTACCCCAAGTGGGCAGATGAGATTAAGAAGTTTGCGGGTATAAATTGGCAGCACCAAGCACAGGACCGGGTTAACTGGCGGAACATGGGAGAGGCCTTTGTCCTGCAGTGGACGTAGTCAGGCTGATGATGATGATGATAATCACCCCAAGCTGCTGGCATCAGCGCACCTGTCCTCCGCTTTTGTTAACATTCGGCGCGCCCGTACTCCTCTGTAAAAATCAGCGTGAACTGGACGAAGCGCAAGACGAGGTCTCGGTGCAAGCGCTGATATCCACCTCGTCTTGACCTCCAATTCTTGGGTTGCGTCCTGTTCGCATTGATTTTTCACTAACATGAAAGAATGAATGAGCAAATGAATGAATGAATGAATGAATAAATTTGTGGCTTGAGGAAGGGCGAGACACCAAAAAACGTTGTTTTCAACTTGCCCGTCTCCGTAAATAACGTGCATCGTTCCGAACTCGCTCATCGCCGTACCTTACTGCCCTTCCTCCCCTCTCACCACCGCCACTTGTGCTGAAACGCCCGCTATCTCTGGTAGACTCATTTTACCAGCACTAGCAATCACGTTCCTGCTGTTTCCTCTTCTTCACACTATCTCCTTCGCTCCCACCATAACCTCGCCCTTGCTCTCCTTTCTGCTCAGCTTCACTCATCCCACATTCGCATTCTTTCCCTATATGAAGCTCAACTCGCTGCTCTCGGCTTCGCTTTATCTGCCAATTCCCTTTGCTCATGATTTTCCTCCCGTCCAACGTTGCGGAATGGATGCCTTCATTTCATAGTGATTCCATTCCAGGAAATTAGAACTTGCTCCAATTGCATTTTTTTCAATTCCTTGAAATGAAATAGCTTAGCTCATTCCCGCTCCGGGAATGGCCGGGAACTTCAAATCCATTCCTGTAATTCCACATCTTGGAAATACTTCTTCGTAGTTTTATTGAGTTAAATAAACACC
Organism: Rhipicephalus annulatus; assembly: GCA_013436015.1. Lineage (NCBI taxonomy): Eukaryota > Metazoa > Arthropoda > Arachnida > Ixodida > Ixodidae > Rhipicephalus > Rhipicephalus annulatus. The sequence continues at coordinate 134,600 of WOVY01000661.1, forward strand.
CCATGAAGTTGATGTCATCAGATGCATTATGAACTGCAAATTTACGCAAAACAAGATCCAGGGTTAGTGGGTTGGTGACATATCTCGTGCAGCACAACCAACCTACCAGTTCTCATAGGCGCAGTTCTCCCAATACCTTTAGTATTTTTATGGTCACTCTCTTCGAACGAATTATGATTTTTTAAATATTCTTTAGGCTTACATGTGTTTATGCTATAATGAGGCCTTGGGGTATTCGGCTGCTGACAAAAGTAGTGTGCAAGAAGACTAAGCAGATTTGCCACGCGTCTATAGTGTTCGTGGAGAAAACGAAAGTTCGGTTAATGGGGAACAAAAGCATCTAGATATACTGGTATTAGTCGGGAAAATGCACGGCTAGAGCACCTTAAGTCTTTTCATCGAATGCGACACACTGTGCCGCAGTACTCGTCACCACTCGTGATTGTCAAGCGTTCGAAGCAAGCACAGATTGGGTGAGGAGAATTTTCCGTGTTCGACTGCTCGCACGTATGCAATGTCTCCCTTGTAGCAAATGCTATTTACGTGTGTCAGGTGCTAAACTGTTCGTGAGGTAAATTTCTGGCTGTGCATTGAGTATTCGCCACTTTTGTGTGGTGGTATTAATGGGAACCCACGTTCAGGGTTAATTTGTCTCTCCCACTGCTGTTATAATGCACATTAACGTAAGCATTGGTTTCTCTTTTAAAAATTACAAGATCATTCACACTTTAACCCCACGCCTGTATACTATTGGCTCTGTCTAACTAAAGGCGGACTCGCTCCCTGGATTTCGTGCCATCTGGTTGTGCCCCCGTGATCTCCGAAAACAAGCAGCTCTGGCCGGTTGGCTAGCCCTACGCCATCTCCTGACGCCGACAAGAGCTCTCGCTGAGTGCTGTCCCGTCCTCGGACTCCTGCAACCCTGTCCATCTTTCCTATCTTCTCCTTACTTCTGCATGTGGGTCTCTCTCTCCCTGCCCCTATCTCTATCGCTATCCTTTTTATTACTCCCAATCCTTTTTAATCCCTTCTTACCCCCATCCCTCGTGAGTCACTGCTGACGTCTCGCACTATGACGCACACAGTTGCAGGGCTCACTTTTCTCTTCTTTTCTTTCTTTTAAGAATCACTTACACCTAGACAATGCGTTGTGGCCTTCGACTTCGAAGAAACAACTACTCAGGCCCACATCACTAATCTGAGCATAGTAATATAGTAGTATATAGTAATTAATGGTGCAGAAAAATGCGTTCCTTCCCAATGCCTTCTTTGCTTGGCGATGCGAACATCTGTATGTACCGACTCGTAGTGACCGTAGACCGGTGTGTTCAGATGGTGCATGCTAAAGAACCCCGCAGGTGGTCGAAATTACCGGAGCCCTCCGCTACGGCGTCTCTCAATATGGCATGGTGGTTTTGGGTTGTTAAAACGCGAGATATCAACCGAGTCCTAGCGACCAAGCGAAGAAAAGAAGGAACTCGCTCGCTGGATTTCGTGCCGACCGGTTGTGACCTCACGATCTCCGAAGCCTGCGTAGCCCTGGCCGACTGGGCTGGCCCTACGTCATCTCCTGACGCCGATCTTTGACGACAGCGTACCTCTGACCTACTGGACTTGTTCAACACCATCTTTTGACGCCGACAAGAGGTCTCGCCAGTGGTGCCGCGTCCTCGGACTCCTCAAACTGTGTTCATTTTTCCTTTCTTCTGCTTACTTCCGTCCTTTGCTGTCCCTGCGCCTCGCTGTCTTCTTCCTCTCTCTCTATCTCTTTACTTTTTAATCATATTCTTTTAATCCCTTCTCTACCCCTATCCGTCGTGAGCTACTGTTGAGGTGTCCTCCCCCTGAGAGAAAGCTACGGGGCTCACTTTTGTCTTCTTTTCACTTAAAATAACCCCCCCCCCCCCGAAGTAAAGATGCAAAGAAAAAGAATAACGAAAGACCCCGGAGCAGAGGGACGGCTTGTTGACCATCTCTCAGCTCGAGACTTGGGAACGCCAGTTCTTCCGGGCCAGAACATCAGCCGATGCTCGCAGATTTCTGAACTTAGAAGAAGCCAGCCACCTTTTTAAATTTTTATCGGCTCAAGCAATTTTTTCTACAACACGTCCGGCAGTTGGCCACTAGTTCTTTAGCAATACATTACGTCATGAAAATTGCTTAGGCTTCCTTGTAATTTCCAAATGCAGCAATAAAGGTCGCAAGCAGTGCAAGGTGCAAAAAGAAGGTTTATTTTGCTTTTATTCATCGAAATTTTGAAGCGACAAGGTATGAGCTTGATGAGCGCTTCGCCCTTTAAGTTTAAAAACACAAAGTGTGAATGACGGTTGCCTAAGTGGTTGGTTCTACATAAAAAGTAAAAAAGAGATAAAACAATTGCCGTCTACATAACTTGTGTTGCGCTTCACAAACATTGGGTGCTACAAAGAGGTGCTTCGGAGTGACACCCTCTATATAAGTAAAAAATTGTAAAAGGCCCATTGCTTATAGTATAGTGCAAGTTGCTGGCAATTATCCAAGCCGTTAAAAATACTTCTTTATTGTCAACTCGGGGCTGTTTCTTACTAATGTCTGAAGTTTGAATAACAGCATATACAGGACAACCTGTTCCATAAAAAAAACCCGCCACACACAAAAAGTGAATGACGTTAGAAGAGCTTGCGCGGTGGTGCACTGGACGTTTCATGATGAGATCATTTGAGTAGAAAGCATACAGTTTCATCAATAATATCTAGAGGGGAGTCTGACGCCAGTGTCTACGCGGGTCGCATCACCGGCGTTTGTATCCCCTGGGACTTATGGGAAGTACAGGCTTCGATTCCGCTTCAGATGGACTACGTTCTTCGAATTTGCGACACTTCTTTTTCCAGTGTAAAACAAAGTGATATGAACTACGATTTAAATGAAACTTGCTTCCATTATTTGTACGCAAACTTTATTGCAAAAAGCTTTTAGGACCAGGTGGCAAAAGTGAAACATGAGTGAATTCAATCATCATGAGGTATGCATTGCTCTGCCTTTGCGTTCCACATTTGGAATCAAGATATAATAAATTATTTTTAACACACTTGAAAACAAGCATGCTTGTTTTGGCCCTCGAAAGTACGCATTATATATTTATGGAAATAACATTACTTGTATTAAGGTAGAAACTCTGTATCGTCTGCTGCGATGCCAGGTGCGTCTGTCAAAGTGGTATGCCCAGAACGCATCTCTCATTTTGTTCTGAAGTCGAGTCAGAGGAGCGTGATGATGCCTCTGCTTAGCTTCGCCATCGTGTTGCAGTCAATTTAATCGAATTTCGTCGAGATGTGCTTTCGAAAAAACGTGAACTCGATGTACTATTCTGCACTGGCATGAAACCATAAATCTATGCGCAGCGGTTAGTGGGCGATGCTTCGCTTAAACAATCAAATACGACTTGTACAGCTCCAAAGCCGCAGTGCATCCTAAAGCTAGTGGCCTTCAGCCTCTTTGAACAACTAAGACGCTGCTTCGGTGCTTTGTACAGCATCCCACAACAAGCGCAGCGCTAAAAGCTAACCTGAAACTGTAGAGAAAGATTTTCTGACAGTTCCCTTGCTAACGCGACCCAATCAGAAGCATGTACTTCCCATAATTCCCATGGGTACACACTCGCAGCGCTAGATTCCTCTCTAGGTATTGTTGCATGAATCCTAATGGTTGGAGAATTCAACGACCCACTCATTTTGCAATTCGCCTTCTCTGGCACCAGATTGTCACTTTACTGTTCTAAAGCACTACATGACACATGTTAAGGCGCCGTTTTAAAGGAATCTGTGGTCACCTGTCGCGTGTAACCTATAGCACTTTGCACCCTTCCAATTTATCTCTTCCTTCATCTAACATATGTTGTTGCATTTTGACAGACCTAGCAATTTTGCCCCGCAACGCTGGTGTACTGGCTAAGGTACTCGGCTGCTGACCCACAGGTCGCGGGATCGAATCCCGTCTGCGGCGGCTGCATTTCCGATGGAGGTGGAAATGTTGTGTGCTCGTCTGCTCAGATTCGGGTGCACGTTAAAAAACCCCAGGTGGTCAAAATTTCTGGTGTCCTCCACTACGGCGTCTCGCATAATCATATCAGGGTTTTGTGATGTTAAACCCCATCAATCAATCATTCATACCCATAGAAATTTTTGGTGACTCGAAAATATTCTTACTAGAGTTACTGTATACGCTGCCTTTAGGTAGCAGAGTTGCGCATACCTTTTCCTTCGTCCCTCACGCCACTATTCGGCGAGTGCTTCCACGTGGTGCAAAATGACGTCAAGTGTTTGTTTTTCGCGGCGAAGCCAACTTTACGTGCCCGATGGCGCGACATCCACGCGTTTTCTGCCCGCGCCGACTTCATCGTGACCACCTTTAGGGCTTTTTGCTTGTACGTACACTTATTTACGTTACCGTGTCTCCAGATAGAATCTGTGCATATTCGGGTGGGTCTTTACTGAACGTAAATCTCTAGGTAACGTAAACTACCCACCGGATAGGCTTTATGTTGGCGGCGCTGTCTCGTAAATCTTTTTTTGTTCGTAAGAACTCGTGATATCCGCACAGAGGAGACTCCAGACATCCTGTCAAAGTAAGCAGAAGTGCAAGCACCAATAGCGATTACATTGTTGCAGCCGTATGAGCAAAGCTAGAATGGCCGGAACATCGAAGCCACAAACATGTTTGCCGCCGATAGACTTGATATGGGCACCATCTAGCGGGTTCAAAATGTACCGAGCACTCAAATTTGCTATTTAAGAAACAGTGTGCATCGTATGTCCGGTGTAAAAACCCTGCAGTGGCTTTTTTCGAAGGAGTTACTTTTTCAAGTGTTTTCACCTAAATTAATTATTTAAGTTTAACATCCCAAAACTACCACATCATAATGAGGGACGTCGTAGTGGAGGGCTCTAAAAATTTCGACCACCTGGGGTTTTGTTAACGTGCACCTAAATCTAAGCACACGGGTCTCAAGCATTTTCGCTACCTATAGCAATATAACGCCTCACTGCAACAGTGCAATCTTGATCAGCACGCGCAAATACGTCTGCGGCACGCTCCCGCGCCGGAACATCGCACCGTGTATTTCTCCTGCGCGCGACGAGTGGCTTCACTGCACAGCCGTACAAAACAATGCGGGGTCTATGCGCAACTCTGCTCCCGTAGAGAGCATATACGGTGAATCTAATTTTTAGGGCTTGGTTGCACCATCTAGTGAGCATTGTGGGAATCACCGGAGAGGCGACCGTGAGCACGCCCCGCGAAGTGAACAGCGCCAACACTGGTGTGCACGCTGGCGGCCGGTGGACAGGGCGTGAGCTTTAGGACCAAGCTCCTAAAAGACGTAATTTAACTTCCATTATATTTCGTGCTAAACTCAAATATTTGCATCCCCATTCAATTCCGGGATCACGAAAATGTGGAATGATTCAGCAGTCATCCCAATTGTGTAGCAGCAACTTGACAATAGAGCTCTTGTCAGGCTTCGATATCGCAGCTGGGCTAGAAAGCGCAGACATCAATGACCCCCAGGGATTAACCTCGGCGCCCCGCCGCGGTGGTCTAGTGGCTAAGGTACTCGGCTGCTGACCCGCAGGGCGCGGGTTTGAATCCCGGCTGCATTCTCCGGTGGAGGCGGAAATGTTGTAGGCCCGTGTGCTCAGATTTGGGTGCACGTTAAAGAACCCCAGGTGGTCTAAATTTCCGGAGCCTTCCACTACGGCGTCTCTCATAATCATATAGTGGTTTTGGGACGTTAAACCACACATATCAATCAATCAATTAACCTCGGCTTTTAACAACTCAGGGGCGTTATGCAGGATCGGTCGAGTTTCGCGGAACTAGGGATCTTCCCGAACTCTGGCGACACCCACTTGAATGAGCCTACAATGCAAAAAAGTCAAATGCATCCCTCAGCGCGCTGTGTTTCATTGGTAGCCATGGAACCCGATATCGCGTCAAGGATGGTCGACTAAGTTGGGTGGTGTTTTCGAACCACAGGCATCTTCTTTCTTTTGTTTGTCGTTCAACCGAGTGGATAAGTGCATCCATACAATAAATGTGTCAGACACTTTTCGTGATGATAATTTTCTAGAGGCACGGGGTGTTTATTTATTTTGAAGCTTTTAATCCCTTCACTAAGTCTGTTTTATAGTAATCCGCAAGGTGGCCTCTTAGATCAGTACCGGCCAAACATCTTACAAGATCGCGACCACAGCTAAACCCGAGGTCATGCGTTAATCACGATGGTCCGCCTGTACATTCTAGCGCGCTGGTCGGCCAGAGCGCGTCGTCTTTTTCGTCATCACCCGCTAGCACTTGAGCCCGTGCGGGCGACTATTTAGCTATTTGGTTGGACTTTATATTTCGCTAGCTAAGCCAGGACATGCTATGAACCAGCTAATTACGCAAAGCCATGGTAACGCCGAGGTAATTACGCCACGTCTTAAGAAGACCATGGTGATGGAGCCACATAAAGCTAGAACCGGGCTAACTAAAGCAAGCGAGTTTATGAGCTAACTAAACTATGCTAATTAACGCAATGTTACTGATGAATACACGAAGTAAAACTATGCTAATTAGCCTGATAAAATAACGTCAATCCTAAGCTTGCTAATTATATTCACAATTCATAGGTTCACACTAATTAGCATCCAGCTAATTGTGCCCGAAAAAATTGTCTGTTAATGGAAGCCTTATCAACGAAGACGAGGCAGCGCAGTGTAATGGTCGTTAAGTCTCAGTCAGTACAATCAAAATTTTGAGAAAGCTGATGCGGTCTACACTTCGAAGCCGACCACGCACATGAATAGACGGCCAACTTGAAAATCTTCAAGAAGCTAGGTTATCACAAGCTTCTCTATGGCTCCAGCCTTGCACAAGCATAGTGCATAAGTTCACCAAAATATTTTATATGCAAAGAAGCTACCGCTAGGCGTTCACCACATCAAACACTTGAAAGTCACACCGGCACCACCATCACAGTCAAGAGTCGAACTGGGGCCTTCTCAGAATCAACGAGTTTGTAGACATCCGAGCTCACGCTTCAATCAGTTTGATTGAGAGACGCCCACGGCGAAGATTGGGTAAGCCCACCACGTTTTCTCTTGCCGAGGAGCAGTACTCACGTCGAGTGGCACGGTTAATGTATCAGCGTTATCGCACAGACTATATGCACACGTGCATCCATGGAGAAGTAAAAGAGACATCATCACGTGGCTATGATGTCTCGCACTCAACTTCACCGCGCTCACGACGTATCAAATCACAGCCGCATTGCCGCCATGATTGACGAATTGTCCTTATATTTATCTGCAATATTTCATAGAAGCGAAACGAGCAGCACGAGAGTAATAAGTGTGCACCCTTGCTGCCTTCGAGAGTGGAACTTTCAATGCTGCAGGTTTAACAAAAGAACCCGTTCAAAAGAGGACATACGCCCACGAGCACGCTCGTGGGAGACGTGTGTTGAGTTGGGAAAAAGATAGCGCGACAATCACTTGACGTCGCTGCAGTGTTGAAATGCTGACTTAAAAGCGGCAAAGACGTGCTAGCGAGCGGTGTTTCTTTGATAACCACCGCAAATGTCCCACGTGCGTTTCCAACGCCACGCGCGTACCTGTAGCCAATTCACCTATCACGTGCTCTGCACTGTCTTCATGTCATGGCCGCCGAGCTCGGAGAAAACTCGTCGGCCGGAGAAGCTCGGTCCATCCTGCTTAGCAACCAAGTTGTAGCAATTGAGATATTCTAACCCCGCTCTCCGGGACCCGTTTGCAAAGTTCAGACCGAGAATCGAGGCGTGCACTGGCTCAATGCGATCTATGGCAAGAACAGACGAGGTGCTTCGACTCTCTCACCAATTTTCCGGAGAATTTTTGTGTGCTTTGAAAAGACAAGCAGAGTACAGCCAAATGGATAGTGAAGCTAGTTGGTTTGCGTTCATGTTGTCACGTCCCAATTCGTCCTTCGTCTTTTGTGCTGTTTCTATATGAAAGCAGAACGCCTCATGCAAAGCTAACATGCTCTCCGAAGTGGAAGTTTTCTTAACACGCAAAAGAAAAACGTGCGCACACAGTAAAAATTTTTACACCCAGAAGGGTGTAAATGAGCTTGTCCCGTGGACGACAATCTAAGGGTGTTAATTCAGGACCTTCACAAAAGGGTGCTTTACCATGCACCCTTAGAATAGGGTGTACATGTAAAAAAACTGTAGGGTGTTGCAAAAACACCCTTAAGGAAAGGTGCCTTGGATGTCCTTCACTTTTTTAGCACCCTCTGAGGAGGGTGCGAGAAGGGTGCACAACGGCGTTGAGTGCCCATGGCAGGGGTGGCAGTATTTTTTAGACTGCACTAATAGATGTCAGCATGCACTGATTACACATTACTTGAAGAAAGTGGTCCTGATTATGGATGGTGCGCCACCTGTCGAGCTCCAATCATCGCGTGTGGGCAAAAATATAAACGCGTACAATCGTGTATGAACTTGTGCTGGATCTATATATACTTCACAGTATATGCATAATGCGCGTTACAGAAAATGAAGCCTTGCTGCCCTTGCATATTGCGTTTACTTAATAGGCAAATAAAACATAAACTTTTCTTCTGCCACACAACTTTTTCAACAGATATACGTTCACGTATACGTACAGTAAACATGCAACACCTGAAATGTTTATTATATTTTTCAGTTTCACTTTATTTACAATTCTATGCAACATACAATTACACTGGTTTCAGTTTAGTATACTGATTCAAGTACGTAGAGACTACAAATGAAATACACGCTAATATATCCCTATAATTCTTTCAAGTATCTACAATCCCAGTGGTTTCCAGTTTAATACTCCTTCATGTACACAATCGGTTAATAGGAATGAAATACAGGCAAATATATACTTATGATTCTTTCAAATTTATACAATCACCATGATTTCACTATATACGCCTTCATGTACACAATCTTTCCCAAGAAGTGATGCACACAAAATTATATATGGATAGTGTTTTCAAATGTATACAATCACAGTGGTTTAAGCTTTGTATTCCTGGATGTATAACAATTGGTTATGAGAAATGATGTGCATGCAAATATATACGGGTTTTCGCACATATAACTTTAGCGAATACTTAAGAAACCAATACAATGATCAGAAACATAATAAGCTAAAAACTAACACAAAACTGAGTAAGGACACACAAAAAACAAATGAGGTAATGCATAACTATGGCTAATGACACAGCTGGGTCACTTTATGCCAAATGTCCCATCCATTTCGGCAACCATCTCAAATGTATTCGAAAAACTCGTGCTGCATTGAAAATAGTCAACTTCTGGAATATTTAGTAGAGGAAAAATATTCGGTCACGTGGCTGCCTTCTGAAATTCCTGGAATGCCATCTAGGTGTTGTATGTGAAAACTTTTATTTTAAAAGCACCGCTCCTTCTTTCCATACGAAACTTGGTCTACGTGTTACGTAACAAGAGCTTAATTTGGGCGAGTTGGTTCATCGTGGTTGTGTGCTAGTCACAGCGCGACAACTTTAGGAAGAGACAGAAAGGACAGGAAAGAGCACCGACTGTCAACTGAATTTAATGAATGTGCTATGAGCGCTTTTATACGGAGTACAAGAACCGTGTTCATGCGCGACGACACGTGTGAGCACTACAAAATAATCTTAACTGTGAAAAAAATACTCCTTCTCGGAAAGGATAAGTGAACGTATAGTGATGCAATGTTCATTGGTTTACCTGATAAAATTACTTCTACAAACGTTAAATTGGCAATAAGTAAACCTATTCTCGTGACGAATGGGGCAAGATTGACTATTCCTGTTGCTGTTTAGTACACACACTTTTGAAAGCTTGCAAGGGGTGGAAAACAACACGCTAATATCATATCTGCTGTCTATTTTTTAATTGTAAGACATGTGATGTGGTATAACATGCAAAGGTTTTGGTCATTGTTTTTTTGTTGGTTTGTTTTCTTTAACTTTACTTTCTGCAGGAGGGTTTCGCAAACGGGTGTGATGATTCTGTCGGTATATCGAGCATCTTTTAGTCTTTTAATCTGGTTTTTAAGCCTGACGTCACCCTTGTGCTAACATGACTTCTGAAGGGTGGCCTGAATACATGTGGTATCAATTCCTCTTTCTACTAATTTTGAATGCCCACTATCAAAAGGCAGAACATTTTTAGCACTCCTGGGCTGATAGCACCAGCCAATACCCCAACAGCATCATTACACTTGTTTGCGAAACCCTCCTGCAGAAAGTAAAGTTAAAGGAAACAGGATCAAAAGAAAAAGAAAATGACCAATCACCTTTGCATGTCACACGGTACTACGTACATAAGGTGTCTCACAATTTTAGGAAAGAGTCAGCAGATATGACATTGTTGTTTTCCGCCCCTTGCAAGCTTTCAAAAGTGCATGTACTTACAGCATCAGGAATAGTCAATCTTGCACCATTCGTCACTAGAATAGGTTTACTGAATGCCAATCTAATGTGTATGAGATACCGCTAACACGTGGAAAAGTAAACATAGGACAAACTGGGCAATGCTTCAATGATCAAGCAAGACAGCATGCTTTAAGTGTTAGGAAGGGCTATAGTAGTCTCATAGCCAGACACCGTAAAGAATGTAAGTGTAGTCCTTGGTTTCATAAAACACGGTTTTTTAAAAAAAGCAAGCAGAAAAAATGAGAGATTTTAGAACTCTTTATCAGGAAGGCCAAGGATCAATGCATCAGTACACCTTCACTTATCTTTTCCGAAAAAGAGTATTCCTTTCTCGGTTAAAATTATTTTGTCATGGTCACACATGTGTTGTTGCAGATGAGCCCTGGTATTGTGCTCAGTATAAAAACGCTTGTAGCACCTTCAATAAAGTTCAGTTGACAGCGCTCTTTCCTGTCTTTTTTGCGATAAGATTTTTATTGCAGAAAGAATTTCATTTTCTTACAATTTAGGTATAATGATGAGTTTTCATTGTATCACAACATGGAGAAAATGGCCTCTCAATACGGACACAAATCACAATTTTGTGAAATTCGTGATTTTTTCTCGTATATTTCAGCAGCTTGAGAGGTCTAAAGATATTTTTTCCTCAAAATATACCTTCTCTGGAGTAAGTATTCACTGCTCAGATATTCATACAATGTGCAATATTGCAATAAAGATGCAAACATAACACATTTTGGCTTTATTCTTGGAAGCGAATGTGTTGAAAAAGTTGCACTATTATAATTGAGCTTCAAATACCTTACAGAAGCACATGTACTTAACAGGTGGACCGAATTTGCTTTAGCAAAATTAAGAGGTAGCTTTAAAACGAAATTTTCCACAAACAGCACACAGACGGCATTATGCCAGGAAGTTATAAGCCAGCCACATGAACAAAACTTTTTTTCTCGCTGAAATATTCTAGCAGTTCACTGTTTTCAACGCAGTAAGTCAGCACATTTTTTTTTCAAATACAATTCAGATGGTCGCCAAAGTGGCTGGGACGTTTGGCATGGAATGGTCGAGCTATATTTAAGCAAAATCAGTTACACAAATAACAATATTTGTTCATCTACCATGACCACACTAGAAAAAGTTGTTCAGGCATTTTGACACAAAAGTTTACAGCGTCGTACTGCCTGAACTACTTCTTTGATAAACTCCAAACTCACTCCTCTCAAACACGGTGGTTGTTAAAGGCCTTAAGCCGTAGACAATGTTGAAAATAAAAAAAATCAACTCATCAGTGCTGTCACTTCTTCTTCGTCATTACTGACGCGGAAGATTTTTCGGTTAACCATGTGGAGGTTCAGGAAGTAGGCTTGCTCTAGGCTGGGGCCAGGGTAGATTACGCACGACGTCAGCGGCACCCTCTCATCTTGTAATAAGAGAAAATATGACTTCTCATAAAAGGATGTTCGTGCTGTTCTGGCAGCACCATATATAAAGAATGTGTAGTGTGTATCCTTCGAAATGGCGTGTAATAGACATTACACTGAACTCGAAGCATAGAACCCATACATTCCTTTAATTTCGTATCGTAAAGATAAGAGTTTTCTAGCGTACAGCGAATTCTCGAAATGAGGTGAAGTGTAAGACTACAGTTAAAAATGGCACGTACGAAAGCCTGAACACACCTAAGAATCAAATTCCTTCAGGGTAGTGAGCCAGTATGAAAAACAATTCCTAAAGTACAACGTTCAGAACATGTAGCATTAATCAAAACGCACAAGAACCTTACCTCTTCATGTACAAACAGTGAAGACATCTCTGCTTTCTCTTTTACATGAGAACAAATGATCTTAGGCGTGGCACTAGCGAAGAGGTCTGCAAAAAAGTAAAAGATTTACTGACTTTAATCACGCCTCTAACAATCTGAGGAATTGTTACAAGTCACCAATCAGTGCAATTCTGACTGCCTCTATAAGGGAATCAAAAATGAACAATTTTCCCGTTCTTTCTACTCTCACAAGACGCTCCGTCAATGGAATATAATCCAAATTTGACGCTGTTCTTCCTATTTGCCTGCTTTCTAGACGTAGGGCTGCGAACATGTGTTTTGTGCACCTAGTCTAGCACAGAAGTTCGTCATCTATAATTCAATCATCTTAATTCATTGTAATTTGATAAACGATGTGATAGCTCGTCCAGTTCTTAAAGAGTGTCGGGCCTGCAATAGGCACTGCCTAGCACGTATGAAAGTATTTCTTTAAAAAATTTTTTCAAAGCTTGCTTTCAGAAAAAGCGTCTGGTATATTTCGACAACCAAGCCCATCCTCGGATGGCGATCAGGGGCACGCTATTAGCGATTATTGACCACCGGATTTACAAACTTAACCCGTGCCTAAATACTCAGTTAAACACAATCAAGCAAGTAGGAGCGCTCGAACGACACCAACGCGCGCGGACGCCGTCTACGTTGCAGCAGCCATGGCTTATGCTAGAGCTACCGCTAATAGATCCCACAGTCACGTTTACTATCTCGATTCTGTTATAACGCCGAACGTTATCGCAGATGAAGGCAGAGCACCAAAACAGCAAACAGAAATGAGGGAAAACAACGCACGGTGATGGCCACAACAACGCCCCTTAGGAAGTCTGCTAGATCTTTCTCTGTTGCTGGTGACACTTGTCCTAAATAGCTTAAAAGACCGAGGCGCACGTGCTGGGAGCATCGCGGCATATCAGCACTTCCAACTATACCGTCTTTAAGCAAAAAAAAGCCATTTCGTACAGTGCACCTGTGTACATAATTTTTTCTTTTTCTTTCTTTTTTTACGCTTACACCTACAGAAGCACGTTGCACATTTGAGTATTAAGAGAAATGTTATTACGATGTAGCCCAAAGCGCATCTTAGAACAATATCAATCACTTTGTGCAGTGTAGAGACAATGTGCGATCAGCAACTAATCCCGCCCTTGTTAAGTGATCACACCACTCATTGTATGAGTGATGCAGGCACTTACACAACATCGTGCATAGCAGTGTGAACTCGTTAAGTCACACGTTTAATCTGGCATCTGCAACAGGCCCGCGAACGCATGCTGTTGTAAATGGCTGGCACCCTACTTCGGCAGAGCTGCTGCAGGCGCCCAGCTAGCGCAGTATGATTACTACCTGCGAAAACAGTACACTCACCGTTAACAGGCCCACGTTGTCCGTGTCCGCCACTCCATGAATATTCCTCAATCCGAGCGTCACTTCGAAGACGGTGTCATGCGTGACCACCATTGAATATGCGCCTGTTCGCTAGAACACACACAGCGACCAAGACCCCAGACCAACGCAACGCATTTGAAAGACGATGAGACAGACAGAGATACGTTGGGAGAGAGAAAGAGGAGGCACTGGTGGCGGCGCCGCAGCTGTCGACGCAGGTGTTCGGTGACGTAACTATTCGCTTATCTACGCCGCCGTTGTGGGAGCAATGCTGGCCGGGGTGAGCGGGAGCGGGGGGGAGGAGCGGAAAACTCGCCAAGACGGCGCCGAAAGACAAACGCTATGGCGTATACGGCGGACGGCCGTTCGACGCGGAATGACTCCTTGTAAATGGCAACTCTCCTTCCAGCCAGTCGCACAGCAACGCAGGTTATTTACCAGCCTCGGGTTCTTTGAGTATTTTGACGGAATGCGATTGCAGTGGGCGAAAAATAGTGAAGCAAAACTTGCGGAAAACAAAGAAAACAAACAAGACCAGAAACAATAATTATTTCGTCTTCGGTGGCATTAGTGGGAGAGCATCGCTACACCTTTTTCCAGACGAATTTTTTTCGCATTGGCTGTGTCTGGCAATTCCGCGTATGGTGCCGCAAACAGTGAATGCGTAGTCGAAGCTGGAACAAATTAATCCACAGTCGCGAATGTTCAGAAGGCTTGTCACGCACCACGAAATGTGCTGAGGTGTTATAACAAACTTTTTGCTGACCACATGATCTGCACATAATTCCCTATGGTTGCCCAATGAGCTAGCTAAGCTCCTGTAGCAAAGGCAGGGCACGCTTTTGGTAAACGTTGTCCATATAAACGATGGTTGTGCATAAGTGCAGTGACAGCTTCCCGTGTGAATTGGTCATAACCTACGTTTTCGAGCCTATAAGCGCTTCAGCGGACCTAATCAGCTACCACAGCAAGTTCGTAAGCAATGATGAGGTACGAAAATGTGCAGCTGTTTTCCATGTACTGAATAGTCCGTGTGCAGTGCGTTGACCACCGCCATTTCTTAAGCCACCTCCCATATAGACTCCCAGCCTGAACAGGTGTGGGACCTTAAACACTATAGAAGCAGTGCCCCCCCCGCACACACACACGAAATTGGAGGGCGCACGGGCTGACACACACGCATACTTATTCACAGGCGCACACACATACACGTATACACACATACGACAACACACACACGCGACCGTAAACGCACGCATGCATGGGCGTACACATGTGCACAGGCACGCTTAACACAAGCACGGACTCACACATACACGCGCACGCACACATGCACGGGTGTACACAAAATCGCGCTTACACGCGAACACATGCGCAGGCTCACGCCCACACACCCATACTCGGGCGAACATTATGTTCCTGTATATAATCCACAGCAGACATGTAGCTTGTAACCAACGCTAAGGTGAGCTTTCGTAACGTGAATTGCAGTTAATTGCCATTATAGATGAAACGCGATTCGCTTCTTCTGGCATTCTGCTGTATTCGGAGAGCACCTTCACACATTATAAGTCTAGGCCGTCATTTAACGCAAGGTCCACATATTCGTGCAGTAGCTACGCTGCTCGGCCGCCAATCCGAAGGTCGCAGGTTCGATGCCGGCCGTGGCAGTCGAATTCAAATGGTTAGGTTAATTTGGCTTTTTATGGCGCAAAAGCAGCTAAGGCTATGCTGCGCCAGACACAAGACTTTCAGGAATGGACACTAAAAAGATGAGATTTTGCAGCTTATTTAACAGGTTACATTCTTTCAGAAAGTTTAGCAAGTCAGGCAGAGGTACTAAAGGTTCATCTCCTAGGAACAAAGCAGGGTGTAAAGGTACGTGTTGTTTGTATAGCTTGCTGAAATGTTTTTGTCTCTGTGTTTTAATGGTAGGACATGTGATAAGGATGTGCATAAGTGTTAACGCTTCTTGGCATTTTTCACACGTTGGTTGTTCTTCCTTTGCGAGTAAGAAGTCGTGTGTCAAGTGTGTGTGTCCAATGCGAAGTCGGCATAATACAACTTCACAAAACCGTTGCTGGTGACGGCAGGTCTTCCATTCCCCGAGTGTGGGTTTCACCAGGTGGAGCTTATTGTTCGTGCAAATGTCCCATTGCTTTTGCCATTTTGCTAGTAGGGCAAGGCGAATTGTTCTCTGGATATCTTTAAGGGGAATTTTTACTTTTGTTACTGTATTATGGGCTACCTGGGAAGCATACTTATCTGCTTTTTCGTTTCCGGGTATCCCAACATGACTTGGGACTCAGCAGAAACGGATGCAGGTTGCCTGGCTGTTTAAGTATACCATGTTTAGAATGTCGCCTACCATAGGCTCACATTCGGATTTTATATGCAGTGCTTTTAGTGTGCTTAGTGAGTCGGTGTATATGATTGCTTTCGTGTATTTTTCAGCGATGATTTTCCGAACTGCTTCACTCAAGGCATAAGCTTCAGCTGAAAAAATAGAAAAACTACGAGGTACTTTCACGGAAATTGCGCTTTTCGTCGTCACAATCCCAATACCCACGTGGTCCTCCGTTTTTGAGCCATCTGTGTAAAATTCTTCGTAATCCCTATATTCGTGCTGAAGTGTATAAAATTCTTGGATTATGTGTTCTGGTGGGGTGCTTTTTTTGTTGAAACGGCTTAGTGAAAATTCGCATAGCTGTGACAGGTCAAACCATGGGGGCAGTCTTGGTGGTTTAATAGCGATATCTAGTGATCCATCAGGGATGGTATAAAAGCGGCAGTATTCCTCGAAACGTAGGACAAGTGGTTTGATTAGGTTCGGTTTGTTGAGGTAGTGTGAGTGCGAGTCACATTTTGCGGCAATTTCATAGCAGATGTGTTCAGGTGACGACCTTATTCTTAAAACATATGACAAGGTTAGTAATGCTCTTCGATCACATAGAGGGGGCTCCTTGCATTCTACGTATAGACGTTTCACAGGTGATGTTCTGTAAGCACCACTTGACAGACGGAGACCGAGGTTGTGTATAGAGTCAAGACGGCGGATGTATGAGTTTCGCGCCGAGTCGTAGACTATGCATCCGTAGTCTAAAATGCTGCGTACAAGAGATCGGTAAATACGTATAAGGCAGAGTTGATCGGAACCCCAGTGTTTATGGGAGAGTACTTTGAGCACATTGAGTGCTCTGTTTGCCTTAGTTTTCAGTGCATTTGTGTGTGGCAGAAAGTTTAGTTTTCGGTCGAATGTGATTCCTAGGAATTTGTGTTCTTGTTTTACCGGCATGTTGATGTTGTATAGTTTGAGCGTGGGTTCAGGAAACAATCCTCTCTTTTGCGTAAAGAGAACAGCTGTGGTTTTTGGGGCTGAAAAGCGGAAACCATTTTGGTCGGCCCATTTCGTAAGCCGATTTATTGTAATTTGGAGTTGCCTTTCGCAGGATGATAGGCTGGAGCCTCGGCATGCAATTTGCAGATCATCAAAATAGATGGAGTGCATGACTTTACGTGGTATAGCCCTGTTGATGAAGTTCATTTTCACTATAAACAAGGTGGTGCTCAAAACGCAGCCCTGTGGTACACCATTTTCTTGAACAAATATTCGTGAAAGTACCATACCCAAACGTACTTGAAAAGTTCTATTCGATAAAAAATCGTGTAAGCAGTTCAGCATTCTTCTGCGAATCTCTAAGTTAGCTAGATCTCTGAGAATTCCATACCTCCAAGTTGTGTCATATGCTTTCTCTAAGTCAAAGAAGACCGAGAGACAGAACTGTTTGTGTAAAAATGCTTGTAGTATTTCTTGTTCCAGCCTAACAATGTGATCAGTGGTGGAACAGCCCTTTTTGTATCGGCACTGGTGTGCGTCTATTAGGTGCACCGATTCCAGAGTGAAGGTAAGTCTAATATTTATGATGCTTTCGTAAGTTTTTGCAAGGCAACTAGTTAATGCAATGGGTCTATAGCTACTTGGGGTTGTTGGGGGTTTACCAGGCTTTAGGAATGGTATGACTATGGCTTTTTTCCAATCTTCAGGCATTATGCCAGAGTCCCATATTTTGTTGAAGAATTGGAGAAGTGCCTTCCCGGATGCTTGGGATAGGTGTGCCAACATTGCGTAGTGTATCTGGTCAGACCCTGTTGCCGTTTTTTTACCGGCAGAAAGCACCCTGTTCAATTCGTGCAGCGAGGGCGGAAGGTTATAACTTTCATTTGAGGTACTGCTAGTAGGCAATTTTTGTCTTTCTGCATTTTCTTTATATTTCAGGAATGTATTGGTGTAATTTGCTGAGCATGATACCTAATAATAGTGTTCTCCTAATAGATTGGCCTGGTCTTCTAGAGTTGATTGTGTGTCTGGACTTGTAAGCAGTGGTATTGTGTACACAGTAAATTTTTTTACACCCTTATGGGTGTAAAAAGGGTGTTTTTACAGATTTACACCCTTTTTATTGAATTTAACACCCTTTTCTTTGCTGGTACACCCTCAGAGAAGGGTGTAACTGGCAAAAGGGTGTTATTATGCCGTTCGTGAGGGTGTTGAAGAACAGAAGGGTGTACACCTCTTATTGATGGAATAAAAATTGTTCCGTTTAACGTCCCAAAGTTGTCATATAATCATTAGAGACGCCGTACCGAAGGGCTCCGAAAATTTAAACCACCTGGGGTTGTTTAGGGTGCACCTAAGTCTAACTACACAGGTTTCGCACTATTTCTCGTCCATTAAAAATGTGGCCGCCGTGAACTGCCGGGATTCGATCCTGCGACTTGCGGGTCAACAGTTGAGCCCCATAAGCACCAGACCACCGGCGCGGGAGTGCAAGTGCAAGAATCGAGCTGCATCCATGCTTGCAAATAAAATACCACGCATATAGCGCAAGGAATGCATGCCTTTCCTAAGATAACAATGTCTTAGAGATGAAAAAAATCAAGGAAATGATTGAGGCATTGACAAATTTTACAGAACACTCTAAGAATAATTGAGAAAATGTAAAAGAGACTAACTTCTTCTCGCACTGTATGATTCGACATGCTTTGCCGCTTTATATTGTTCACATTATATGTGAATAAATGAATGGGCTACTGTCACGATCTACGGACAGCACATATTCATGTGTAGAAGCAATTGAGAAAAAAAAGCTTGAATTTATTACAAAATCCCTTGCTCGGTCAAAAGCTGTTCGAGTGCAAGTCGTTTTCACAAGATTATCGAAGACGAGACGTGCTTGGTCGAAAAAGAAAACAATGCACTACCTTCTGCAACCATGCGGGAGCACGGGAAGTGATTCTTTAGGTCAAGAAATAAAGGTCAGAGAATGGCACGGTCAGTGCACGCAGCGCCTTTGCGAAGCGAAAGGGAGAAGGATACGAGAAGAGGGAGAGACGCCTCTCGCCCCCGCACACACACACACACACACACACACACACACATATATATATATATATATATATATATATATATATATATATATATATCTTGAGTCTTACTCCGTCCACTGCAGGACAAAGGCCTCTCCCATGTTCCGCCAGTTAACCCGGTCCTGTGCTTGCTGCTGCCAATTTATACCCGCAAACTTCTTAATCTCATCTGCCCACCTAACCTTCTGTCTCCCCCTTAGGAATATATATATATATATATATATATATATATATATATATATATATATATTGTGGGACACTGCGACCCATGCCGTAAAATTTGTATTTGCTATCTATTCTTTTTGACATCCCTTCGGGGGGGGGGGGGGTTTGAGGTGATCAGCAGGGGGGCACCGCAACCCCCGTAGAGTTACAGTGCCCCCCTCTCTATTTCTCTATGTACCTATAAGGATTTACATTGCCCCCTAAGTGACCAAGGGCCGCCCCCGCCCCCCTTCCCCCGTGGTGGGCACGCCTATGCATAGGCACCATCAATCATTGCAATAAAAGTTTGTGTGTAAATGTGTGTGTCAACAATAATACGTTTCAAATTCAAGAACATGAGTGTTTTAGGTGATTATTACCGCTATTGTTCATTTGTTAAAAATACATTGCACCTGCAAGCGTTTCAAACTTCGCGCGCTGAAGTCATACGTTAATTTGATTTGTGAATGTAAAACTATTTTGCTCCCTTAGTTTTTATTTTATATATATTTACGTTCACTTTTTATACTTAAACGCATCACTAAAGCATTTTATTGCGCCATTGTACATCTGCGGAGCTGTAACCACGTGACTTGTTTGGGCGTGTTTGCTTGCTAGTCGGGCGCTGCAGCTAGTCGGTTCTGCATCGTTTTTTTTCTCATTTTTTGAGGTGTGCTTGCGCGCTGCGTTTTTGTTTTGTGTTCTGCCGGTGCTGCCTATTACGAAGATGGACTCTACTCAAGCAAGGACGTGTGGCATCGCATTTTGGAACACTCGCCAGGTACGTGCCACATTCCTGCTGTCGGCGCTTTGTCAACACCGAGAGCGTGATAACGACGCCATGCTACGTTTTTCGTTACATGTGGGCGATAAGTGAGGTTTTGTAACGTAGCGAACCTGTTTGTGTGTGTCATTTCATCAGGATGAAGGCGTTTTTGTGGAAAGTCAAGCGTGGGCGAGCTTTTTCCTTCGATTCAAGCATGCTTCGGTGTGTGACACATGGCGCGTGCGTGCGCAGGGGGAATTCGGCGGCGGATTTGTGCGAGTTGTGACGGCGCCCGCCTCTGTCGGCAGTGGTGTTGGCAGGGAGCCCTGCTCGCGATGGACCAATATTTTGGTTAAATAATTGTTGGGTGAAGACGGCGTTTGTTAGCTGTAAGTGTTGATTACGCCTAGGGCGCGTATGTTATCTCTTAACTTGAGGATTTTTTTTGCATGCCTGTTCATATTGTGTGCTACAGGAGTCAACGGGTTCATATGTTGTACGTTTCATATGTTGTACGTCCAAAGTAGTTTAAAAACAATTTCATATGTTGTACGCCCTTTTTTAAAACTGCTATCAGAAATTGCTGCGAATAGCCGAACGTATGCCGGTGTATGCATCCACGTCGGCACGCATCTTTGAACTACCGTGTTACTCGAGTTCGCGTGCAGCATGCTGCCTCGTCTTAGGTACGGCTCGCAAGGCTTGCACGTATGTACGCTTACGTGTTTATGCAGCCCATTTACTCAAATCTGAGCTTACGTTATACACCCGCAACATAAGTTGTCTGATGCGTTCGGAACCCATGAATTTTGAGCCGTTCGTTAAACATGAACTGTATTTCCGAACGAAATTTTCATGGCTTATTAGGGCCGAATAACTGTAGCTTAACTGCGCGAGCCCTAATTCGATCAGTAGTTCATGCGGTAGAGCACATTTTATTTTATCCAGCTTGTTTTCGCTATGCTTAGATTTCATTATTTTGTGGTGGTTTATTAAATATTGTATGTGCCTCGCCCAAACTTTGTGTTCAAACTTTGCTAAGCACTTTTACTTGTACGAACAGTAAGAACAGTTTAGACCATCACCTCCAAGGGCATTTATTAACAGATTACAAGCTTATGCCCGTCTGCCCAGAAACACGCATGAAAACATTGAAAAACCACACACTGGCCACGAATAAAAGCACAGCCTTTGTCACTTGTGAATAGGGCTCCTGTGTGGGGGCCAAAACGTCATGCTTTCAATTGGGGTCAGCATGTTGTTTTAATTGTCTTCACATCAGATGACAAGCTTAAGTAAATTCTATAGGCATGCGCTACAGTTATAGAAGGGATCTGTGGTGTTTGGAGAAACGAATAAATTATTTAACGCTCAAAACTAGCAATAGTGTTATACATCATAGTATGCATACATAAGGCATGCACATGTTACTGTGAAAATGGAAAATTGGACAGTATGTTCATCTGACAGTCATGAATATAGACTGCATGTTTCCAAGCTGTTGGCATTGATGCAATTACACAACTTCTGAAATCAGTCTCATCAAATGTTTATTGTGTATTGCTAAATCGTGACCAATGCCTTCCAGTATTCTTGTTACTGAGATTGTTGCAGAAGCTTGCATGCTTTATTGGGATGGTATTTAGCTCAAGATGGGTGCGTTGTATTAGCATTTCCACATTCTTTCCCATTATTTATCAGACAGCCTGTAATGAGGTGTATGTTAGGAATGAGTGAGGGGCACTGCCTTTTTAGCCACCTGGAATCATTGAATTAACAGCCATAATTTAGCAGTTGGCAATAGCAATTTAGTGAAACCAATTTTCTATGTTATCCGCATAATTGTCCTAATGTAGGCATCCGGAAGAAAGTTACACTAGTTGTGTTCAAACTAAAATTCGTAATTTAATTTTGTGTTACCTCCAATGGATACTTGATCAAAGCGCATACCGTCATGTACGCACTGCCCTATTAATGAATTGGCATGTATGTGCACTATGCCGGAGCGCTATTCAAGTATATTTCGTTACACATCTATTATGTGGAAAATGCATATTCTTTCGTAAGGTTGCAGCTATGTTCGCCAAAAACATTGAGGATGTTTTTGTTGTAACATGTCTGGTTTTCGTACATCCTACTTTTTTAAAACACAATGTTCCTGTTCATTCTAAATAGAGTTCCAAATTCTGCTTCGCTAACAGACACATCAGTAAATTGTTTTTTTTTTGT
Source organism: Rhipicephalus annulatus (assembly GCA_013436015.1). Taxonomy (NCBI): domain Eukaryota; kingdom Metazoa; phylum Arthropoda; class Arachnida; order Ixodida; family Ixodidae; genus Rhipicephalus; species Rhipicephalus annulatus. Next base: position 156,901 of record WOVY01000661.1, read on the forward strand.
TTCTCTTGCAGCCTATACATGCTCGTCGTAGGAAGAGTGTGTGGAAGACGTCTGGACTAGCCCATCATCAAGGCTGGCTTGTGGAAAATTTGACTGCTGGTGCACATCAGCGGCGCATGGCTTCTGTTTCGTTTGAAAAGCGAGCTGCAGAGAGCCACCTGGTAGCTGTATTCAAGGAGCACAAAGGTTCAGGGTGTTCAAAGTTAACCCTTTTGTTTTCCCTTAAAAGAGAATTCAGCGCTGTAAGTTATGTATGTAAAGCCACCTCTGCTGATAGCTATGTATCCAGGAGGATGCAATGTCAGACAATAATCACTGTCAGCAGTGACATTAAGTTTTATTAATCAACTTAATAGTGACCGCAACAGGAGATCATGTATGTGTTAAATATTTGAGCCAGTCACATTTCTACATATTATCACTTATAAGAATTCTAGCATGCCTGTGCTCAGATATCCTGCTGGAAATGTAGTTGCGGCTTGCATTATTATGTGTGCAGGACAGTGAGCGCTAGCACAGACTCTGATTTCATGCATTTAATCTGACCCTGGGTGAAAGGCATGGGCAAACATTAAAATGGTTACTCTTGCTATTCGCTGGCGATAGCAAGAACCGACTGCTCGTTCCGCTATGGAGTGATATATTGTGGAACTTCACTGCCTTGCATGCGTAATCATGAAAAGCAAAATTAAACTTTCAAACGGGATATCAGGAGCATAAACATAATCAAAAAAGTTTTCCAAGTGGGACCATGTAGAAACACGACTGCCTCCAACTTTTTAATGCAAACATACCCGCTTATTTGTGTTACTAAAATTTCAATATTTTTGGTTGATTGGACAGATGACAGCATTATTTTATTACTTTGTGTCCCCCTGGACACAATCTGGCAAGGTGTTTTTCTGTTCTTCAGGCTAAAATTCAATGTAACTAGGCAGCGCATTTATGAATGTGTCAGTGCTACTTACTGAGCTCTTTATTGGATATTTTGTTTTTTCCAAGATCTACTGAGTGAGTTGCTCGCCAGACTTGCGTGTCATGGTAATTGATGCCTTATGTGCAATTGGCCATTTAAAAACACTTTTTGTGTTGTGATAAAAAGTAGCACATTAATGATTTTATCTTCAGTGTAACCTTCACTGAATATTCTATAATAATGTATTTTTTTACCGTAGTTATTTCATTGCCTTCGGGAAGTTCAATTCATAAGTGCAATCAAGTGTTTTCCCACTGTCATACTTCATCATACCTAACTTTGCCAATACCAAACCATGTCGGATATTTTACAGTGATACAGACTCATGTTTAACATTGTTAATGATAATTGATAGAAGGCATACTAGAATATTGTAATGTGGGTCCTTGGATCGGGGGGGTTGAATGGTGAATTTTTTCAACTACATAGTAATGTCTGCTTGCTTTGTTTCATGTCAAGTGTAATGAGAATAATATTTACCGAGGTTAACGTGTTAAAACCACGATATAATTATCAGGGACACTGGAGTGGAGGGTTTCAGATATTTTGACCACCTGGGGTTCTTTAAATGCATCCACGTCTAAGCAGACAGGTGTCATGCATTTCCTCCTTAATCGAAATTGCAGCTACCACAGCCATGGTTTGATTTTGCGGCCTTCAGTTTAGCAGTCAAGGGTTACTTGAAGCGTATATTAGCTGTGGGCTGTGGTCTTGCTTCCATGATGCATCTTAAGTACAGCAATTTGGTGCCAACCAGGCATCTCTACTAGTGCACTGGTGTTGTGTTTTTGCATTCATAATTTACTGCAATATTTAAGTATTTTATCAAGATGCATTTCTGAGCAGCTCTGCGAAGTGTGTGCTGGTGTTTATTACATTCCTAATTTTTTGCAAGAGCTAATGATTGTTGCATGTATTCTGAGCTAGATATGAAGTTACAAATTTTCCTTCTTTTATACTCTGTAAGAGTGTAAAACCCAAGTCACTCTGATATACTTTGCATATTGTACATCAGATGGCTAAATTGTGTGTGCAGAGCTCATATAAACAGCCCATAGTGTTTTGAATTCCTTGAAAACTGCCTTAGGATCAGAAAAAAACTGTTGTGAAGAGTGGGATAGTCTGGGGGAACAGTGAAAGTTCCTCAGATAGGCTGGCTGACGTTTCGATAGGAGGACTTATGTTCGTCAAATGTGCCTTTCCTTCTCATCCTTGGCATGTTAGCTTTAAGGGGGTTAGTAGAGACGTCACCTCTTGGTGGTGGTGCGTGTCCTTGTTGGCAATTGCCGTCGGAAAAGAAAAAAAGCTAGAAAGCAAACAAGTGCAGTCCTCACTTCATTTCAAGTTGACTGGTCCCAATTCACAATGTTCTCGGAGGGTAGAGAAAAAAAGGGAAGCAAAAAAGAGGAAACACGCAAAGTAGGAGCGGTGTGCTGCCGCTACAGACACGAAAAAAGCAAAGAGCTTGAAAGTTCGAAGCCAGCAGACGGTCCCCGCGTTTGGCCATAACAAAGGGTTGACGACGATAAAGGCCTATGCTGTTCTCGACCATGTATGAATGGGACTCATAAGAAAGCAGTTACAAAAAGGCGCGAGAGAGAAGCAGGCAGCTACCTTTAAATGCTAAGATGTCAAAGGTAAGAGACACCAGATGTGTTCGGAAGAGAATGTGTTTAATTGGGAAAGTAAATAGTTAAAATATGCTTTCACTATCCCCGTAGGTGGCCTGCTCAACAGAATTGCCTCAAGAATTTGGCGGCATGTTGGCAGAGAAATAGAGAAATTCAGAATGCAAAGAAAATAAGCATCAACGAGAGAAACACAGAAAGAAAGGAAAAAATGAAAAAAGGCGGGTTGGAGGTAGATGACACGCTAGCGATAACAGACGAGGAAAGGAAAATAGAGATGCAGAGAAATTTGTGGCTTGAAAATGACTTGATGGTGCACGGTAGGAGTGTTTTTTAAAGCGACAAAAGAAGAAAGAAAGCTGTGGTTGAAAGGTTCTGGAAAATAAAAACTTTGTAGTTGTGTGTATATAGACACATGAATATCTATATTTAAAATTTTAAAATTTTGAGAGAACAATAGTTCAACTTGTAGTCTAGGCGCGATTCCATGTAATACCGATCATGTCTATTTGAAGGTTGAACCTTTCTTATTTCTAAATGCTGTCGTAATTATGCTATGGCTTTCAGCGATTCCGAATTGCGACGTGCTACATTGATTCGTGATCAGTGTAGGTGCTTACATTTGTGTATCAAATATATTTTCATGTATTTCCTCTCACGGTGAGCAGAAATTTGTCGAACATAAAGCTTTGCTTGGTCGAAATTGTGGCCCTGTTGGTTGAAGTCACTGGCTACTGCTTTTGGTAAATTGTGTTTTGTGTCTGCGCAGTGGCCGTTCAGTCTTACGTGAATTGGCTGCCCAGTTTTGCCTATATATTGTCTGCAGGTGGCATACTTAAGACAGTATATTAGGTTGTTCAAAGTGCAGATGAAGATCGATGGGACCTTGTGAATGTAGTCAAATTCTGTGCTTTTTAAGTTGTTAGCCAGCTATATATTTTTAGAGGGGAAGCATCTGGGCCGGCCACAGGGACCATACGTCCTAGTGTTTGCTTTAAGTTTTGCGGGAATTAGCAATGCGTGGCACGTGGCATTTGCAACGCTAACTTAAAGACATGCTTGTTCACGCAAACTTAGACTAGGACGTCTGATCCCTGTGGCCGGGCCAGGTGCTCACCCTGCAAATATATACAGCCGGCTACTAACATGAAAAGCACAGCATCTGACTACATTCACAAGGTCACATAGAGCTTCACCTGCAGTTTTAAACAACCTAATATACTTTTCTGAGTGTGCCAGCTGTAGAAAACAATGTATAGGCGAAACTGCGCCGCCAATTCACTTAAGACTGAACGGCCACCATGCAGATACAAAGCACAATTTACCGAAAGTAGTAGCTGGTCACTTCTACCAACAGGACCACAATTTCGAAAAAGCAAAGCTTTTCGTTCTACAAAATGATTTCCGGTCACCACGAGAGAACAAATACATGAAATCATACTTTATACACAAATTTATGTCCATACATCCATCAGGAATCAATGTTGCATGTGGTAATTTCGAATCGCTGAAAGCCATTGCATAATTGCGGCCGTATTTAGGATCTAGAAACGTTCAACCTTCAAATAGACATAACTGTTATTACATGGAATTACTCCTAACCTATATATTGTAATAATATTCACTCTAAATTTCTAAAATTTTAATTATAGATATACATGTGTCTATATACACACAAATACAAGTTTTTATTTTCCAGAACCTTTCAGCCACAGCTTTCTTCTTTTGTCGCTTCAAAAAACACTCCTACCGTGCACCATCAAGTCATTGCCAAGCCACAAATTTCTCTGCGTCTCTTTTTTCCTTTCCTCGTCTGTTAACGCTAGCGTGTCGCCTACCACCAATCTGCCTTTTTTTCATTTTCTTTTCTTTTGTGTTTTTCTCGTTGTTGCTTATTCCCTTTGCATTCCGAACTTGCCTATTTCTCTGCCAACATGCCGCCAAATTCTTGAGGCAATTCCGTTGAGGGGGACACCTATGGGGATAGTGAAAGCATATTTTAACCAACGGCCTTCCCCAATAAACACGTGGTCTTCCGAACACATCTGGTGTCGCTTACCTTTGACATCTTGCCATTTAAAAGTAGCCGCCTGCTTCTCTCTTGCGCCTTTTTGTAACCTCTTTCTTATGAGTCCCATTCATAGATGTTCGAGAACAGCATAGGCCGTTATCGTCGGCAACCCTTCGTGATGGCCAAACGCGGGGACCTTCTGCTGGCTTCGAACTTTCAAGCTCTTTGCTTTTTTCGTGTGTGTAGCGGCCACCCATTGGCAGCACACCGCTCCTACTTTGGGTGTTTCCTTTTTTTTCTTTTTTCTCCACCCTCTGAGAACATTCTGAATCACTACCACCCAACTTGAAATGAAGCAAGGACTGCACTCCTCTGCTTTATAGTTTTTTTTTTCAGGCTACGATTGCCAAAAGGGACACATGCCACCACCAGGAGATGACGTCTTTACTAACCCCCTTGAATCTAATATGCCAAGGATGAGAAGGCTAGGCACCTTTGACGAAGATAGGTTCTCCTATCGAAACTTTGGTCAGCCTATCTGAGGCATTTCCACCTGTCGGCCCTCGTTTTGGTTTTGTTGTGAAGAGTGTGGTTTTGAGAAATGGATGCTGTCTCTATTACCTAGAAAGATGCTGAAAAATAAAACTTGCAATTTTAGTAAGTGGTGAAGCTTCATGGGGTGCGGGCTGATCTGTTAATCATTTTTCTTCAGCCACTGACCTTACCTGTTCGAATATTGGCGGTAAAATGCTCTAACTGTAGTATGTATGAAATATCATAATAACTGTGTTTGCTTTCAGTTGAGAGAAAACCTGTGTTGTGGTACATATACTTGACATTTATCTTACGCCATTATATGTCTACTTTTAGGAAGTGGGAAAAGATATTTATCAATAAGAGGAAACGATGTCTGCCAAAGCAGCTCTGTTATTTTTGTATAATCAGAAAGTTTGAAATGAACTAGGTGAGGCTGAACTCGCATGGTGTTGCGATACCAAGTGCAACTGCAAATTAAGTTGCTGAAATATGTATATGTCTGCATCCTGCATGAGACGTGTGCACTGTTACGGGTAATAATGTTTTCAATATAATGTGTTCGTGTGTCTACACAAATGTATGCATACCAAGCACCTTTGCTGTATCGACTCACTGAGCCACCAATTGATATACCCCAGATGTTTATGCTATTTAACATTAAATATTTGTATTTAATTGTATAACTATAGAAGGCAGTCTAAATTTCTATAGTCGGCTTTACAAAGAAGGCTTTGAGGAATATCATTGCATTTCAGTAAGCTTGCTTATACACACACACGCACACACACACACACACACATTTTTTCATCCACTTTTCTTTATTCTTTCTTCTTATTTACATTCTATAGGTTCTAATAACTTCCCCTGTACATTCCTTGGCATTACTGTCTGTTAGATCTCTTTATATATATATATATATATATATATATATATATATATATATTGAGATCAAACAGACAATATTGCCAAGGAAAGTATAGGGGATGTTATTAGACCGAATTGGAATGTAAATGTGAAGAAATGTGGGTGAAAAGATAACTTGCCATGGACAGGAACCGAACCTGCGACCTTTGAATAACGCGTTACTCGAAGGTCGCACACCCTTTCAACACCCTCTTAAAGGGTGTTAGCTGAACACCCTACATGTAGGGTGTTCAGCAAAATGTTAGGGTGTTCAACACCCTTCTAAGTAGGTTGTATCTGAAAACACCCATAGGGTGTTCCTCTGGCGACAAGCCAGTTTACACCCTTAAGGGTGTAAAAAAATTTACTGTGTAGGAGGAGTACTCTCCCTTGAACTTCCTCACCTGGTCCCAGATGTGTTTAGATGTGACTGAACTGTTAATTGATTATATGTATTTTTGCCATGAATTCTTTTCTGCCTGTCTTCGAATAAATCGGACTCTGGCTTTTGCCTGTTTGAGGTTGATGAGGTTGGCGTAGGTGGGGTATCTTTGTAGAATTTCCCAGGCCTTATTTTGCAGTTTTTTGGCATTAGTACACTCGTTTGTCCACCAAGGGTTGAATTTCTTGCGTACGATGCCGGATGATTGCGGTATTGCTTTTTCTGCTGCTAAGATTAAAACTTTGACGAAATCTTCGTTTAGTTCCTCAACAGAAAACTCTGATGAGAAAACTTCATCGAGCTCAGCGTTTTCTGCGAAAACTGGCCAGTTCGCGAGCTGTAGTTTCCACCGGCGTGCCCTGCTTGTAGAGTTGGGTAAGATGGTATGAGTTTTATGATGCCGGGTTGATGATCACTACCATAAGACGTGTTGACGACGTCCCATTTAAAATCATTAAAAATACACGATGAACACATGGCGAGATCTAAGCAACTAAAAGTGCGCGAGGTTGGTGAAAAGTAGGTAAAAGCAGCGGAATTAAGAAGGCAGATGTCATTTGATAAAATTAAATCTTCCACGGCTTGCCCTCTTGCGTCAGTTTTGTCGCTACCCCAAAGGGTTGAATGAGCATTGAAATCCCCAACTAAGATAAATGGTTTTGGCAACTGTTCCACTAGATTTTCTAGGTTTTTAGTGGTGAAATGGGTGTCAGGTGGCATATACAGTGAGCAGATGGTGATGGTTTTGTATGATAGGATGGTGATGGCTACGGCCTCGAAAGATGTGTTTATTTGGACATCTCACGTAGGAGTGCTGCCCTGCACCACTATGGCTACTCCTCCTGAAAGACGGTTGCAATGTTCGCGGTCCATTCGGGCAACTTTGAAGCCTTTTAGGAAATGGCTGTGTTTTGCACCAAGATTCGTCTCTTGGAGGCAAAAGGCTACTGGTGAGAATTTGTTAATGATGTCCTTTATGTCACCTAAGTTATGAATTAAGCCTCTACAGTTCCAATGTACGATAAAAGCCATGGCAGAATAAAGTGAAGTAATTATACTTCTGGGGATTGATCGGTATAAAAGATGATAGGTGACAATATTATGAAAAAGAAATAGAGAGAAATATGATAACCATTACGGTAATCGCTTACTTAATGTGGTTACTGGGACTTTGTCCTTGTCCTGTTTGGTACGCTCGAGAGAGCGGTTGTCCTTCGATGTCGATGACACCGGAGCATAGTGGTCGACCTCTATTGCCTTGTCTCAGGCACTGGAAAATCGAGAGTGAGGCGCTGAGAAAAGGATCTCAGGCCTTGGCACTCTATTGAGTTTAGGGCCCAGGGAGACCGGAGTCTGCGGGCCAGACACGGCAAAGCCATGCACGGCTAGGCGTGGGAGCGAGTCAAAACTCCCCCGTCAGCTCGGGTCCGTGGTGTCGCTACACACCAAACGCCTACTTGCGCAGGCGTCCCTGCGGGGGAATTCAGATGGAGGCGAAAAGGTAGAAGCCTGTGCAAAGTGCGATATCAGCGCCCATTAGAACACCAAATGGTCAAAATCTCTAGAGCTTTCCACTACGACGACCCTCATAATCATATCAAGGTTTTTGAGATGTAAAATCCCAAATAATATGTGTTCTTCTTATGCTGCATATTCCATCTGATGAATCGTCACCTACACCCTTCTCAGGCACAAAAGCACCTTTAGAGCCTATTTTAGGGTGCTATCGAGGCAAGCACCCCAACAAATGGGTGCTTTTTTTTCAATCGACCATTTATGGGTGGTAAAGGGTATTGCAAAGAGTGCTTTCTTGTAAAAGCGCCCTTTTTACACCCTTTTGAGTGTAAAAACTTTTATTGTGCAGGGTCACGCGCAGCTTCACGGTGCTGTCATTTCACGGGCGGTTTAGTGACAGTGACTAAGAACTTTGACCTTTCGTGGCAACCTCACATCGCAATACAACGCGGAATGTCATATATGAAATGAGGCGCCTTTTCCTATATCACACCGAAAAAAGAGCCCGAAGAAGTATGGAGATTGCTCTGTGCCACGCGCTACACCACCTTGGGGAGTGATAACAAAAACGCGCCTCTGGAAGAAAAAAAAGTCTTCGATGACATAAAACAGCCCTCAATCGCCCATAACAAACGATAAAGGCTACCATTAGAGGGCACAAAATATTCTTCTGTGTCGTAGCCAAGGAAAAACGCCCATGCGCTGATCAGCTTATCGCGGACCCTTTTTCCCCATTATATCCACAATTTTAGTTCATCTGTGAACTGACGTAATTTTATTGTTTCTTTCTTATTTATCAACTACCATAAGTTATTGTGCAGCTACTTTCTGCAAAAGCAGCGTAAGTGAAATTCGGTGTTCTGTGCTGTAAACTGCGGAAACCGTGTTCCCACAGGAAAACGTTCATATTTTGCATCGTCATACATCACTGCGACATGTGGCTGCACCACGACTTGCGTTATTGAAACCAACGAGATGGGAATTTTCCTCACATATCACTTCTCTGCGCGACGTCCCTCATTGGTCAGATATAAGCTGTAAGAAAGAAACAATCCATCAAAAAAGTACGGTGGCTACCTGAGATGTTGCGCGGCACTGGAGCCGTGTCGTCATGCGCAACCCGTGGGACCGATGATGGCGCACGTACATCCGTCATGAGACCCTTCATGCTTTCGTGGTGCGACCGAAGACAATGAAGGTGCCCTAACGCGGTACGTCGACTGGCTAGGCATTTGGCGAGTGTTCGGCGACAGCGGGCCGAGGTTTCGCGTGTCAACGATCGGTATGCGTTTGGAGGCCTTCGGGACGGATGCGGTGGATCGACATGCGTGGAGTCGAATTCGAGCTTTCACTCACAGGTCGTTGAGGACGTTGCCATGCATGTGGTCACGTAGGCTCTATTCATCGGATTTGTAGCGGAAAGAAGATGGACTGGTATTTGCGGTTTTATGCGGGATGCGAGCTGGCGTGCTAACGTGGATGCCGCCTGCTCGCATTTTAGCGCAGAAGATCGTTCTGGGGCTTTTGGTCCCAAAATTACGAAATGGTATTGATATTCACTGCAGTGGAGGGCTACGGTATCTGGAACATGTGGTGTTATTTAACGTGCACCTACAATTAAGCACGTGAACCTCTAGTATATCGCTTAGGAGAACAGCTAAAAAGACGAATGTTCAGCTACATTTTTTCGCTTTTGCTATATGAAAGGTCATGACAATGACAAAGCCCAATAAAATCTCATTATGGCGTTTTTCCCGCTCGGGCTATGTCTATACTGAGCTACCATTTCAAGTTGATTTGATATGTGGGAGTTAACGTCCCAAAACCACCATATGATTATGAGAGACGCCGTAGCGGAGGGCTCCGGAAATTTCGACCACCTGGGGCTCTTTAACGTGCACCCAAATCTGAGCACACGTGCCTACAACATTTGCGCCTCCATCGAAAATGAAGCCGCCGCAGCCGGGATTAGATCCCACGAGCTTCGGGTCAGCAGCCGAGGGCCTTAGCCACTACACCACCGCGGCGGGGCTATTTCAAGTTTTCAACGTCATTTCTTAGTCTTCGATGTCATGGCTGTATCAAGTGCCAATAACATTAAGCCCGTAAACAGTATATAGAGCACAGGTGTGCGCATCGCCATTGTGAAGAGAGAAATGACATCATCGCACATAGAAGTGACATTATCGCACGCAGCTTGCAGTAGTTGTGACAATCTTCAGAAAAATCTGAACAAGCTTTAGTTTTGTTGATTAGTTTGCCATAAATATTTTGTGCTAAGCGATGACGCACATATATGCAGATAGAAAAGCCGATGGTGATGTGTACGAGATGTTCATTATTTTTTTTGGAATTTCTATGACTGCACAACAGTACACAGTGTGTCATTCAAAAGTGCGTGCATATATAGCCTTCAAGCGGCTGCTATACATTATACGATGCCGGATAAGTCTTGATAATGTATGTGTATATTTGCGTGCATTTCTTCATCTGTGATTCATTCATGCCTTTAGGTACGTTGTTGTGATGCGTGCTTGTCATGGTACTTATTCGAAGTAGTTAATGCTCATGATTTAATCCATGTGGACAGTTGTACTTCAATTATTACCCTATAGATATTTCTGTAATATATTTATCTTGATGTGGCAATGTAAATGCTCATATAAACGCACGTTGGCTAAATATTAAGAAATGTATCAATTATTCGAGTGCCCACTATTCACAAACTACTTTGCAAATTACCAAGTTTCACAGATCAGTATTTTGGTATACCTTCACTTACTATGTGGTTAGTGCTTTTGTGACAAGTATGCGGGTATAGTGTTCAGTTATGTGAATAAGCAGGCATTTTATTAAGTACATGTTTAAACGAATGATGTCTTGACATTGCTTCAGCTCAAGTGCGTTATTGCTGAAATGAATATACTTAGCGAATCGTCACATAAGGATTCGAAGAGGCACTGCCTTGGTTACGCGGAATCACTTGCTTAGGCTGGCTGCTCAAACCAATGCTTTCAGAAGTCTATTCTATCACTTTCTGTACGGTTAATCTTGTAGAACAGTTCGTAGCATACACAGTTTGCACAGCAGTGACAACACAGTTCATCGTGTACTAATGTGTGCTGCGCTGCCCTACATACCTTTATGATAAATTTTCAGGCAAAAACACCCACATGAGTATACAGGAAGGACATTTCTGCAAAACAAAAAGGGGGAGTGGTTATTATGTGGTAGGACAGCGCGCAAGGTGGTAAACGATAGCGTGCAGTAAACACAATTGTACCGGCGTGATTATCAATCCCAACTTAAATAAGCACTTTTTCGAATACTCGTCGGAGTCACCGACGGATGCAGAAGCAAAAACAAAGTGAAGGGTAAGAAGACAGCAGGCGGGTGTGGCGCCATCGAGGGGGAAAAATCACAAAGTGTAAGGTAAGTATGCCGCCACCGTATAGTTCCACAAGACGGATACCATGTCATAGAGCTGTGGGTATACGTGAAGTATGGAGAAAAACTTCGGAGCGACACAGTCGGTAAGGCCAGAATTATATTATGAGTGTTGCTTTTAAATGTAACATGCTTGTAATTAGTTCAGCGAACTGGGAGCGCGGGGGTAAACGCAGACACAAAGCGAAGAAGAGGCACACAGCATGAGCGCTTTTTGCTTTGTGTCTGTGTTTACCCCCGCGCTCCCAGTTTGCTGAGCCATCATGAATTACCAACTGGCCCACCATTTCATCCTATTGCAATGCTTGTAATTAGCCGAGCCTTATTATATTACTACTTTTTGTTGAATTCGAGGGTCGGACTTACTTATGTTTGAAGTTTGAAAAACAGCACGTCGACAAAAATGTGCTCTATTTTCGGAAAAAGACGTAGCTCTATTCGCATTTCATTCTAGGATCGCGAAAATGTGGAATGATTCTGCATTCATTCCAATTCCGGAATGGCAACTCCGCAACACTGTGGGCGCATGTAGCGATGTTGCAACAAGCGCGCCTGTATGTCGACGGCGCCTACCGATTTTTACAAACGTGGAATAGGTCTATAGCAATAGTCAAGTGTACGACCATTTAAAAGCAGAAGCAGTTACATTTTTGTGTGCTATGCATAGACTTATATAAGGAAGACGTGATGTCGTACGAAATCATACACCATAAAGAGTAATGACACCAGTGAAGTTCTTGGGAAGCATACCTTACAGACAAATAAAAAAAAACTTGCGCAGTTAATTTTACGTCCTGTTTTTACGCATTCATGATTTCACGAGTTTAAAAACAGGCATGAACTCTTCATAATTGTGACTAGCGACGACGTGCTTCCTTTTTGCGATTCGCGTAGGAGTCGCAGAGCTCAAAGAATGGCCGAATCAAGAGCGTCTAGACTGCTTCTCATGTGACACGGTGTGCTGCGTCATCGGCCTTCTTCGGTCTATTGTCTAGCTCCCTCATTTCTTTGTTCTGGCTTTGCATGCTGTGCTTGGTGCTCATGCACCGATCAGTGCCGTTCAAGTTACATTCGTACGCGCACGGGCGCCTGTGAGGAGACCCGCACCGCGCTCTCCTATCGATGGCAGAGGTGCGTCTCTCTCACTCGCTTGTACGGCGCATATAATGCACGCACGGCTAGCAGTTGTCCAGACGAGCGCGTCTCTCGATCGGCGCACTTCGCTACCTTCTGCCATCAAGACCTCTTCCACGAAACCGAGTCCTCGATCTATCAGCGGGACGACTTAGTGAAGGTGAGACTGAGTTATTAAGAAAGTCGTACTTTTTGGTTTTGGACTCTTACTGGGTTGATAAGAATCGTGATGTGCGAAATGAGGTGGTGCATGCAAACGCCGCGTTTACACGAGTGCGCCAGCATCTTTTGCGTATCGCGCTTCTCGGCGCTATCGAGGTAATATATTACCATGCGTCAGCGTTTACATGCATGTGGAGCATCAATTTTTGTATACTGAACAATCTTGAACGTTTTTCAGGTGACCGCGATTCTCCGGTGCTTGGAGGAGGAGGACACACGCCGGCTACTGGCGCCTTTCCACTCTTCCCTTCTCACTGATACGCCAGTGCTTTCAAGTGCCATGTAAGTCGAACCACCTGGCCGTTCCGGCTCGTATAGAATCCCATTTATGTGAAGCCATTCATTAACGCATTAGAGTATGACCGCCGTTCATGTTCGTGCGATGTGTCACTGTCTCATTCACGTAAATGGGGATGGTGTTTACGACAATTGTCACCGAATCACAAGGAAGATATCCGTGCATGCTGTGGTGCTCTACCCGCTCTCACTGGTGAAACATGCCAGTGGTAGCGTCCTCTCTAGTGCGGTAATTATTAGATATAAAATACAGTAGCATTGTATTTTTCAATACACATAGTGTGTAAAGGATTTCCTATTAGGAGGTGGGGCAAAGTTTCATCAAAGCGTTCCCCTTTGGTCGATCTAAAAGACGGCATGCTTCAAAATGATTAAAACGAAAAAGAGATAACCACCTAAGCAATCGATACAGATGGTTAACCAGCGAAGCTCAAGCGTGCGGCAACAGGTAGTTGCAGACGTCGCAGACGAGGCCAAAGGGCCGTCCGAGAAACTCCCGCCGAAACTGGGCGTTGGCCCGGAGAACACGGCGGCACGGCTGCGAAGGGACTGACGGCGCTCCCACCAATGGCGCGTGTGATTGGGTGTGACGAGGAGAATGACGTGATGATGGAGGAGCCAATGGAGACCGTTATTGTATCTCGGGGGTGGGGGGGGCACGGAGCCATATACAGCTTTCAGTCTACTTCGTCCTGTTGCTGACAAGCCTGAAAGAAAGGTGGAGCTGGGCAACCTTTCTCTTTGGTCTGCTCTTTGCTTCGTGCTCTCTTTTCCACTTTTTTCCCTGTCACTCTCCTTATTTATATTTGTGTTAATTTTTTGGTCCCACTTTTTTCTCTTTCTCTCTTGATATGTCTCGCCTGCATCCTCGTTTTACATTTTTATTCGTGGTTATGCCTGCGTTGCGTCACGCGATGGCAGCCAAGCCCACAAAGAGCTCGGCGCGTAATACCGTCATCGAGGCGCTCGAAGAACAATATAAAAGAAGACTTCTCTGAGGCGCAAGCGCGTGTTCAATATTCTGTACAGATGGCTGTGCCATATCTGGTTTCGCCTGCGTTACACCCAGCGACAGCATATGATCACAGCATGTGACAGACTGGCCTTACAAAAGTGTTCCGCACTTAAAAATGGAATGATGCGATGGCGTTCTTGCCATAGTGACCTCTTTGGTCCCTGCGTTTCTGCGGGTAACGATGGAAAGAGAACAGTCCTTGGAATGTGACTCCGGGGCCTTCAGCCGCCGTTATCCCCCAAAACCTGCGTGGCCACAATCCTACTTTTTCAGCAATGATAGCTCGGGTCTGACTAAGAAAAAAAGCGTAGTGTGAACTTCTCCTCTTCCCGCCGCTATTATTATTACGGCTGTCATCATTCCCCTACCCACCCCCGCTCGCACGCTAATAATAAAATATTATACCAGTACAAAAAGTGTAAATTTAGGGGCTCGTTTTCTTTGGTATACACAACATAATGAGAGCTAACCGATAATAATTCCAGGAAAAGTATAGGGGATGATATTAGAAGTAACTGTATTGTAAATGTGATGAAAGTGGACGAAAAGATAACTTGCCACTAGCACGATCCAAACCTGCTAGCGTTCCACACTCACCGCCATGGCAACAGGTGGCGCTGACTGACGCTATAATGTAGAGTTACTGTATATGCTACCTTTAGGCCGCAAAGTTGCGCCAAGGTACGCCATCCTGGGTTTAAATGTCTTGCGCGAAAGCCACTCACACCCACGCAGGAGCAGCGCTCGCACTTCAGAGTGCCACATTGTCCGTCAATATTGAGAAACTACAGTATTAACAAGGCTTTATTTATTCTTCGCTTTCTTTCTATTTTTTAAAGGTATGAGTACAACTCGGTTGCTCCGGTAACACCTAGAAGTCTTGATTTGATGCTTACGTTCTTGGTGTGTAATAATAAAACAAAGTGCGTCGGCTCGTTCAACCAATAAGATGATTGGTTTGAACTAGCTTTTTTATTTATGGTTGGTTACACTAGCTCGGTCTTTTTTTCCACTGTTTTTCCATTTACAATTATGAAATTATTTTTGCACTTTTGATCGCTATTGAACAAGTTAGGGGTGATTTTTTTCATCGTTTCGGACTCATTCGTTAACTGTGTGAGGGAGCGAGGTGTAGTTTTATTGCCTTCAACTAAATCGAATTGGATTGCGATCGAGAGTACCCGTGCGACACCCATATTACGCGCGGCTTTCTATTACGCTCGCATTACAATCACGGTTCACGACAGCTGACTTGAATTGTTGTTCAACAGCTCTGTCGCGCCCAAGATTTCTTTCGCGTAAGGTTTGAAAGCTGCATCGAATTCACGTAATTCACGCGCTAGCCACAACACGTTCTCGATTTGAATAAGTATTATTTAACTTGTTCTCCCTTTATTTGTAGTGCTATACCAGTCAGGCCAATTGGGACGTATGCAGCAGACACACGCTGACCAACTCTGCAGGTATTACGTAATCACTGCATCTGTGGGTAATACAAATTTAAGAAGTTTGCAGAGCCATAAATAGATAAAAAGAAGTCAAACATTTATTCCTTTCTCACTCGCGGGGGTGGTGTCCTCATTGCAATCAGCAATCAGTTACCATGTTTCATTATTATGATCAGCTCAGACTTAGAAATTTTGTGGGTGTTGGTTCAGGCACTGCCACAATCTGTATTATGAGGTGTTTGCTATCGGCCTCCACATAACAATCCTAACTTTTCTCGCGCACTTCAAAGCATTTTAAACCAGCTTACATCGAAGTATCCTAAAGCTGAAATTGTTCTTTTCGCTGATTTCAATTTTCCTGGTGTCAACTGGGAACATGACACTTCTACCACTAACTCAGCAGAAACTAATGATTTTCTCAACGTTGTTCTTGATTACAAACTAAAACAGTTAGTAACGGAGCCAACGCGTGTCACACGCGATTCCTCTAATTTTTTTGATCTAATACTAACGACTGGTCTTGATAGGCTGTCTTCAATTCACTATCTTCGTGAGATCAGTGACCACAAAGTTATACATGCAGACTTTAGTTTCAGCCCTGTTACTCGTCACATACACAAGAAAGTTATAACCTTATACGATAAGGGGAAGACGAAGAAGTGTGTTTTGAATAGGAGCTACTTCTGCTAAATCCGGCGTATTTCGCCCCGCCGCGGTGGTCTAGTGGCTAAGGTACTCGGCTGCTGACCCGCAGGTCGCGGGTTCGTATCCCGGCTGCGGAGGCTGCATTTCCGATGGAGGCGGAAATGTTGTAGGCCCGTGTGCTCAGATTTGGGTGCACGTTAAAGAACCCCAGGTGGTCTAAATTTCCGCAGCCCTCCACTACGGCGTCTCTCATAATCATATGGTGGTTTTGGGACGTTAAACCCCACAAATCAATCAATCAATCCGGCGTATTTCAGTTGTAATTTAAGTCTGTTGATCAGTTTCCGCTGCTACCTTGGAGGGGATGGAAGTAGACCACCCCGGGCGCCTGCCGGCACCAGCGGCGTCAGCGGCGACCGCCTCCAGGAAGCGGATGGGACAAGCGAGCGACAGCGACAGTGAAGATACTCATGCTTACTATCTCAGCAGTGAGGACTTCTCAGATGACGGTTTCCAACCTGTGCTGAGCCGCAAGGCGAAGAGAAGGAACATGAGGACATCCTCATCCTCAACTATTCAAACTGTAAGTGAAGCGCCAAAATCGAACACTTATACCATCCTGTTTCTGCCTGCACTTCCTACCGTCAGCATGAAACGCCTTAACAGACAGTCTGTGTCGAGGTCTCTGGAAACGCTCGTGCCAAATGAGATCACGGACATAAGAGTGAACGCCAGAAAGAATATACTGGCTGTGGACGTTTTGCACGCAAGTGCGTTGGGCGTTCTGCGCAGTGTAACTGACTTGGACGGCAACCAGGTGCGCTCTCATGTTCCTTTGGGATGTGATGTAGTAACCGGCGTGATCTACGACATTGATGTCGCTATTTCCGATAAGGACTTACAACTTCTTGTCAAGTCAACAACTGATACTCCAATTGTTGATGTCACCCGGCTAGGCAAGTCTCGCTGTGTGAAGAATGCGTTTAAGAGCACATCACTCCCCTCTCATGTGAAGGTGGGGTACTTCAGACATGCTGTGCGGCCTTTCATTCCGAAGCCTCTCCAGTGCCGTAAATGCATGAAACTTGGACACGTGAGCAGCGTCTGCGAGAATTCGGTGGTATGCCACTGCTGCGCCGAACACCTTGAAGCGGATAAGTGCGTCGCAACTGTCAAGAAATGCTCTAATTGCAATGGATCCCATGAAGCCACATCGAAGGACTGCCCGTGGATTCAGAAGAAAATTGCCATCTTGAAGGAGATGGTGCGCGATCACTCATCTCATCGAGAAGCCGCAGCTAAAGTCAGAAGGCGTCGTTCACGTCGACGTCGGTCTTCAAGGACGCCCGCTACCTCCTCGACACGTTTGCGTGATCCCTCATCAGTACCACCTCCTTTGCCTCCCAGACCACATGCCGTGGGAAAGGCTGTAAAGGGCAAAGCCAGTGAGCATACCCTAACTGCGACAGAGTGGCCTGCACTTCAAAGGGAAGCAGCATCAAGCGAACCGAAGGAGCTTCACGACGGCCAGTCCGCGCTCCCTGTTCGAGATCTTTCCAACCAAGACAGGCAAGTGACTGCAATCGTGCCGGTTCGAGATCTTTCCAACCAAGACAGGCAAGTGGCTGCAATTGTGCAATCATTAATTGCCACGATTCGCACGCTACTGAGCAGCATACAATCTCCGTCTGCTAAGAGTGCACTGCAAATACTGAATGCACTGAATCCAGTTCTTGCTAACTTCGTATAAGCACAATGGCTCAACAAAATCTCATCTTCCGCACTGAAGTTAAAAGTGCGTCAATTTTTCAGTGGAATGCCAGAGGCATGAAGTCCCGTATCTCGGACTTTCGCCAATTTGTTCGGGCCAATCAATTCCCTATACTTGTCATATGTGAACCAAACGTATCAACGCCTTATAGATTGTCCGGTTATGAAGCTTTTTGTTCAGCCGCTTGCGAAGAACGAAGCAAAGTAATTGTTTACATTCGCACAGACTTGACTTATCTTTCGCACCCAATAGGTTCAAATGACGACAATCAGTACGTGTGTCTTCGTGTGAAGAAGAATTCAGTTTCGTTCACGCTTATTGGTGGATATATATCTCCGTCATCGCGATTTGACTGCGACAAATTAAAAGACATCCTAATGAGAACCGATGGGCTTTGGATCATCACCGGTGACTTAAACGCCCATCAAATGCTTTGGGGGAGCACTAGGATGAATGCCAGGGGCCGGAACATTGTTACATTCGCTTCCGATTATGACCTTTCCATCATGAACGATGGTACCCCCACATATCTGCGGGGTCTCACGTATGGCAGTTGCCTTGACCTGACATTGGTGTCACGGTGCTTCTCTCACAAAGTTAAGTGGTTTTGTGATATTGAGACTCATGGGAGTGATCACATACCCACCTACGTGACGATCGATGGTATCATAAAAAATTTCTCTTCCGGTGTTGCAATTGGCACTGACTGGTCGATGTTTGCATCGCGTGTTGAGAACGCTTGCTAAGAAGGCCTCGCCTGCAGCCTGGAAAATACCATAGTGGAAGCTATGCAAGCGTTCAAATGTAAATTACCATTTTCGTCTAAAGTAACACAGTTTGACATCGAACTGGAAAAATTACGAGCTATACGAAGGCGTGATGAACGACGATACAGACGCACAAGATCAATTTACGATCTGAGGGAAGCAAGGCGGCTCCAGAAAAAGATTCAACGACGCATTTACAAACTGGAGAGCGAACGCTGGAAAGCATTCTGCGAATCTCTAGACCCTCATAAACCGCTGTCGTATATCTGGAGAACAGTTCGTGGTCTTCGCTTCTCTCCACAACAGCGGCACCCTTTTAAAGCTTTGGCACTCCATCATGGAAAAACAGAACTCGAGGTGGCTGAAGAATTTTGCACGAGAGTTGCCGGGAATATTATGAACGAGAGCATCGACGCCGTGATTGTTCCTGAGTCGCGATTACCAGAAATGGACACTCCGTTCACCATGGAAGAACTGGAAGGTGCGTTAGTCGCTTCTAAGCGCATGTCATCGCCAGGTCCTGATGGTATTACTTATAGTGCATTGGGACACCTTGGACAAAATGGATAAAAGACTATATAACTGGCAGGGGTTTCTTTGTGCAAACAGATGAGGGTAAAACTGCTGAACATTACACCTACTGCGGAGTACCTCAGGGAGGTGTTCTAAGCCCCACATTGTTCAATGTGGCCCTCATTGGTCTGGTGAAGGTTCTGCCAAAGTCGGTGTGCCTATCCATATACGCCGATGATATTTGCCTCTGGAGTGCTGCAGTTACTCGCCCTCAGGTGCGTGCACGAATACAGCGGGCAGCAACCCTCACAACAGCCTACCTTCAGAAACAAGGCCTAAATATATCAACTGTGAAGTGCGCGTTGATGGCGTTTACACGAAAACCAATGACGTCATACCCTGTTTACATCAATGGGCAGAGTGTCAAATATGCACGGACGCATCGTTTCCTGGGCACAATTATCGACAGAAGTCTTTCGTGGAGCCCACATTGTGCGTACTTGAAGAAGAGACTGCTATCTATTGGGCATATCATGAAATTCTTGTGCGGTAAAGCATGGGGAACTTCTGTGGCCTCCATGCTACAGCTGTACAGGGCCCTATTTCTGGGTCTATTGCGCTACAGCTTGCCGGTACTGACTAACACTTGCAAATCGAATACTCATTCATTGGAGAGTTTGCAGGGTCAGGCACTGCGTATCTGCCTAGGACTGCCCCGATGCGCTTCTACTTATGCCACAATCATGCTTGCCAAAGACCATCCGGTCAGGACATATATAGTTGTGGATTGCCTCAGAGCGCACATTCGACATGCTAGCCGTGTCCCCGACCACCACTTGGCCCTTCTACCTTCCGGAAGACCACGTGCTACGTTTTCAGACGTCATAGCCAAGCACCTAAACAGCATTCCATCAGGATATACGCCAGCTGCGAGAACGGCATGCCCTTTGTGGTGCCTCGACCAGCCGCAAGTACGTCTAGAAATTCCGGGAATCAAAAAGAAAAGCAGTCACTCCAGAGTAGCATTGAAGCAAGCAACACTGCTATTATTACATGAGTTGTACTTAGACCGAACGCAGATATACACTGATGGGTCCGTCTCATCCAGCAGCTCATCAGGTGCCGCTGTAATTCCGGCTGCAGAAATGACAATCAAGTTTAAGTTGTCGCATATGACTACATCTACAGCATCAGAGCTTGCTGCTATAAGGCCTGCTTTACAATATCTCGTTGAAGAACGTCCAGGAAAATGGGTCATATTCTGTGATTCGAAGGCAGCGCTTCAGAGTTTGCAGTCTGCCATGCGAAGGAGGAGCCATGACCAACTGGTACAAGAAATAAGACATTGCCATCATGAAGCTCTAGCACGAGGGCATGATATTATATATCAATGGCTGCCTGGACATATCGGTATTACCAGAAATCAATTAGCCGATGATGCAGCCCGCTCAGCCCATGAAGAAACCCGTGTAGTCCCGATTCCTCTATCAAGGAATGATGCAGCAAGACAACTTTACCTGCTGGCTCGAGATCTCACACGCACGTCCTGGTCGTCTACCAGCTTCCAAAGGTGTCAATTTTATGAACTGGATCCTTCGCTCAAGCTAAAACTACCATCACATCTTTCCCGCTCCGATGCGACACTGTTATGCCGCCTTTGGTTGGGTGTTGCATTCACAAAGGCGTACTCCTTTCGCATTGGTATGGCAGACACTCCTACATGTGACTACTGCGGAGATGAAGAGACCATCGAACACGTCCTGTGCAGCTGCGCTTGCTACGACACACAGCGATGCCAGCTACGGATGGTTTTGAATCGACTTGACCCCGGACCATTTTGTGTGCAGAAGATACTAGGACCTTGGGCATCTGCCTCAGTTGCGCAGAAAGCAACTAAAGCACTGCTACTTTACCTTAAGTCAGCAAACCTGAGCGACCGCCTGTAAACTGTGCGTGCTCCCCGAGTGTGCTCGTGATTGTGTGTACCTTCTCATCTTTCTGCAACCTCTTTTCTCTCCTTTATCCCCTCCCCAGTGCAGGGTAGCAAACCGGATGTGCGTCTGGTTAACCTCCCTGCCTTTCCTTGCATCTTTATCTCTCTCTCTCTCTCTCTCTCTATACGATAAGGGTAACTACGATGCTATAAATAATGAACTTACAATATGTCTTCCGACATTTCGATCTAAAATTTACCACTGCTCTATTCAGGAGAACCGGCTAGTTTTCAAACAAAAGCTTACTGACCTAATGGGCAACTTCATCCCTAAAAACACTATTCGTGTTAACAGTCATAAGCCATGGTTTAATAAGTGTTTGCACCGACTAGACAACAACAAAAAGCATACATTTCGGAGGGGCCAAGCTAAATGGAGGCTACCACCACTTTAATAAGTACTACGAGGCTTAAAAAAACCTATCTGACGGCTATCCGTGACGCTAAGCTCAAATTTTTTAACAAAGATTTGCCCAATATATTAACTAACGATCCCCGAAAGTTCTGACAGGTAATTAACCCTAAAAAGTTATCAGCTCCACTCTTACTAACGAATCTGGGGAGGTTCTTTCAGACACAGAGTGCGCTGATGCTTTCAATAACGCCTTCTCATCTGTATTTACTAACGAACCAATTGCACTCTTACCTGTATTTTCTTCTCATACCATTCTTGCCTGTGCCTGAAATCACTTTTACTGCTGACGGTATCTCATCCCTCATAGAAAAGTTGAAGCTATCATCAACATCTGGACTTGTTGGTATTAATGTCAAACTGTTAAAAAATATACGTCACATTGCGTCGAAGTACCTTGTTTTGTTATTTTCGCAATCTCTTTCAACAGGCATCATCCCAGACAATGGGAAAGTGGGAAATGATAGATTTATATGTGGAGTTTAACGTCCCAAAACCACTATATGATTATGAGAGACGCCGTAGTGGAGGACTCCGGAAATTTACACCACCTGGGGTTCTTTAACGTGCACCCAAATTTGAGCACATGGGCCTACAACATTTCCGCCTCTATCAGAAATGCAGCCGCTGAGGCCGGGATTCTAACCCGCGACCTGCGGGTCAGCAGCCGAGTACCTTAGCCACTAGACCAGCGCGGCGGGGCAGGAAAGTGGGAAAGGTCGTTCCTGTCTTCAAATCTGGTAACAGGAACTCTCCACTAGACTACCGACCGATCTCTTTGAGCAGCTACCCTGCAAACTTATGGAACACGTCATTTCCTCTCTGGTCATGAACTTTCTCGACTCCCATAACTTCTTTCATAACTCTCAACATGGGTTTCGTTGGGGTCACTCTTGCAAAACCCAGCTTGCCATCTTTGTTCGTGACCTTCATGCCAACCTCGACATTAACAAACAAACCAAATCTATATTCCTTGCTTTTGTGAAAGCCTTTGATAATGTACCCCACAAACGCCTAATATTAAAACTGTCATCGGTAAACTTGCACTCATATGTACCCAACTGGATAAAAGAATTCCTCACTAACTGCATGCAATTAGTGTTTACAAATGATAGTTTGTCTGTCCCTCTTCCGGTAACATCGGGTGTATGGCTCTCTCCTTGGTTCTCTTTTATTTCTAATTTACATTAATGACCTTCCGATGCACGTATCTTCGAATTGCCGCATGTTTGCTGACGACTGTGTCATTTATCGTACTGTCACTGACCGTTCTGACCAAATGGTATTACAAGAAGACCTCAACCATATCCTACAGTGGTGGGATGACTGGCTTATGACCTTAAACCCTACTAAATGCAAACTAATCTCAATCACTCGCCGTCTAAACCCTCTTCGCTTTTCCTATAACATAGCTAATGCCCCTGTCGAATCAGTAACCACTTACAAATACCTTGGAGTCACTCTATTCTAAAATTTGTCATGGAACACTCACATTATTAAACTTGTATCAACATCTAACAGAACCCTGTGCTTCTTAAAACGCCACTTACGCAGCGCTCCGTGTCATGTAAAACTACTTGCTTATACATCATTAGTTAGATCTAAGTTAGAATATGCATCTTCCTTTTGGCACCCGCCTGAAGTTGTTTTTACAAATTCTCTTGAATCCATTCGAAATAGTGCAGCTAGATATATTCATGCTTCGTACTCATACGACATGAGTGTTTCATCCCTCAAAGCCACGTGTAACTTATCCCCTTTATCATGTCACCAACGCATGGCAACCGTCTCATTATTTCACAAGTTTTCTCACTCTCCACTTAACCGCCCTCCTTACATTATCTCTGCAGCTCACATATCTTGTCGCACCGGTAATGCGCTTCACTTATTTTGCCCGCGTTCCCATACTAAAACATTTTGTACTTCTTTTTTCCCATAGCAGCAAAAGACTGGAATGGCCTTTCCCACGATATTGCCACAATCACCTCTCTATCAAGCTTCATGCACATTATTTCAAATGTGACTTCACATTTATCATTGTGACAAAAATATCAATTGTATGTTACCCACCCCTTAAGTAATACCCTCTCGGGGGTCTTAATTTAAGGAAATACAAATGAAATGAAACAGAACAATAAATCTTTCTCTGGCAACATTCACTGCACCCGCGTCTAATCACATGGACTGTAAGTAGTACAATTTACTACAGAATGCACCTGATACCACACTTCTTCCAATCAACATGACTACAATACCGAATAAGTGCGGTGAGAATAACAACAGCCGATGTCAACCAAGCTTGATCTGCCCGGAATTATCGTAACATTGGCTTCTCCGCAGTGCAGTTACACCACTTATGACCACGAGATGGCACTCGGCGAATAGGGGCACTGAACTCTTGCAGGAGGAGCGAGCGGTGCTCGGAAAACAGTGGCGCAACTCTGCTACCGAAAGGTAGCATATACCGGAACTAAAGGTAGCATATACAGTAACTCTACTCTAATGTAGGGTCTAACGCCGCCTTGGAGCGTGAAGACAACAGCGTCGTCTGCTGCGGCGTCCGCCATCACGATTCCTTCCACGATGGGCAGCCAACGGGTGTCGCGTGGCTGCAAACAGAGTTTGTTTTGTCGAAGCGTTTGGTGCTTTAGCAACATGGGATAAATACAAAGTATCCACATAGGAAGTGTGAAAGTCTCAGATTCCTATTCTCTAGTCTTAATTTATAATGCACCATTGGCAGCTGCAGTTGCTCGCAGCAGAACATTACCGTCCGCGCCAGCCACGATAAAACCTTCATTTCGCATCTTTGTGGACTAATTGGTAACTAGTAATAAAGGCTAAAGATGTGAAGCACATACACCCAAGTCCCATGATCTCTCATGTGTCTTTGTGTTGTGTGCCTTCCACCAATTCGCCAGCCGACAAAGAAAAAAAAACAGAAAAAATAACGTGCTGTTGTGAGAAAAGAGATGTACTGTGATTGCGTACCATTTGATTCGAAATGGAACTATTCGAAAACAAGATATGAAAATGTCTTGTTGTCGAATTATTCATCAGTTACCTCATTTGCAAACCGCACCCTGCAACAGACAGTATTTTGAATTTTGATTTCATTTTCTTTACATTACTCCAAACAGCATATTGTCAAAAAATGTGAAAACATTCTGCGCTTTTTTCATCATGAACCTTAACCAAAACGCCCAACTGACAGTCATCCTAAACATAATATTGTATTCGGTGCTCTACATGTAGTTTTTATTGCTATAAATTATGACTAGCACGCAGATATTGACTATCAAACTAGGTTTAGCGTGTTTTCCGCAGAAATATATCGTAAATTGGCAGTTTTTATAAAGCGTTCATCGATATTGTTAAAATGAAGCGACCACACAACTTTACAATAATGTGAAAGCAAGTTGCATTCAATATACGGCGATTTCAGATGTCACAGATTCATTTTGACCATTTATTATACTTTAAAACAAGCGCTACAGCTCACTGTAAGTTGGCCGCAGCACTTGTCATGTCTAGGCAGCCGGCGATTCTCCAGTCAAAGCACGTTTGGCCACGCCAACCCGGCCGGCAGGTTGCTGCTGTCAAAGCCAATGGGTTAATAAGAAAGAAGTGAAAAAGTCTTGGTTAAAAAAAGCAGGCGTAGTGACAAAGTATTTTTTGACAATGAACAAATGGGATGCGCGCTTTCATGCAATGTTACAAGAAAAAATAGTAAAAGGTGCCTGTAGCAAAAAGTGCACAACGTAGGCGCACATCTTCACGCAACTGCACCTTGTGTACAATAAGCGATTATTAACAACGCGTTTTGTGCTATCTAAAAGGAACGAGTTAAATACGCATGTACACACCAAGTAAACGAACGTATATTGCACCCTGTGCCTTGGTGATTGTGGTTGAGCCCGATCGGTATCAAATTTATAAACAGTGATTGGCGTCCTTCTGCAGCGGGCGTAAGAGAGCCAATCACATCAGGCTCGAACGTGTTCAAAAGTACCCATTAGATGACGCTTTAAGTTATAACTTTCGAAATGCAGAAATGGTATAACTTAAGTTGCACAAACACGAACGGTCCGTGGATTGCCACTTGTCGCGCTAAATCTTTAGCAGCCACAAGAGTCACCTTGTCGTATCTTTGGGGAATCTGAACATCTTTTTAGCCATTCCGCGAACGGTTTGTGCCCTGTGGCACGCAACACCCGAGTATTTTGCCCGAGAAAACAACGTCCCCGTGTCTTACTCAACCAACCGTGACGAGACGTGGGGAGCCGAATGGCGGCACTCACCCCCTTCAAAGAGGGACTCCACCTTGCAAGGAGGCGCGCGCTTCGAGGAACCTACTCCAATGTAACTTCAACGCAGAGGAGACACTCCGTTGCATTTCACACTGGGTTTCAAGGGTGAGGGTAGGGAGATGAACGGAGGAGCAGCAATCTCCATCTTTCCAAGCACACTAAGCGGCGCTTGGAAAGATGGCGATTGTTAGAAGAGGCCACGGAAGAGGGTCGCGAAGTGAACGACCCCCCCACCCACTTTTTTCTTTTTTCTAATATAGAGTAGGTCGTCCCTCACATCTTTCTTAATAGTTTTTTTTCTTTTTCTCTTAACTGGGGTTTTTATATTCCTGTATTTTTTATTACCAAGCCGCCATACATGCGGCGACCCGTTATAAAAGGAACGGCACCATATCATTGTCATCATCATCATAAACGCTTAAATGCAGTTATATATTCTATAAAAGGGACATCAAGATAAGCGCCACCACACACGCACACACACGCACCCCCCCATAAATATATATATATATATATATATATATATATATATATATGAGAGAGAAAACAGACAACAACGCCAAGGAAAGTATATGGGAAGTTATAAGGCCAATTGTAATGTAAATGGGAAGAAAGAAAAGTGGGAGAAAAGATAACTTACCGTGGGGAGGATCCGAGCCTGTGACCTTCTATTAACGCGTTCGATGCTCTGCTCTACCACTGAGCTATCACGAGAGCTATCCCCCCCAGCCACTTTATTGGGTGTATATGTGAATTTAAACGTGGGTATGTCAGTCAACGCAACTAGTAGCCATGGCGGCGAGTGTGGCACACTCTTAATGAGCCTGTTTGGCGTCACGTAGCTCGCGAACTTATTACGAGCTGGCAGCTGACCAATAGTCGCTCATATACAACCTAAAGGCACCAATTCTGCCAGTACGAGACCCTCGTTAATGAATAAAGAAAACAAGTGTACACTTAAGAGCTCATTTTTTGTGTTTAGACACAATATTAGCGAGATCTAAGGCAATAATGCCAAGGAAAGTATAGGGGAAGATATTAGACCAAATTGTATTGTAAATATGAAGAAAAAGTGACTTTAGGTTGTATACGAGGGACTAATGGTCAGCTGCCCACACGTAACAAGTTGACGTGCTACGTGACGCCAAACAGGCTCAAAAGAGTGTGCCACACTCGCCGCCATGGCTACTGGTGGCGCTGACTGACACTCCCACCTTTAATTCACATATGAACCCTATATAAAGTGGCGGGGAAGATAGCTGTCAAGGTAGCTCAGTGGTAGAGCATCGCACGCGTCATTCGAAGGTCGCAGGTTCGGATCCTGCATGGCAAGGTATCTTTTCACCCACTTTTCTTCATATTTACATTACAATTTGGTCTAATATCTTCGCCTATAGTTTTCTTGGCATTATTGTCTATTAGATCTCATTATATAGTGTAAAAACACGGAAAACGAGCACTTAGGTATACACTTTTTTCCTTATATATTAATATATATATATATATATATATATATATATTGCCACGCAGTGTTGGTGGCATGCTGTGGCTGAGTAAACCGTTGTCCACTTCGACTTCCTGTCTATCGTTTCCTCTCGTGACGGACTGGTGGACCTGCTGGCTACTGTACTGCAACGTCTTAAGCATGCTGGTCCTGAACCAGAAGCAACCACCGCCAGTGCACCAGGGTCTGCTTATATCCATCGAAGCAGCTACCGCCTTCAAAGACTACCATCACAGTACAGCCCCTTGGCAAGTTCCGTGAGAGCAATTTTTGCCACATCCGCAACTCAAATCAAGCACGACCCATTTCCTAGCGTACCCTGTGTAATCAACACGCCTCGCACACCCAACCCGTTCCACGGTGATGCCGGTGAGTATATCGAAGACTGGCTTGACAATTTCGACCGGGTCGCTGCCATCAACGACTGGTACGATCGCCGTAAGTTGAAGGACGTGTACATCTCGCTCTTAGACGCGGCAAGAGTGTGGTACGAGAACCACAAAACTTCATTCACAAGTTGGCAGGAATGCCATCTGCAGCTTCGCGAGGCGTTCAGTAACCCCGAACGGAAAGAGAGAGCAGAACAGGCACTTTCTTTGCGGTTGCAAATGCCAAACGAGAGCGTCGCAATGTTTTTCGAAGATATGTCGCGATTTTCGATGGGCTGAACCGCACATGCCAGAAGATAAGAAGGTGCGCCTGCTAATGCGAGGCGTAAAGGAGCAGCTTTTCGCCGGCCTTGTGCGCAACCCTCCTACGATTGTGTGGGAGTTCATACGTGAGGCCACAATTATGTAGCGCATGCTTCGGCAGCGGTTGTCGCAGTATGAGTGTCAGACGGCCATGCCCGCTGCGTGCTCGCCTGTATCAGGAGGTGATAAAAGGAAGGCCCTCACAGAACTCATACGGCAAGTTGTACGCGAAGAACTTCGGAAATATCATGCAGCGTCCTCTCCCAGTAGCGCTGCTCTTACGGACGTTGTTCGTAACGAAATGAGGCAGTTCGCTCATTCCTCACAACCATGGCAAGTTGAACCTCCCACGCTTTTCTACGCGGATGCCCTACGCGTCTCTTCCCCGTCGACGGCACATTTTGCTCATCCACTTGCTGTGACCCCCCGACGCTTTCCAAGTCCAGCCCATCGCCTGCCTTCTCCGGCCTATTTTTGTCCTGGTCCGCGGAAGTCCACCGTCTGGCGTGCACCCGACAATCGTTCCTTGTGCTAATATTGTGGTGAAGTTGGACACATGTACCGCGACTGTTACTACCGACGAATAGGCCTACGCGTATTCCACCCAGATGCCCGTTGTCCTCGCTATTGTGAGCGCCCGCAAAAAATTGTGGATTACTTGGAAGGTAGTTAATGACGCTCCTGTCTCACCACGACGACAGTCACGGTCGCCATCACTTCGACCATCCTCATCAACGCACCGCGCTCGACCCGCCTTTGGGTCCCCTGGTGTCAGTGGCGCAAGCGCACGCCGGGGAAACTGAAAATGGCTACCTCCGGAGGTGAGGCCGCTGTTACGCGAACCGAAAAATACTCTCCGCCGCTGCCTTACGACGTGCCGTTAAAGCCTGTTTATGAAACCGCCAACAGAACTCCCGCTGCCATTACCGTTTCTGTCTACTGTTATCCGATGACTGCGCTTGTCGACACGGGAGCTGATTACATGTTGATGAGTGCTTCATTGGCCACACGTCTACACAAGGAGTGCACCGCCAGGCTTGAGATTTGTGCGTAGGTTTTTGTAGCGTCATCCCTTGTACTTCCCAGTTGTTCCCGGCCAGTCATTTTGGGCATGAATTTTCAGGAAGAGTATGGAGCGATAATTAATCTGCGAGATTTGTTCGTCAGTTTTGCTAACTGTGTTTCTAAAGACTCTGACATCGAGAACGAATATCGTGGCGCGGCCTTACGCGTAGTTGATGAATGCGTCACGTTGCCACCACGCAGTAGTATCTTCGTGCTTGTTGAGTGTCAACGGGAGCAATCAATTACGGGCGTCCCCGAAAGTAACCTGACGTTATTGCTTGATCAGGAAGTCGCCATTGCTCGAAGCGTCGTTCAATTCCGAAATGACCGAACTATGTTTTTAGTTACGAACATCAGTGGCGTGTACAGGCATTTTGCAAAACGCACAACCATAGCTTACTTGGAGACATTGGATGATGTGGATGCCTTCTTTTTGATTACGACGATTTCGACCGAGAACAGCTGCGATACTGACGTGACTAGTCGCCTCAACATCAATCGTCAGTTAAAAGAACTTAAGAGGGCAAGGCTTCTCAGTCTCTTCTCATCCTTTAGTGACTGTTTTGCCACTACATCGAAATTCCGGCAAACCACTGTAATGAAACACAGAATTATCACTGAGCCTAACGTCCAACCAGTGCGCCAACATGCTTACCGCGAATCGCAGAAAGAGCAGGATGCCATCCGTCATCAAGTGAAACAAATGTGCTCGAGGACGACGTAATTCAACCATCGACTAGTCCTCGTGCGTCACTAGTTGTTCTGGTTAAAAAGAAAGATGGTTGATACAATTCTGCGTCGACTACCGCAAACTGAACAAGATAACGAAAAAAGATGTATATCCTTTTCGTCGCATTGATGACTCATTGGATCGCCTGCGACACGCTCGTTACTTCTCTTCCATAGATCTCCGTAGCGGATGTTGGCAGATTGAAGCAGACGAACGGGACCGAGAAAAAACAGCGTTTATTACACCTGACGGTCTATACGAATTTAAAGATCTCCTTTTTGGCCTGTGCTCTGCTCCAGCGACATTCAAACGAATGATGAACCCAGTTTTATGTGACCTGAAGTGGCACTCCTTTTAGTGTATTTAGACGAAGTAGTCGTTTTTTCTACGACTTTGAACAGCACGTTGAGCGGCTTGCGGTGGTTCTTCTGGCTATTCGCACTGCCGGCCCCTCTGTAATACTAGAAAAGTGTTATTTTAGATATGAGGAACTCAAATTTTTTGGCCACATTGTCAGCAGTAGTGAGTGGTGTTCACCCCGACCCTGAGAAAGCTATGGCAGTTGCTTTACTCTCGATACCGAGAACAAAGCATGATGTACGCCGCTTTCTGGGCCTTTGTGCTTATTACAGCCGCTTCGTGCCGAATTTTTCGAAAATCGCCGACCCTCTACAACAACTCGTCAAGGACGGCGTCGCCTTCGTCTGGGGTCCCAAACAATCGGACGCTTTCCGCGACCTTCAACAACGCCTACAAACGCCGCCGATCCTTGGTCACTTCGACACCGAAGCATACACAGAAGTCCGCACTGACGCGAGTAACCTTGGCCTCGGAGCTATTCTCGTGCAATAACAAGATGGCGTGAAACGCGTCATCGCCTACGCTAGCCGCACGTTGTCATCTGCGGTGAACAACTACTCGACGGCTGAAAAAGAATGTCTGGCTGTTGTATGGGCCATAACAAAATTCAGATCCTACTTGCACGAACGCCCCTTCAAATCGTCAGTGACCACCATTCTCTCTGCTGGCTAGCGAATCTGAAAGATCCTTCGGGCCGTCTCGCAAGATGAAGCCTTCAGTTACAAGAATTCTATATAACGATGGTTTACAAGTCTGGCCAGAAACACACCGACGCTCACTGTCTTTCGCGCGCATCCATCGAGATCGCTGAAGAAGACAAGGATGAAGACTTCAGCTGCCTTGCTATTCTCGCATCATTAAACGTGGTGAGCCGCAACGTGAAGATTTGGAACTACAACTGACCGAATACCTTGAGGGACGTCGCCCACAACCCCTGCGTCAGTTTGCGCGTGATTTGTCATCTTTCTGTCTACGCCAAGACACCCTCTACAAGCGCAACTTTCATCCAACGAAAACTGTTTACCTCCTCGTCGTTCTTGCAGTTCTGCCCAATAATATCTTGCGTGCTTGTCACGACGAGCCACCGTCAGGGCATCTTGGCTTCGCGCGTATTTTGGCACGGATCAAGGACAAATACTATTAGCGGAAACTTACGAAAACCGTTTAGCAGCAGGTCAAGACATGCATAGCCTTTCAGCACCGCAAAAATCCAACGACGAAGCCAGTCGGCCTGCTTCAGCTTTTAAGACCCCCTCACGCACCTTTTGAAAAGGTTGGGATGGATTTACTCAGCCCATTTCCGAAGTCTACGGCTGGTAACCGCTGGATTGTGGTTGGCGCCAACCACTTGACCAGATACTGGTAAACACGAGCCGCCCAGCGAGCAACTGCTTCCGATGTGGCTGACTTTTTTTATCAAGAACATTGTTCTTCGCCAAGATGCTCCCGCTGTCGTCACCACAGATCGTGGTACTGCTTTTACGGCACAGTTGCTCCGAGGGATCCTGTTGCTGAGCGGAACAAAGCACCGAACAGCAACTGCGTACCACCCGTAGACTAACGGGTTAAGCAAACGCCTTGACAAAACGATTGCAGATATGCTTTCGATGTATGTCGCCAATAATCAGAAGAATTGGGATGAAATCCTCTCGTATATAACATTGGCCTGTAATACGGCGCTGCAGGAAACCACCGGCTTTGCTCCATTTCGTCTGGTTTACGGCCGCGACGTCACCCCAATTCTTGACACCATGCTGCAACCAACTCAACCGGGCATGATTACACCGAACGCAGATGTATTCGTTCAGCGTGCCAAAGACGTCAGGCAGCTGGCGCGCTTTCGCCTTTTATCGCGGCAAAATCACGATGCTCGCCAGTACAACACCCACCACCGAGCAGTAATATACGAACCCGGTGACCTAGTCTGGGTTTGGACTACTATACGTCAACGTGGACGCTCAGAAAAATTGTTATGTCGGTACTTCGGACCCTACCGATTTATTCATCGCCTCGGGGAAGTGAACTACGAAGTTTTCCCAGCAGACACGTCGCACCGCTCTCGTAGACCCAGCTCATCGGATGTGATTCATGTCTCCAGGATGAAGTCGTAGTATTCGCGTCGACTGCAAGTCAAGAACTTTGTGATGTGGCACTTCCTTCAAGACATTTGTACATTACTTTCTTGCTTCTTTATTTTTCATCTCGTCCTTTTTTTTCTCAATGGACACAGACATTTTTGACTACCTTTTGTTGTTTTTCGGAGCCGCGGCATTCAAGCGATGTGTCTTCTTCTTCTTTTTTTGGAGAGGGCAATGCCACGCTGTGTTGGTGGCAGAAGAGGAGAGCGAAGAAGTGAAAGGCGGCTGTGGCTGAGTAAACAGTTGACCACTTTGAGTTCTTGTCTATCGTTTGCTCTCACGACAATTTATATATATATATATATATATATATATATATATATATATATATATTTATATATATATATATATATTCACGTGTTATCGTAAGGTCGCAGGTGTTCGGATCCTGCCATTGGCAAGTTATCTTTTCGTTCATTTTTTTCTTCCCGTCTACATCACGGTTACTTCTAATGAAGTCCCCTATACTTTCTCAGGTATTATTGTCTGATAGTTCTCGTTAATTATGTGTTTACCAATAGTATAGTGTCGTTTTATATCAAGTGTACCAGTACAATTTTCGATCATCCTTGATAATTCTGAAAAAAAAAACGTACAGGCATGTGTGAATGTCAGACGTAGTTATTAAGGCGTTATATTTCGCAGAAAAATTTCGTGCTGCCTAGAGTGCACTTCAAACTTTGGACACCCAAGAGAAACTGTGTCATGCTAAAAAACTTATATAATTTTACTGGTTTTGATCAAATAATACAAAACATATTTTTCTTTAACATCAAGACACTAATATTTTATGATTACGGTAGTTTATTCTTTTTTGTCTGAACTTTATCAATTTTTCTCCTAGGTGGAAAATTTCAATATTCTCCATGTGTAGCGTTTTTTATAAAAATCACAATTTGTTCTGCAAGTAATATTTACATATCCTGTTTTATAGTTTTCTATAATATATTACCGAAATACTTCGGGAGTGAATGAAACGCTACCACTGCCAGAATATTGTGTTCAATTGAAGAAAATAAATGCATTTGGACTCATATTGGGGTTTAGTTTTCACAATGCAGCGTTCAAAGCAAAAACACGGCTTATATATAGTTGTATAGTATGCCTAATTGGTAAAACATGCAGAAAGCTTAAAAACAGGTGTTTTTTATTTTAAAGGATCAAAATATTCATTCTTTGTCGTATTCTGTAGGTACAGGAAGCCTGCCTTTGCCTCCACTTCACTGTCTAGTACGCCAGCGCAAGGTTTCAGAGGGGACGTTTCGGCAGCGAATAATGCATGTCGTACAACTGCTTGTTACTTGTATTAGTAATACTACGGCGTAGAACGTCAAAAAGGGGCAATAGTGCTTATTTTATGGAACGGTATCTTGACCTTGGGACCATCAAAGGACAGGTTTTATACATCCGCTTCTTAATCCCATGGGGCAGAATTATAATGCAGTCAATGGCCTTCGATACAATATTGGGGTGTACAGATGGTGTTATAATATTTCATGACCTAATTAGAGTATAGTTTACTTGAGATGCTATAATGATGCTTCATGTATAGGCTGGTATATGTCATCTCTTACCACTAGTGTGCAAGGTGAAACGATGTATCCTAGGTGTACACATTAGATCTGATTTGATATCATGCCCATCAATGACACTTAAGTCATCATTTCCGGAGGAATTTCAACAATTTCATCCACCTTCTTAATTGTCTGAAGGTGCTGAAAATGTTTTAATCAAAAGTCCGTCCAGGAATGGTTACGTGCTTTTAGCATTTTTAACAGCCCAGGGCTTTTGAAAAAGATAGATGAAAAGTTTAAATTGAAACCGGAATTAGCGAACTGTCAGTTGTGATTGCGGCATCAAATTCAATGTGAACTCCAGGGATACATCGTTTCACCATGCACACCAGTGGTAAGCGACCACGCATCAGCCTACATCTGAGACATCCTAAAACAGCTTAGGTAAACTTTACTGATATCGTAAATAATAATCAAACTGTGTGTAAATATTATCAGAAGCCATACATAAGGTCCCTATATTGTAGTGGAGGCCATCGACTGCATTATAATTATTCCCCTTGATATTAAGAAGTGGTTGATATGGAGCCTGCTCTTTCAGGGTCCAAAGGGAAAGTCCTTAAATTGAGTACAGTTGCCCTTTTTGACGTTGCATACCGTAGTATTACTAAAACAAGTAACAAGCAGTTGAATGACATGCATTATTCGCTGCTGCTACACCCCGTTGGAACCTCGCCCTGACGTGCTATACAGTGAAGGCGAGGCAACGGCAAGCTTCCTACTACCTTGTGATTGTTCAGATAGCAAATATTTTTTCTCAATAAACCAAGAACTACCTTTTTGAAACTTTCTGCATGTTTTACTAACAAAGCATACTGTGCAACCATACGTAAGCCATATTTTTACTTTGAACGCTATGATTACAAAAGTTAAGCCGCAATATGAGTCAAAATGCTATTTTCCCCGACTTTGTCACAATATTCTGGCAGTGTTAATACTTCATTTGCTCCTGAAGTATTTTAATCACTTAATATAAGAAGCTGTAAAACTGAAAATGGGAATATATGACTTGTGAAACATTTTTGCTTTATGTAAAAAAAAACGCTAAACATGCACTATTGAAATTTTCCGCCAAAGCAAAATTGAAAAAAAAAATCAAGAAAAAAAGAAAAACTATCGAAGTTAGGAAAGAACAGTGTCTTGAGAATAATGAAAAAGTGTTTCATTGTTGTTTCTCAGACTAGTAATAGTAAATAAATTATTCAACGCGCCGCAGTTTCACTTGGGTGCCGAAACTCTGTAGCCATTCTAGGCAGCTCAAGCTTGTTTTTGTGAAAGACCACGCCTCTACAACTATTTCTTACATTAGCATATACACCTGCACAATGTTTCGCAACATTATCGGAGATGTTCGAAAATTTAGCGGGTACATTTGATATAGGCTGTCCGTATAATAAGTACGAAAGTAGGAAAACTGACTGAGGGCCTATTTTTTGTATTGTAGACTAATAAAACCGGCAGACCACTGAGCCAAGGAAAGACTTAATACATTTCACCTAACTGTCCGGCGATTTCATTATAGAATACTTAAGTTTGCCTGATGGCAACCTATGGTAGGGTGTT
This sequence comes from Rhipicephalus annulatus, assembly GCA_013436015.1. Taxonomy (NCBI): domain Eukaryota; kingdom Metazoa; phylum Arthropoda; class Arachnida; order Ixodida; family Ixodidae; genus Rhipicephalus; species Rhipicephalus annulatus. The sequence continues at coordinate 192,513 of WOVY01000661.1, forward strand.
TTAACCACACAGTGCTTCCCTGCTTTCTAAGCTCGCTTCCCCGCGAAGCACGACCTGGAGCCCAACGTGTTACGTGTTGCAGCGAGTCAGCGTGTAGCTTTCCGACGCTACTTGTGGAGGGCACGCAGCTTCGTTCGTAGAGTGCCTCGCTGTTGCGCGCATCGAGGCACCCTACGAACGTCGCGTAGTTACGCGCTCTCTGTCCAGTGGGCCACTCTGCAGTTGGAATGCATCCGGAATCATTCCTCATTTTCGCGACCCCAGAATGGAATGGCGACCAAGCTTGGATGAATGGAATGTGAATGGAATCATGCCTTTTCCGAAAATAGAGCACATTTTTGTAGACGTGTTGAGTTTCAAACTTAATACATTAGTGAGACCGTCTAGTTTATCAATAAAGCAGTAATTTAAGAATGCTTGGCTGATTACAAGCATGATACATCTATAAGCAATGCACCTGCTATAATTATATGTACACTGTGCTGCACAGAACTTTTCCTTTGGTATCCGTCGTGCAGAACGGCGGCGGCATACGCACCTTTCACCTTGCGATTCCCCCCCCCCCTTCGGTGGCTTCTCAGCCACATGTCGTCTGCCCATCTTTCACTTTGTTTTCGCTTCTGCTGCCGCCGGTGACAGTTACGCATATTCGAAAAAGCGGTTCTGTAAGCTGTGATGCCTATTGACGCTGGTACGGCGCTTTCGTATTTATCAGCTTGAGCATTGTCCCACCAATTATTACCCCCCCCCGTTTTTTCGCAATACTGTCCCCCCTCCCTACACTTGGGTGCCTTTTCCCCAAACTTTATCGCTAAGGTCTGTAGGTCATCGCAGCATACATTGGTGCACGATGAACTGCATACAGTGTGAACTGTGTGCGATGAACTGTTGAACAAGATGAACCGTATACAGAGATAAATAGAATCAATTTTGAAAGCATTGATTCGGGGAGCCAACCGAAGCAGGCGATCACGCGTAACCGAGGTGGCGCTTCCCCTATGCGACAATTAGATATGTCGTCCTATTATCATTAACGCATTTAGGCCTAAATAATAATAAAACATCATTATTCGTTGAAACATTGACTATTAGAAAAAAGGTCTCCATGGCTATAAATATATAAATATATACTTGGCACAAAAAGCACTAACCTCCAAGCAACTGAAGATAGTAAGATGCAGATTAATGAAACTTCAAAGTTTCTTATTGTGGCTGGGGGGTGGGATAGCCGCCGTGATAGCTCAGTGGTTAGAGCATCGAACGCGTAATTCGAAGGTCGTAGGTTCGATTTCTACTCACTGGAATTTTTTGTTCACGCAATTTTTTTTCTATTTACATTACATTGGTTCTATCAACTTCCCCTATTTATTGTCTGTTAGATCTCAATTATATTGTGTCAAAACACAGAAAAGCGAGCCCTTAGGTATACGCCTCTTTCCCTTATTCATTAACGAGGGTCTCGTACTTGCAGACTTGGTGCCATTAGGTTGTATACGAGAGACTATTGGTCAGCTGCCCACTCGTAATAAGTTAACTTGCTACGTGACGTCACACAGGCTCATAAAAGGGTGTTCCACACTCGCTGCCATTGCTACAGATGGCGCACACTGACACTCCCATGTTTATATTCACATACAAACCCAATAATCAATAATGTGGCTGGATGGGGGGGAGCCGCCGTGATAGCTGAGTGGTTAGAGCATCGAGCGCGTAATTCCAAGGTCGTAGGTTCGATTGCTGCTCGTGGCCAGTTATTTTTTCACCTACTTTTCTTTCTGGCTATTTACATTACATTGGTTCTAATAACTTCCCCTATCCAATCATTGGCATTATTGTCTCATATATATATATATATATATATATATATATATATATATATATATATATATATATATATATAGTTACGGGGAAGATTTATTCATCGACAGCAGGTCTTGCTAACGGCTTAAACAGCTCACAGTCATGCAGGCCATACACGTATGCAGTCATGCAGGCCACACACGTATCAATATATATATGACGGAAAGAAGTGTATGTTTAAGCGCTCGTTTTTCCTTGTATTGACAGAATAATAACAAAATATAACAGACAATAATGCCAAGAAAATTATAGGGGAGGCTATCAGACTAAATTGTAAGGTAAATGCAAACAAGGAAAAGTGGGTGTATAGATAACTTGCTGCAAGCAGGAATGAATATATATATATATATATATTATATATATATATATATATATATATATATATATATATATATATATATATATATATATATATATATATATATACCATTGTCTGAGTAGATAAAGCAGTGGTCTATTATTACTTTATGTAATTACCATGGCAAGTACGTATCACAGAAACTTACATGAAAGCATGATCGAATCACAGGCGAAGACATACACGTACACGCGGGCATATAGTATGTTAATATTTAGCTGGTATTTACAGTAGCAGCCGTGTGAAGGCTATTTATGCTCGTACTTTTGAATGGCACACTTTGTAATGTTGTGCAGTCATAGAATTTAGAAAAATTAATGCACATATTTTACACATTATTGTCTGCTCTTCTGTTTGCATATATGTGCGTAATATTTTAGTACGAAATATTTATTGAGCAGTAATCGTCAAATTTAAAATTCTTTTAAAGTTTTCTAAGGATTGTCACAATTACTGCAAGCTATGCTGTGGTGTTTATGAGAGGTCTGGCGACGCATGTTGCTTAGTAGTTATCTAGGTAAAAACACCCAGGAAGCAGTCCTGGTTCGTAACTGAAAAAGTTTCAAGCATTGCTAGCTGCTGGCAACAGTAAAGAGATGTCGCGAGAGTAGTATATACGCTCGAAAGAAGAATTACATGCTCTGCCAACTATTTACTAACTTTTCTTCCTAAGATTCGCTAACGATGCAAATACCATGGCTAGCGAAAGAACTGCCCCTATCTGAAATAGTAGTGTGGTTGTACTGCCCGAGAGAAGTTACCAAGCTACTATCCCTCGAGCGTGGTAACGTCTGTATTGTAGTTTTGCAGTTCTTATTCTTCTGATATTATTAGATTAATGCTCTTACATAAATTCTTAGCTTGATAAAGCTATTAAGATCTGCCTTTCCTATGTTGAGTAATTGTAGGACTGGATTGGACCTACTTGGTCATTCCCGGAGTGGGAATGGGCTAAGTTGTTTTTATTCCGAGGAATTAAAAATAATAGAATTACGACAGGTTGTAATTCCTCGGAATGGAATCGGAATGAAAGGCGCCAATACCACAAGACTGCCTTTCTTTTTGTAGAGAGAGGGCACTAAGCCGCGTCAGTAAGCGAGGCTAGCCATGCACTGACACCACGACATACTGCAATGCGTAAGTGCGGTCACATCTGAAGCCGAGATGTCACCAGTGTTCCCGAGTTGGCGTCACGTGATGGTACTCACTGGCCATTATTTCGGACCTGAATGTCTTTTTTTTCTCTCGTGCACTTGGTAGTGCGTCGTTTACGGTTAACTCTCGAACGCACGATGAGGAGCTCCGCGGAGACGCTCCATGGACTCCCTCCCTCGGCTGTCGTTATCCCGAATATGCGTGAGATCCTGAAACATGACCCACAAACGAATATGCTTGGATTTATGAGAGGGGCAAACTTTACTCGCTTATTATCCAGGTTGGCGTGGTGTGTCTATCATCGTGGATTCCGCAGCATATTAGGTTGACATGCTTCACGCTATCTTTGGCAATTTGGTGCATAGCTACTTCAAAGATGCGGCGCGAGGATACGAAGGAGAAGAGAAGAGTAGGAACACTAAGAACGCCAACCCAGCAACGCAAGAAGCAGAATCTATCAAACACACGTTACCTAAAACAGGAGTAAATGTTTAAACAGACTAGAGAAAGCCCACTGTAGAGGGAATACAGTGACATGCTGTTAACTTTATGTTTCAGGTTAGCACTGTAGTCGTAGGCGTGCGCACGGAGCGGAGGGGGGGGGTGAATTCTACCCCATACATTGACTTCATAGCGAAGGGGGCGTTGCGACGAAACTTAACCCCCCCCCCTACACCTGAAGGGGAACCCTGCGGACGCCATGACTGTGGTGAACCGTTTCTTTTTTACTTTTTATTTAGTACACACTGCATACCACATTGTGGTCTTGCATGTGGTCCTTCATTTGTTTTTTGAAAGCGAGAGACCGAGAGCTGTTGACAAAAACCTCTGTATAGTCTCTGCGGCATGTGCAATAAAAACCGGCGCAGTTTCAGTATATTTACTTTCATATAAACTATACATGCTTACATAAGTACACAGAAGGATGTCCCAAAGCACTTGGCTGGAGTTCCTGTCAGAAAATGAGTTATATATGTACATGTAAAAGGCAACTCTGTCAATAACGTATATTAGGTTATACAAATGAATGTAAGACAGACTAAAGATAGTCAAACTTTAACAATCATAAGTGCAACAAAAACACTGCTTTCAACATTTGAAAAAAAGAGAGAGAAAGAATTCGAAAAACTTTGACTAAATAAACAAAGGAACGACCAAAGCAAGAAAAATATGAGTACCTGTGGCACAATTAAGTGTACATGAATGGTTTTCTATGTTGGGTATCACGTCCCAAAACCAACGTATGATTACGAGCGACGCCGTAGTGGAGGGCTTCGGAAATTTTGACCACCTGGGGTTCTTAACGTACACCCAAATCTAAGCACTTCATCCTAACGCATTTCCATCTTCATCAGAAATGCAGCCGCTGCAGCCGGGATTTGATTCGCCGAGTAGCTTAGCCGCTAGACCACCACGGTGGGGCAGCACATGAACGTGAACAGGTGTAGATAATATTACACAGCTTAGAATTTTAAGGTATCAAGAAGAATGGTAAACCCTATTTATTATATATTAATGGCAAAAATAAATTGTTGTTAGCTGTGAATCTTGTTCGGTTGGTGTTGACTAGAACACCTTCTGGACGTATGTTCACTAGAGGAGGGTTCTTCATTAGATAAAATAACACTATGCACAACTTGTAGTTACAAGGCTGTCTAGTGAAAGGATTCTGTTATTAAGTATGTCAGACACACAGCAGCTGAATGAGCTGAACGTTAGTTTACGGATGGCCTGATTTTGTAAATGTTGTAGTGGTGCGATATGTGTTGGATATTGGGTACCCCACGACGTCATGCAGTAGTTCAAGTGACTGTGAATGAAACCATAATAAAGGGTTAGTAGTGTAGGTTTGCTCAAATAGTACCTGTTTTTTATAAAATTCTAATACCGGACGCAACTTTGGGCTTCAGATGGACGATGTGTCTCATAAGTTTCAGGTTTGAATCTAAATAAGCACCAAGAAATGAACATTCATCAACTGCCAGGTAGCCTGGATTACCTCGCAACAGGATGAAAAGGTGGGCTAGTTGGTAATTCTTAATTGTTCAATGAAATGGGGTCGCGGTAGGAACACAGCCACGAAGCAAAGGGAAGGCACACAGCACGAGCGCTCACTAAAAAGTTGTTGAGCGCTCGCGCTGTGTCTCCTCCTTGCTTCGTGTGTTCCTCCCGCGCTTCCAGTTCACTGAAAAGTTATGAATTACCTCTTTTGGAAATTCTGTCTGGTCGAATGTAGACACACCATAGAGGGTCAATGACAAACCCGAAGGAATCACTGAATGGTTCAAACACTTTCGTAAAATCATAAAAAGCTACGTTTATACTCAGGCTGAATCCACATCAAACTGATAATAATGACGGTTCGCGGCGGCAAATGGTAACCTAGCTTACTGTATACCGCGATCTAGAATTCTGCCTATCTAATCTTGATACTTTTTTATTGTAACTTCTATCGCTATGCTAGTCAACATCTGTACCGACTGCATTCCTAAAGATCTTTAATAATATTGTCGCGAGAGGAAATGATAAGCAGGAACTTGAAGTGGAGGACTGTTTACTCAGCCACAGCTGCCATTCACTTCTTCGCTCTCGTCTTCTGCCACCAACACAGCAAGGCATTACCCTCTCCCCAAAGAAAAAAAAAGAAGCATCGCATGAATACAACGGCTCCGAAAAACAACGAAAGGTAGTCAGAAATCTCTGTGTCCTTTGAAAAGAAAAGGACGAGATGAAAAATAAAGAAGCAAGAAAGTAATGCACAATTGTGTTGAAGGCTATTGCCACATCACAAAGTTCTTGACTTGCAGTCAACGGAAATAATACGGCTTAATCCTGGATACGTGAACCACATCCGAGGAGTGTGGTCTGCGAGAACGGTGTGACGTGTCTGCAGGGACAATTTCGTAGTTCACTTCGCCGAGGCGATGAAGAACTCGGTATGGTCCGAAGTACCGACATAACAATTTTTCTGAGCGTCCCCGTTGACGTATATGAGTCCAAAGCCAGACTAGGTCACCGGGTTCGTATATTACTTCTCTGTGGTGGGTGTTGTATCGGCGAGCATCTTGATTTTGCCGCGATAAAATGCGAAAGCGCGCCAGCTGCCGGGCGTCTTCGGCACGCTGAACAAATACATCTGCGTCCGGGGTAATCGTGTCCGGCAGAGTTGGTTGCAGCATGGTGTCAAGCATTGTGGTCACTTCGCGGCCATAAACCAGACGAAATGGAGCAAAACCGGTGGTTTCCTGCAAAGCCGTATTGTAGGCAAATGTTATATATGGGAGGATTTCATCCCAATTCTTCTGATCCTTGGCGACATACATCGAAAGCATATCTGCAATCGTTTTGTTAAGGCGTTCGGTTAACCCGTTAGTCTGCGGGTGGTACGCAGTTATACTTTCAGAACTTGTACTAGTGGCATTACCCCCCTTCCGAAAGGACATCGTCCCGATGTCATAACATTATTGCCAGATGAAAACACGCACGATAAGCAGTACACAAGGGGGTGTTCACAATCACTGTAAGTCTACTCAAGGGAGTGTGACGAATAGTCAGCGTTGGTAAAATGGTTTCATCCTCGAAACATGGACGACGTGTGGCTGTTGTGAACGGCGGGATTGACGAGCCATGTCCTCGTCAAGAACCTCGTAGTTCACTTCGCTGAGACGACGGAGAACTCTATAGGAACCAAAATAGCGGCGTAACAACGTTTCCGACTGGCCCCGTTGTCGAATGGGCGTCCACAACAATACTCGTTCTCCGGGTTGGTAAGAGACATCGCGACGACGAGCGTTGTACCGCTGCGAGTCGATGCATTGTTGCTTATGAATTCGTTCGACTGCAAGCTTACGAGCCGCGTCTGCCAGCCTGATAAATTCGTTCGTCTTGACACTAATCTGGTGTCTGTCTGGTAGAAGCATGGCATCCAGCATTGTAGTGACCTCCCTGCCATGAAGCAACCGGAACGGTGTGAATCCAGTTGTTTCTTGCACAGCGGTGTTGTAAGCGAACGTGACGTAAGGGAGGATGTCATCCCAGTTTTTGTGGTCATGGTCAACGTACATGGATAGCATGTCTGCGATCGTCTTGTTTAGTCGCTCTGTAAGGCCGTTGCTTTGTGGGTGGTATGCAGTAGATTTTCGATGTTTTGTGCTGCTAAGCTGCATGAGGTCTTGTATCATCCGGGTGGTAAAAGCTGTGCCACGATCAGTTATGACAACTGCTGGTGCTTCATGTCGGAGGACGATGTTTTTCATAAAAAAATTGCCCGCAGCTTCCCTCGGGGGAACGCTGAGGAGGATGCGGAGCATATAATTGGTTAACGGGGTGTTAAAGTGCGACTTACTTGGGTCGATGGCTAAATTGGTTGACGTGGTTGTGAAATAGGGTGTTAAATTGCGACTTACTTGGGTCGATGGCTAAATTGGTTAACGTGGTTGTAGGAGGGGGTGTTAAATGAGTGAACACGTACACACGTATGCGAAAGGACGGCGCTGGTCGAAGGGACGTCGATCATTGTGTTTGTGGATTCGTTGGAATTCATTTCACCGCGACCTTGGACGTCGACGCGCCGTACAAACCAACCGACGAGCGGCAACTGAGCGAGCGAGCGCCGACCTTGAGTATATATACAGCGCGACGGCGCATGCACTGTCAGCTGTTGAATGTTCTCGAAGGAGAAGCGCGCGCGCGGCACAGATGGCGACGGCGCGACGGCGCATGCGCTGTCAGCTGTCGAATGTTCTCGAAGGAGAAGCGCGCGCGGCACAGATGGTGGGCGACGGCGCGACGGCGCATGCGCGCGCGTCAGCTGTCGAATGTTCGAGAAGCGGTGCGGACGGCGCGGACGGCGCACTACAAGGCGCGAGTATAAGATGCTTCCGCATCTAAAAGTGGGCAGTCTCAATGGCGGTGCCACGTTGTAATGCTTTCGTTTCGCAGTAGCGCGTCATGTAATCAGTTGCGACTACAATCCAGCGGTTGCCGTCACGAGACTTGGGAAAAGGTCCAAGTAAATCCATGCTTATTTGTTGGAACGGTTGTGTCGGAGGAGCGATGGGCTGCAAAAAGCCGGCTGGGCGCTGATGTGGTGCTTTACTGGCGCTGGCACTCGTGACACGTCTTCACGTAATGCTTCACGTCTCGACTGAGCTTAGGCCAGTAGTAGTGTTGGCGAATCCGGGCCAAGGTACGTGTGTATCCCAAGTGGCCTGAGGAAGGCTCATCATGACAGGCGGACAAGACATCGGCTCGTAACGCTGGCGGGACAACAAGCAGGTACTCAGCCGCGTAAGGGTCGAAGTTTTTTTTATAGAGGATATTTCTGCGGACGCAGAACGATGATGACGAGCGGGTGAATGCTGGTGGTGGATTCGGCGTACGGCCTTCGAGATATTCGATGAATTGTCGAAGCTCGGAATCGTTCTTCTGCTGTTCGGCCAAGTCAGATACACTAACGGCGCAGAGAAAACGGCCGTCGAGATCGTGATCACCTGACACTGTCTTAAGAGGAGCTCGGGAAAGGCAGTCCGCGTCAGTATGCTTCCGGCCAGACTTGTACACGACTGTCAAATCGAACTCCTGAAAGCGTAAGCTCCACCTGGCCAGACGTCCGGAAGGGTCTTTAAGGTTCACCAACCAGCAGAGTGCATGATGATCGGTAACAACTCTGAACGAGCGACCATACAGGTACGGTCTGAATTTAGCTATTGCCCAAACAACAGCTAGGCACTCCTTTTCAGTTGTGTAATTCGCCTCCACAGATGATAAAATGCGACTCGCATAAGCAATAGGGCGTTCGACCCCGCCTTGCCACTGAACGACGACTGCACCAAGGCCGATGTTACTGGCGTCTGTGTGTAGTTCAGTGTCGGCATATTCGTCGTAGTTTCCGAGTAAAGGCTCAGATTGGAGACGCTGCTGGAGCTCGGAGAAAGCGCGTGTTTGCTCAAGGCCCCACACGAAGGGAACGTCGTCTTTTGTCAGACAAGTGAGGGGTTTGGCAATGTTTGCGAAATTTTGCACAAAGCGTCTGTAGTATGCGCAGAGGCCTAAAAATTGACGCACATCACGTTTGTTGGTAGGTGGTGGAAAATCTGAGACAGCCAATGTTTTGTCTGGGTCCGGCCGAATACCATCAGGGCTAACAAGGTGACCGAGAAACTTGAATTCGTTGTAACCAAAATGACATTTTTCTGGTTTCAGTAATAGGCCTGCTGTGCGAATTGCAACAAACACAGATCTAAGTTGCTGCAAATGCTGCTCAAACGTTTGGGAGAAGACAACGACGTCGTCTAAGTAAACAAGGCATGCTTCCCACTTGAGACCGGAGAGCACTGTATCCATCATCTTCTGGAATGTCGCAGGGGCAGAACACAGACCGAAGGGCAGCACCTTGAATCCGTACAGACCATCAGGCGTTATGAATGCTGTTTTCTCTCGGTCGCGTTCATCAACTTCGATCTGCCAGTAGCCACTGCGTAAATCCATAGAGGAGAAGTATCGGGCGCGTCGGAGGCGGTCTAGTGAGTCGTCGATGCGCGGAAGAGGATAAACGTCTTTCTTTGTGACTTTGTTGAGTTTGCGGTAATCGACGCAAAATCGGAGAGTGCCGTCCTTCTTTTTTTACCAGTACGACGGGGGACGACCATGGACTGTTCGAGGGTTGGATTACGCCATCTTCGAGCATCTGCTTCACTTGAGAACGTATAGCCTCTTGTTCCTTTTGTGATACTCGGTAGGCGTGTTGACGTACGGGTCGCTCAGCATGGTCAGTGACAATTCGGTGCTTTACGGTTGGCGTTTGTTTTATCTTGGATGTAGACGCGAAACAGTCGCTAAACATGCGGAGGATACAGCGGATTTGCTCTTTCTGTGCACATGACAGCTTCGGATTGACATCGACTGCATCGGCTACCGCGTTGTCACTTTCAACAGCTGCAGAAATCGGGGCTATCGTCATACACGCTTCATCGTCAATGGATTCGAAATGAGCGATAGTTGTTCGCTTGGCCAAATGTTGGTATGATCCACTAAAATTGGTGACCAACAACTCAGTCGTCCCACGTTTAAATTGAATTATGCCGCGGGCAACACAGATTTGCTGAGACAAGAGAACCGAAAGGTTGGCTTCGGCAATACCACTACTGTCATTGTCTATGTCGCCCTGTACTGTAGCGAACATACTGGTGCGTGGCGGAAGTGTGACGGTGTCGTCGACAGTGCGAAGCGCAGTCTTCTGCGGATTGGTATCTCTAGGCTTCGGGCCATAGTCGTCAGCAAACGTTACGAGGCAGTGTCGAAGATTTATAACAGCGCCGTGTTCACGAAGGAAATCCATGCCAAGGATAACTTTCCGGGAGCATTCGGGAAGCACAACGAAAGAAGCAACGAACCTCGACTCACAGATTTGCAGCCTTGCGGTTCATCTCCCGATTGGTGTCAAGAGATGACCACCGGCTGTCCGAAGGTTTGGTCCACGCCCCCTAGGAGTCGTAACTTTCCTGAGTTCAGCCACATGTTCAGCGCTGATAACTGAGTAGTCGGCGCCGGTGTCGACCAGAGCAGTCACTGGATGGTTGTCGACACGAACGGCAATGTCAGCAGAAACGGGTTCGTCAGCGATGTGAGGTGTCGGCTGAAAGGAATCGTCGAAGGTCAGTGTAAGGGTCGGAGGAGGCTGTTTTGACGATAGCTTAACAGCGGTCCCACCCCCGGAGGCCGCTGATTCTAGTTTCCCCGGCGTGGACTTGGGGACCTAGCGGATCGTCCCGCAACAACATCGGCGCAATGTGGAGTATTGATTCGCGGACGTAGAGCGTCGTGGAGACGGAGAGCGTGATTGGCGTCGCTGAAGATTCGGAGACGGTAGACTTGCCAAGTATTCTGCGATGGCGCGGGGTCGTTCACCGTCACTGGGCTGACGAGCGTCTGGCCGAAATGCAGGTAGGCCCATCTGTCTGTACGAGCACTCCCGGTACAAGTGACTTGGCCCACCACAGTGGTAGCATAGTGGCCGATTGTCGGAAGCACGCCACACGCTAGATTTCCGCAAATTGGGTCGCGAATTTTCATAGTGTGGTGGGCTCGAGAAGTACTGCGGCATCTGCAGGCAAGTCGGTCGTTGGTTTTCATAGCGTGGCCCGCCCAAAAAGTGCTGTGGCGTCTGCAGGCTAGTCGGTCGGGGGAAATAGCTGGCTGCCGGTGCAGGAGTACGTACAGCTTCCGCATACGTTAGCAGAGGAGCTTCAGTTAGAAGTGCCGCTAATGGTCGTACCAGCTGCCACACCTCTTCACAGACGACGTCTGTCAGAGCAGCCACTTGAGGCTGTGAAGGCACTGCGTGAAGCTTTTGCAGCTCGTCGCGTACAATGCTACGGACTAGCTCAGCATGGTCTCTCACGCTCGTGACATCGGGTGTTAACAAGGGTGCTGACAGACATGCAAGGTTGACGGACCGCTCATACTGTGAAGACCGCTGTCTCAGCATTCGCTCCGTTGTCGTCGCTTCACGGAGAAATTCTACCACGGTAGCTGGTGGGTTTTGTACAAGTCCTGCAAACAGCTGCTCCTTGACACCCCGCATCAGAATGCGCACCTTTTCGTCTTCCGTCATTGCAGAATCCACTCGACGGAACAGACGAGACATCTCCTCAACGAACATGGCCACGCTTTCATTAGGTCATTGATTGCGAGAATTGAGGAGACGTTCGGCTTGTTCTTTCCGGTCAGCGCTAATATACGTGTTCCGCAGCTGAGTGCAAAACACCGGCCAGGTTGTCAGGGCGGCCTCGTGATTCTTGAACCAAATACGCGCCGAATTCTCCAGGTAGAAATAGACATACCGAAGTTTCCGGTGCTCGTCCAACTCGTTGGCGACGGCGACTCGATCGTATTGGTCCAACCAGTCTTCAACGTCTTCGTAGGGCTCCCCATGGAAGGACTTTGGCGTTCGAGAGGCTGGTAGCCATGGTGCTGGCGGAGTCGCGGTCTGTTCAGTCTGGCTTGCAGTTGTCGCATATGCCATGGTTCTGGAGCGTTCCGGAAGAGGGCTGAACTGGGGTGGTAGGCGTAGTTGCCGCCGACTGCGTCGAAGGTTGGCTGTTTCTACTAAGGCGTCAATTATGGGACCGAAATCTTCCTCGTGGTAACAGTGCATAGACTATTACCCAGTACCTCCACCAGTGTCACGTTACAACGTAATTGTAACCTGCTTTTAATGGCACACAAGGACGTCAAACAGATTCGAACACCGGCAGTACGACTATTGTTTTTCTCTGCACGCGCATCTTTTTCCTCTTCTGAACAGCGGCACATACAAGTATGCCAGCATCTGTGGAATTAATAGTTTCAGAACTTGTACTAGTGGCAATATATATATATCTCTATATATATATATATATATATATATATATATATATATATATATATATATTTATATATATATATATACATACTATTGCCTGAGTAGATTAAGTAGTGGTCAATAATTACTTTATATAATTACCATGGCAAGTACGTTTCACAGAAACTTACATGAAAGCAATACACGTACACGCGCACATATAGTATGTCAATACTTAGCTGGTATTTACAGTAGCAGCCGTTTGAAGGCTATTTATGCTCGTACTTTTGAAGGGCACACTGTTTACTGTTCTGCAGTCATAAAGTTTAGAAAAAATAATGCACATAATTTACACATTATTGTCGGCCCTTCTGTTTGCATATATGTGCGTGATATTTTAGCAAGAAATATTTGTTGAGCAGTAATCGACAAATTTAAAATTCTTTTAGAGTTTTCTAAGGATTGTCACAATTACTGCAAGCTATGCTGTTGTGTTTATGAGAGGTCTAGCGACGCATGTTGCCTAGTAGTTACCTAGGTAAAAACACCCAGGAAGCAGTCCTGGTCCGTAACTGCAAAAGTTTCAAGCTTTGCTAGCTGCTGGCAACAGTAAAAGATGTCACGAGAGTAGCAAAATACGCTCGAAAGAAGAATTACATGCTCTGCCAACTATTTACTAACTTTTCTTCCTAAGATTCGCTAACCATGCAAATACCATGGCTAGCGTAAGAACTGCCCCTATGTGAAATAGTAGTATGGTTGTACTGCACGGGAGAAGTTACCAAGCCACTATCCCTCGAGCGTGGTAACGTCTTTAGTGTAGCTCTGGAGTTGTTATCAATCTGATAATATTATATTAATGCTCTTACATAAATTCTTATCTTGATAAAGCTATTAAGATCTGCCTTTCCTATGTTGAGGAATTGTAGGACTGGAATGGACCTGCCTGGCCATTGCTGGAGTGGGAATGTGCAAAGATTTTTTTTTTCATTCCTAGGAAAAAAATTATGGAAATACGACAGGTTGTATTTCCTCGGAATGGAATTGGAATGAAGTGAAGGTGCCAATACCGCAAGACTGCCTTTCGTTTTGTAGTGAGAGGGCACTAAGCCGCGTCAGAAAGCGAGGCTAGCCATGCGCTGACACCACGACACGCTGCAATGCGTACGTGCGGTCAGATCTGAAACCGAGATGTCACTAGTGTTCCCGTGTTGGCGTCACGTGATGGTACTTCCATCACTGGGCCATTATTTTGGGCCTGCCTGTCTTTTTTTCTCTCGTGCACTTGGGAGTGCGTCGTTTACGGTTGACTCTCGGACGCACGATGAGGAGCTCCGCGGGGACGCTCCATGGACTCCCTCCCTCGGCTGTCGTTATCCCGAATATGCGTGCCTTCATCAGAAATGCAGCCGCTGCAGCCGGGATTTGATTCGCCGAGTAGCTTAGCCGCTAGACCACCGCGTTGGGGCTGCACATGAACGTGAACAGGTGTAGATAATATTACAAAGCTTAGAATTGTAAGGTATCCAAAAGAATTCTAAATTATGTGTTTTTATAAACAGCAAATGATGAAGACTGCTTAACGTTGAGAGGAAGACTGTTCCAGGTTGATAACTACGTGAAACAACCAGAGGGTTTTCCCTATTTATTATATATTAATGGCAAAACTAAATTGTTGTTAGCTGTGAATCTTGTTCGGTTGGTGTTGACTAGAACAGCTTCTGGACGTATGTTCACTAGAGGAGGGTTCTTCATTAGATAAAATAACACTATGCACAATTTGTATTTACAATGCTGTCTAGTGAAAGGATTCTGTTATTAAGTATGTCAGACACACAGCAGCTGAATGAGCTGAACGTTACTATACGGATGGCCTGACCTTGTAAATGTTGTAGCGGTGCGATATGTGTTGGATATGTGGTACCCCACGACGTAATGCAGTAGTTCAAGTGACTGTGAATGAAACCATAATAAAGAGTTAGTAGTGTTGGTTTGCTCAAATAGTACCTGTCTTTTATAAAATTTTAATACCGGACGCAACATTGGGCGTCAGATGGGCGATGTGTCTCATAAGTTTTAGGTTTGAATCTAAATTGGCACCAAGAAATGAACATTCATCAAGTGCCAGGTAGCCTGTATTACCTCGCAACTGGATGAAAAGGTGGGCTAGTTGGTAATTCATAATTGTTCAACAAAATGGGGGCGCGGTAGGAACACAGCCACGAAGCAAAGAGAAGGCACACAGCACGAGTGCTCACTAAAAAGTTGTTGAGCGCTCGCGCTGTGTGTCTCCTCTTTGCTTCGTGTGTTCCTTCCGCGCTTCCAGCTCACTGAAAATTAATGAATTACCTCCTTTGGAGCTTCTGTCCGGTCGAATGTTGACACACTATAGAGGGTCAATGACAAACCCGAAGGAATCATGAATGGTTCAAACACTTTCGTAAAATTATAAAAAGCTACGTTTATACTCAGGCTGAATCCACATCAAACTGATAATAATGACGGGTCGCGGCGGCAAATGGTAACCTAGCTTGCTGTATACCACGATCTAGAATTCTGCCTATCTAATCTTGATACTTTTTTATCGTAACTTCTATCGCTATGCTAGTCAACATCTGTACCGACTGCATTCCTAAAGATCTTTAATAATATCTGGAGGTTATTGTTTCGAAACCATCATATGATTATGAGAGACGCCCTTGTAGAAGGCACCGGAAATTTCGACCATCTGCGGTTCCTTATCGTGTACCCAAATATAAGCATACGGGCATACAGCATTTCCGCTTCCATCGAAAGTGCAGCCGCCGCAGCCGGTATTCGATCCCGCGACCTGCGGGTTAGCAGCCGAGTGCCTTAACCAAACCAGCGCGGCGGGGAAGTCCTATATAAAGATCTCTTTTGACTGATATTCTAAACGTTCTCGACTTATCTTCACTGTACTCAAAGGTCGCGATATCAAATCCCGACCATATCGGCCGCAGTTCAATGCCAGAAGCCCATGAATTATCTTTACGTGCATGGTAAAGAACACCAGACAAACACAACTTTCAGAGCCCCCCCCCCTTCCCGGTGTCCCCCATCATAATATTGTGGTTTTGGAGTGAAAAACCTCATCAATTATTATTAGATTTTTTAGCAAGCTACGGAAACACGTTAGAGAAATACGACACGGTTTCTTTCCGTATGCGTGTACAATGATCGCGCATGCGCACTCGTCAGTCAGTTCCGTATTGCCGCCTTTGCGTAACGTGTTTCCGTAGTTTGTTAAAATGCTCTCTTAACACGATAGCTTTAAAGAGCTCGTTTGGCACAAATCCCGCCGTTTGTGTCGGCGCCGTTGGTTGTGAACGAAAAGTCATCATCTTGCCCGCGACCTGAAAAACCAAGGAAGATGCAAATAAAATGATTAATAAGAACTTCAGTATGAGGGCTAATCAAATCCAGGTGTCTGCGTGGCAAGCAGGTCACAGAACCAGCCTAATGCTCGAAACTAATTCGAACAAAAAAAAACACAATGTGTATACATACAGTGGAAGGAATCGCTTTAACGCATGGGGTAATTGTGGGGCGTAATTATAGAACGGAACCAAGCGTTCAAACACAAGAATTGCGCAACGAAAGGGTGTTTCAAAGGCCAATGCACCCATTACAAACCACTCAAAGTAGTGGCGTAGCCATGAAGTTGCACTCCAGGCCTGTGCCCCACCACCACCGCCTTCCCCCGGAAATATTTTTCGCCCTGCATACATAGCGCAAAATGACCATTTGCCTGCCCGGGCTCGACTTTAGATCAAGAAGGTGCCCCCTCTTCCACGAAAACCTTTCTGCATACAACCTTGGCTCAAATATATGTTCGCGTACGGATGCTTGTTGGGCTGATTCGCAGACGGAACAATCATGGCATAGCAGGCGCTTAACGATTGTAGTAGCAGTAGACATTGTGTAATAGTTGAAAGCGGCGTATACGTTACGCGCACAGTCGTTCTATTCCTTATACGACATAGTTGAGGCATGCGCCGAGAACCAAAGGCAGGCTATATCAATTGAGAAGGCGAAGGGCACGGGTTCCGATCACATTGAAGGCGAAGCGGCTGCATTCTTCAAAAAAATCTATTAATCTCCACTGCTCATCAGACAATGCTTACACCCGCGTAGAATGGCACCTCTTCCGGAACGCGGACGCTCCTAATAGACGCGTTTTTCATGGCGGTCAAAGTGAAAGATCTGCTATGGTTGAATTTGCGCTGATTGGCAAAATAGGGACGGGCACCAGTGGCACATATTTGATCCGCGGAAGTTTTTTTTTGCACATGTAGACATATCGCCTACCTGTGAGGAGAAATATTTTTGATAGAAGCGAAAATCTTGAGACCTAACTTAGATATATGTGCACGTTAAAGAACCCCAGGTGGTTGAAGTTTCCGGAGCCCTCCACAACGGCGTCTCTCATAATCACATGGTGGTTTTGGAACGTCAAACCTTATTATTATATTATTATTATTATTATTATTATTATTACTATTATTATTATTATTATTATTATTATTATTATTATTATTATTATCTTTATAGTTTTCATATTATTATGATTAAATGTTCGCCAAGTTTGCATCGGTTCGCGTTTAATACCATTGACCCCCAAAAGAAGACGAAAGGCATGTACACAACACAATAACTCACTGAATTCTCGGGTTTTACGTGGGAAAATATCGACGTGATTATGACGCGCTCAAGAAAAAAAATCCCGCTCCTACTGCTTGCACTGTCACACCGTGGATGTGACTGTGTCGCGCAGGGCTGGCGTTTTTCTATCTTTGTCTTGCATTTCGTCGCTGTCGAGGTGTGGCCGTTGCTGCCGGGAATCGAACCAGCATCAGGCAGCGCGACGCTTGTTCCATTAAGCGACTACGGCGTATCGTGCAGGCTTGTCACAAGCGAGGACTGTATACGCCGAAAAGTTTATTATGAAAATGAATGATACGCACCAACGGCAGATTTATTGGTGAGGCACAGAAAGAAGGAAACCACTCCGAGAGTTAGCCTAATTGTCCAACTGTGCTAAAATTACAGAACAAATACACACGCGAAATTTGAGAAGCCTTCCACAAATTAACCAGCCAAGTACGCGCATTAGTTTAAGCTCCATTCTGTGGAGCCCGCCTGAACTTGACATTATGAGAAGCAGCATGTATCAAGAAAACAAGGCATCCCCCACCCCTTGCAGGGAGGGAGAGAGACATAAAGAAATTGAAGAGTCATCACCTCTTCCAGATGTCACCCCTCGCATCGATAACAGATGGCCATGGTTTCACTCCCCACGACCACTTCTTCTTTTACCTTTTTTAGATGCGGAAGCATCTTATACTCACGCCTTTTAGTGCGCCGTCCGCGCCGTCCGCACCGCTTCTTGAACATTCGACAGCTGACGCGCGCGCATGCGCCGTCGCGCCGTCGCCCACCATCTGTGCCGCGCGCGCTTCTCCTTCGAGAACATTCGACAGCTGACAGCGCATGCGCCGTCGCGCCGTCGCCATCTGTGCCGCGCGCGCGCTTCTCCTTCGAGAACATTCAACAGCTGACAGTGCATGCGCCGTCGCGCTGTATATATACTCAAGGTCGGCGCTCGCTCGCTCAGTTGCCGCTCGTCGGTTGGTTTGTACGGCGCGTCGACGTCCAAGGTCACGGTGAAATGAATTCCAACGAATCCACAAACACAATGATCGACGTCCCTTCAACCAGCGCCGTCCTTTCGCATACGTGTGTACGTGTTCACTCATTTAACACCCCCTCCTACAACCACGTTAACCAATTTAGCCATCGACCCAAGTAAGTCGCAATTTAACACCCCATTTCACAACCACGTTAACCAATTTAGCCATCGACCCAAGTAAGTCGCACTTTAACACCCCGTTAACCAATTATATGCTCCGCATCCTCCTCAGTGTTCCCCCGAGAGAAGCTGCGGGCAATTTTTTATTTTTTGCGTCGTTTTCTCTCGTTTTTCTGTTCCTTCATGTCATTCAATGAATCCAGTTGGTAGTTTGCACTCGTTGTGTCTTCGTATCTTGTGTTTTTCCTAATCTTGTCCACACTCTAACTTTAGCGCACTTTAACAAACACTACAGGAAATCGTGGTTAAATTAGTTTGTAAAAAGGTAATTCATTCTGAGAAACATAGTTACAAAAAATTAAACCTATGTGGCTCTCTAGTGTATCTGGTTTATCTAACCTACACAAATAAAAATATTGTTTTACATGTACGCATTCATTCATTCATCCATTCATTCATTCATTCATTCATTCATTCAAGTTTTGTTTCTTGAATAAAAAAAACAAAATGCAATCTGGAGGGTCCTTCGGCTAAAAGCTGTAAGAAAGACTCGAGCCTAAGGAACCAATTACAAGACAACAAGTAGAGAACTGAAAAGATTTACGATAAATCTAGAAGTCAGGTCACACATAGTCGAAAAAGATATTTACATAAACAAAGCATAACAGTACCCGTGTAAGTGCAGCAGGGAATGTTTTTTTCTTGTTTTGGATAACCACCGTTTCTTTAACAAACAATGCTAAGAGAATGCGTAATTTTATTTACAAAAAGACATGGTAAAATACTCCAAGTACAAGAAAAAAGCAGCAGTAGATTATAATACACCCACAGTACTGGCAGTAAACTACATGAAAACATAATACAAACACAAACTAAACAAAAGTACGGATGGGTGCCTGATGTGGTGTGCAAAAGGGGCATCGCGCTTCTCAAGCCATGGCACGTACGCCAGCACTTGCCCCTCGACCTAACGTTAAGCAGCGGTGCTCCCTCTCCCACCATCGACGAAACACAGGTTTTGCACCCACCCTCTCCCAATACAAAGTCCTGGTGACGCACACGTGTAGCTGCGTGTCGTGTGTGTTACTCGGGTGGATGTGTGAGTGCTTGTGTGAGTGTTTGCGAGAGTCAAGGTTGCGCTAACTTCTTACAATATGACGAATAACCAACTATAGCCCAGCAAAAAGCTTTATTGACGTATACACTGTTATCGAAGGTTCACTGATGAAACCTTGTCTTGATTTCTGTGTACTATATCAAAGCTCGGCGGGCAAAGATACTGGCTTGTTTAAAGCAGGAGCACTCATATATATGTTTTTACTAAAATTATGTTTCGCCGAGCAGATCATTCGATAAGTGTATTATGTGGTACTTTATAAAGAAAAAACACCAGGCCTGCGCGAAACGCGGCCCCGCCGCGGTAATATAGTGGCTGAGGTAAAAGCGACGTCGTGTCTGAGTGGTAGAATACCGGGCTGGCAGGCAGTGGGCTCTGGTTCGAATCTCGGTGTGTCCTAGGCCTTCTTCATGGAAATTTATTTTCTTGTTTCCTGCAGTACTTGTGTATTACCAATGCTGGTTACGGACACCGGCGGCGGCGGACAACTACGGCACCGCACGTGACCCGCGTCCTGTTTTCATAATTTTTTTTCTCTAAAAGCAGGACAAAGCTTGGTGAGTAAGCCAACAAAATCCCTATTTTTTTCTATCGCCCAGTGCATGCTTTTGCTGTTTCGGCACTCTGCTTTTTCACTCGTATTTTTTATGTTACTTGATCCAACCAGCATGCCTTGTATACCGGTACCTCGCAGGCAGGTACACATGCAGTAGAAGGACATAACTCGTGCCGTCAATAATTTTTATAATATTAGTCAGCTATATGGAAACAAATTACGAATATCCTACCATGAAACACGAAATAATTTGTGTAGGCTTCTTTCTTTCCTCGCCCCTACGCGGTGGTCTAATGGCTAAGGTAGTTGGCCGGTGACCTGTAGGTCGCGGGATCGAATCTCGGCTGCGGCGGCTGCATTTCTGATGGAGGCTGGAATGTTGTAGGCCCGTGTGCTCAGATTCGGGTGCACATTAAAGACCCCAGGTGGTCGGAATTTCCGGAGCCCTCCACTACGGCGTCTCACAAAATCATATGGCGATTATGGGACTTTGAACCCAACATATCAATCTTTTCGTCATTCTCTTGCAAAATTTCACGATAAATCAGCCCCATTATAACTTTCTATAGCGTGTATTGTGAAGAAAAAAGAAGCAGAGTTCAATTCATTGCAACGCATTTTCATGAAATGCAAGGTTTCGTAATACCCATCTTATTTTGTTCATTGATGTCTCAGACAGCTGCACGCGACATTCGACCATTTAGATAACAATTATTTGGCGTAAAGCTTCATGACATTGATACTCTTAACCATATATGCACCATTTATGCGTGGATGACGTAGTTCTGGCAGCGTTCACGCGCCTTGCATGCATTCGCAGCGTCAACTACTCAAGCCCGCTCGCACTCGCAGCAACCGGCTAAAGCAGCTGGCAATCTTTGTGGCACTGCAGTCTGTCGTCATCCATGCGGCATGACAATACACATGGGATGATCACTGCCTTATGTTGGCGTTATACGCGCATGTTTTCTCCGCGCTATAGGCATGCAAGAAAAGACAACCTGTTTGCCGTTTGGCAAGACCTCGCCTTACGTAAGGCTTTCGTTTAACGACAACGCTCTCTACGACATTAACTCGAAGTTGTGCGGGATGGCAGTCGCTGAAAATATGCTGCACAGTCTGTGTCGGCGGTGACACGGTCTTGCTGATACTTATATTGACGTGATAGCTCGTTTCTCATAAATTATAACGTCAGTGTCGGCATCGTTGGTTGTGAGCGAAAAATCATTATTTTATGCGTGACTGAAAAATTGAGAACGATTGAAGTAAAATAAATAAATCATGAAAAATCCGTAAGTGGGGATTGAACACGGGTCATTTGCGTGGCAAGCTGATGTTCTACCACACGGCCACGCCTCTTTTTTATTTCCTGTCTTTGGCTCACGTAAATAATACACATTTTAACAGATAATTACACAACAAAATACAATACATTGTAAAAACCGTGGCTCAAATGTTGTGGCCACGCATCTGTTAAAATGTTTTTATCGTCGATAGTAATTCGACGCGCGGCAACCACTCTGGGGTGAATTCCTGCAACTTTTGTTCATCCACAAAACTTCTTATATATTCTGTGAAGTACTGGGTGGGCGCTCGTGCATCTACATCAAAGTGCATGGCTGCCATCCTGGATTTCCACATGCTATGAAGAGCCATAAGCATTATATCATATGGGGTACCATCGTCACTTTGTATTTGCAAATAGCGGATGCTATGTGCATCAAGGGGGAAATCTTTTTTGATCGTGCGCTGGAGCACATCCCAAAGAAAGACAGCATCCCAGCAGTCAAGGAATACATGCTCAATTGTCTCCTCCTTTCTGCATATTATGCAATGCGTGCCCCAAGGAACGTAAAACCCCTCTGCAGCCATCCAGGTTTTGACGGTCAGCGTACCGGTATGTAATTTAAAAAACAAATTCTTAGCACCTGGTGGTATTTTCATCGCCTTGACGCGCTTAAGTACAGTGTGAGCATGGCATACATTGTAAAGGGACCGATACAAAGGCACTAGTAAAAACTTATCATATAGGTCCTTGTACAACTTTTCACGTCGGACATGACTCAAGTATTCAAGTGAAGACCGCACTGAAAGAAACCTACAAGAAAGCACAACTTCGCGGAGAAAGCCATAAACACCGCCGGGTACGCTGCAGGTTGAGACAACCATGTTAGGCAAGTGTTGCCCCAGGCGACGTTGACAAACAGTGCGAAGGAATGGGTTGTTGACGTCTCGAAGGAAACAAAATCGATTGTCTACCTGTCTGAAAAACAAATGCGACAAGCCCAGTATTCCATTTCGCACTCGAAGAAATAAATTGGTTCGACTAGATCTTTCCAAAGACGATTCCCACACTAAGACAGCGAATACACGGTGAAATTTTTTTATGTTTACCCTTGAACAATGTAAGACTTGCAAGATATACCAAATTTTACTCACTAAGAATATGTTGCAAAATGTGGCTTTAGAAAAGAGACCGATTCTAGCCATTCCACTTGTTCACTCTTTCACGCAGGTTATCCACTTGGCTCCTCCAGTACGAATCGCTGTCTTTGCAGCATTCGAGGGGGGCACCCAAATATTTCACCGGTGTCGTAACAAACCTCCTGCTGGCAAAACTGCTTCGGGTTTCTGCCTTGTCACTGTGCCACAAGCCAAGGCATTTTCCCCAGTTCACAGCGCTGCCACTTGCAGCACAGAAGTTAGTAACACAATTGACAGGATCTGCTATGCTGTCAGAGTCTGCGCAAAAAATGGAAATATCGTCCGCATAAGCCAACAGCCGGACTTCAACCTGGTGCAGCTTAAACCCACGGATACAGTCATTCTCTATGACACTCAAACAAAAGGACTATGTACAAACAAAACAATAGTGGTGAGAAAGGGCAACCCTGACGGACCGAACGCTTGATTGGGATGCGCTTCCTCACTGCCTTGTTAACTATTAGCCGCGTTGAGCAGTCTCGGTACGCCATGGCAACCCCCTCTTTGATTACATTCCCTAATTCACATAATCTAGGATGCACAACAGAATTTCGTGAGGCACCCTGTCGAAAGCCTTCTCGAGCTCAATTTGCAGCATTGCCACTCGCGCACCAATAGCGTCGCAACATTCGAGGATGCCCCGTGCTGCATGTATATTAGTGAGGATAGTTCGACCTTATATGCCGCACGTCTGATGCGGCCCCTCGAGCTCCGTAATGACTGTTTTCCATCTTTTAGCTAGGATTTTCATGAATATCTTGTAATCTCCTTTAGTGAGGAAGATTGGGCGGGAAGAAGT
This sequence comes from Rhipicephalus annulatus, assembly GCA_013436015.1. NCBI lineage: Eukaryota > Metazoa > Arthropoda > Arachnida > Ixodida > Ixodidae > Rhipicephalus > Rhipicephalus annulatus. The sequence goes on from WOVY01000661.1 coordinate 216,015, forward strand.
TACTCTGCGCATTGCAACGGGGTCTTCCGATTTTGGTATAAGAACAGTGTGAGATGATGAAAAGGACGGGGGTAATATTTTCAGCTCAAATGCCTCATTAGAAACGTCGGCTAAGGCTGGTGTTGTTTTTAACTTGAAACACCTATAATGGGCGGAAGTAAGACCATCAGGGCCAGGGAATTTCCCCGGATGCATACTTTCAATAGCACTGTTAACTTCCTCTTCCGAAATGGGTTCCTCCAACGTTTCTTCTGTATTATTGTCAAGCTTTGGCATCAGCGTTAAATCTATTTTTTAAAGTGATCGACATCAACTGAGCTGGCGGCGAATAAAACACTGAAGTGCTCAAAGAAAGCACGCTCGATAACATCTGCGACATCGCTGACTTCACCCTCGTGTTCAATTTCTGTTATCTGGTTACGTCGCGCATGCCACTTTTCCGAGCCCAACACCCTTTTTGACGGTGCTTCTGTCATTATCAGTCGCTCGGCTCTTGCCCGAACCATAGCACCGCGGTAGCTTTCGATATCGAACTGTTCAGTTTTACATTTCAATGCTCCAATATCGTCAATAAACATGCCGGGCATCCTGCATTTTTCGAGGAGCGATTTTTACAGGTTTCTGCGCATGTGCTTTTCTTCTGATCCCTTTTCTTTGCTCGTAGCGCTCGAGCGCTCCAAAGTCTTCAATTTAACGACCTGCTTGAAGTTCTCCCAATTTTCTCTAAACGTCTTTTTACTGAGAACTTTCATTTCTTCAACTTCCGTCATTAGTTCCGCCATCAATTTTTCATCACTCAGCAGATTTGAATTCAATTTTCATAGTTGCCACTCGAAGGCCCTTTTCATTTCTTTCGCGATAGCTACTACAAAGCTAACCAAGCAGTGGTCACTAAATGAAACGGCGTTAACACGGTATGTCTTGCAAAGTGGCTCCGATTCAACACTCACGTACGCCCTATCATGTCGGACGTGGCTGGCTGCCTGAAAGTGGGTGTACTCCATAGTCCTGCAACCACCGAGACATTCAGCCATATCCTACAAACCATGTTCCTATACTGTATCGCTTAAGACAGCGGTACTTGCATCCCTGTAATGTCGTTCGCTAGTTTTGTCTTTGGCTCAAAGGACGCCGTTGAAATAGCCAATAATGATAAGGATTCCATTACATTGGGTATACTGCTTTAGTTGTTCGAAAATTATGCGTCTTTCGTCGGTGCGCACAAACATATTACGCGCCATTCCAAACACGAAAACAAAAGATCACAAACATTGAGCCGACCAGACGAACATGACGTTAAGGCTTCTATTTAGCGCCCAGACTCTGTCTGACGAAGAACACGCAGCCGGAAGAAGTCGTTATGGCATGGCTAAATATAGCAGAATACCACGGCAAGAATTGGTGCACCATGCCCCCAGTTTCATCGTCGCCATGGGCTTTAGTCTCTAGGACTGCCAGGATGTCAAGGTCGAGGTGACTTACTAGTCGATAAAGCTGACAATGTTTTTTCCGTGAGGCCAGGCCACGCACATTTAAAGTGGCCACATGGATTGAGTTTTCTATTTGCACCATTGTAAGGCTGTGAAAAACCCAGGGGCATGGTGCTTACCCTACAACTGCAATTCCTTCCTGAACGCCTTGTCTCAGTACAGTCCTTAAGGTGGCGAAGGCGGCGTTTCCGCCGTCTTGCGCTCCGTCGAAATGTTTGGCCGTGACCGAAGGAGAGGCCGCCGAGCGGGAGTCGTTTTGGCGGGTGGTTCGTCCGGCGTGGCAGCAGTGGTGCCCTTCTCTTTTTTTTCCTGCGTCACGGGGACGCTTCTCCGTCACAGTGCCACTGTCGCGTTCAATCCCAGGCATCGATTGATTGATTTGTGGGGTTTACCGTCCCAAAACCACTTCTGATTATGAGAGACGCCGTAGTGGAGGGCTCCGGAAATTTTGACCACCTGGGGTTCTTTAACGTGCACCCAAATCTGAAATCCCAGGCATCGATTCCGCCTCGGAGAGGGTCTCGTCTGCTAAGCCAAGAAACGTGTCGCCGGTGCTGCTTGCATCCACCTTTTCACTGCTTTCTCCTACGCCTTCGTATGGAAGCACGGCTTCGGGCTTACCTGGTGCTTCACACACGCCCTCTCTGTGACAGCATGATCACTCATCTTCCACAGCAGAGTTTGGGTTAACTCCTGCTGTTTCTTCTGAGTCTGCTTCGTCCATGAGGTGCTCCAGTGCGTCACTTTCCTGCGCTGGTCTGGTCACACTGGCATATGTCTTCGCGCAGTCATCGTTTTCGTGGCCGAAGCGGTGACAACGACTGCAGCGGGGTACTCGGCAGTCGCGACGTATGTGACTGGTACTCTTGCACCGTTGGCACAATGGTGCATGGCCCGGAACGACAACGGGAGTCAACTCTCCGGTAATCTTGAGCTGGTGCGAAATGTCATCCACCTTGACGTCGGAGTGCTGCTTTAGTCCCACAGACGGCGTCGTTGAGCCCTTTTCAGTGATGCCCGGTGCTCTCCTCTTCTCCCGCTTCACTTCGAATACTTTTCCATAGGGAGTCAAGGCAACACGCACGTCTTCATCGGTCTCGCCGTGCAGCAACCAGTGAAGCTTCAAGCGAACCTCGCGGTTATTTGGGTCAATATTCAAACATGGGCGATCCTTTACCTTCCCATCGACGGCGGAGAGCAACTTCCGAGCGGCCTCTGCACTCGTCAGTGTCACAGCCCGTATACGTGGTTCATTTGATACGCCCCCAACGCCAAAACGTCGGCGAGCGCACCAAGTTTGGCCAAAGTGTCCCGGTAATCTTCGACGCGGTAAGGCCGGGCTCTCGGATCAACATGCATGAAAACGGTATTCGCAGCGATACGTCCGGAAGGCAGATTGGGCAAAATCACCTGATAATCGTCGGCGCTAGGCGAAAAATCCTGTTACCGCGGCCCGTTCGGGCCGCTGAAGCCACTACGTCGGAGCCGAACATTCCGCAACCGTATCAATCGAAAGCCGGAAGTGGAATCACACGGCCACGCCTCTGCTTGTGTGAGCAGTGAAAAGAACTTAATCTGCTTGGAAATGCTGTGAAAGAAGCTTTCATTCTTCAAAAACACGCGTGTACTGTATAGATTTTCTACAATGCAATATGAACTATTGCACTAATATTGTGTAGTACAAGCATTCGTTGCCAATGGGAGTCAGAATACGTATTATCATTATGGCCCCAAGGTTGAAAGCCGGTATCCCGCTACAAAAGGCCCACACGCTACTGTTCATATTCTCTTAAAGCCACGTAGTGGGTGCATAGCAAATTCGAAAAGGTTTAATGCACTAAGTCTTTAAAGTACTCACTAAGAACAGGATTTCGCTATTGCGTTCAACTCCTAAAGGCGAAGCTTTAGGATCCCCTAATTTTAGTATTATGGTAGATGACGCATAGCATCGATTAGCTGCCGCGCAGTTCGGTTGATAATGAAAGGGAAACGCAAAACGTAGAAGTTGTCATGAGAAGAGCAGCGTACGGTAGGGCGGCGTCTGAAGATAAACCTTGCCTGTCCACCGAAATACACAGCTGAACTGCTTAGGTAGGACGCGGGTTCGATTACTAGCTAGCGTAACCGGATTTAGATGAGGGCAAAATTTAAGAACAACTGTCCACAGCGAAGAGTCATCGAAGAAAAACGTGATTGACAAAAGTTTTGAAAGGGCAGAATGCTAACCCTGATGCGCGCACCCTTTCAGCGCATGCATAAACGAAACACGGGTATATAAAAAGAGATGAAACAACATGCGGAATTTGTGTACTTATTCTTTTCAAATTAAAAGGATCTAGTGGAATACAAACACACTTAGGCTTTGAGTTATTCCATTAAACCTTTTACAGTAAAGCTGCATGTATAAAGTATATCTAGGTTCTGACAGATCGCGTCCGCGAATAAGACGATGCCTGCAGGAAGAACCGTGTTCAGCGCCTTTCGCCACCACCGATGTCTCTTTCACAAGTGTACGCGATATTCTGTGGTAGTAGCACTTCCCACCAATGGTAGTGCCGCTTTGTCTTACAAAGTAGAGATCGCGCTAGCGCTACTCGGAGTAGCTGCTTTCTGTAGTCAGGGGAAGGCCGCGTGTGATTGCTCGGAGGAAGAAGAGCGGTAATTGAAGGAGCGTTTACGCACACAAAAGCGCGAATGGACGCAAAAACGCCGTGAAGTTGCTGCCGCAGAATGCGAAGCCTCAGCCGTTGGCTTCAATCTTTAATATACTAAAATCCTTATGAAAATATTTTTATTCGAAAATTCCTCATCCCTATCGCCCCTGTATGGTACTTCCTTGTCAGGGTGTATTTTCCTTTCCTCTGACTCACGTTGCCTCGCAACGGACATTTCTTTTTCAAATTGCAATTCTGAGCTTGCTCCCGTTTCACACATGTGATTTTGCATCATCTCATTTTTTCGGTGGATCGCTCAATCTTGTTTCGCTTTCACGGAAAAGAAAAATTCAGAACTGAATGCGATTGATTTAAGAAAAAATTTACCGGGGCGTATTTTATACGAGGTGCTCACAAGAACTGTTCGTGTAACCGTATAATCAAGTGCGGAGTTGCCTCTGTGCTTTTGTCTGACAGGTTTCGATTTTGTACCGCAATATTCCAAGCGCCCGTTCGCAAAACAGAAGTATATTCCCTCACACAACATCGGGCACTAAGGCTCTTCGTACATAACAGCTGTTGTTACCTTTACGTAGTCTATCACATAGGTGACATCAGTGTTTGAATAGTCATCGTTCCGGCCGGGGTGAGGCCTCCATCAGGAATGTGGATACAGTATCGCCATGTCCTTTTTAAAAAAAAAGTTCGAATTAAAACAGGGAGAAGAGCTAGAGGTTCATGGTGAACAAGGAAAAAAGGGAAAAAAGGAAAAGAAGAAAAAGGTAGAGAGGACAGCAGCGTGGAAGGGCAGCGGGGTGGGGAGCGGATGAGCTGAGTGAACATCAGTGCTGGTATTACTTGAACTTAACTCCAAGAAGTGCCACTTCGCAGCACGAAAACCAACCATCTTGGGACATGTCATCACCAGAGACGGTGTTCTTCCAGATCCCGATAAGCTTCGAGCTGTCGCTGACTTTCCGTTGCCCACATCACTGAAAGCCCTAAGAAGTTTCGTCGGTCTCTGCTCCTACTTTCGTCGCTTCGTGCGCAACTTCGCGTCCATCATCGCACCTCTCACGAGTCTGCTTTCCAACAGCAAAGGCATATCTGCATGGTCACCTGCATGTGACGACGCATTTCGCCAGCTGCGCCGCCTGCTGACCTCACCACCTATTCTTCGTCACTTTGACCCTGCTGCGGCCACAGAAATTCACAGCGATGCAAGTGGCATCGGTCTTGGTGCAGTTTTGGCACAACGGAAAGGCACCCAAGCTGAATACGTAGTCGCCTATGCAAGTCGCGCTCTCAAGAAGGCTGAATTGAATTACTCCGTGACAGAGAAGGAGTGTTTGGCCATAATCTGGGCGTTGACGAAGTTTCGCCCGTACCTTTACGGCCGTCCTTTCGACGTGGTCACAGACCACCACGCTCTATGTTGGCTGTCCACCTTGAAAGACCCGTCCGGACGCCTGGGGCGTTGGGCACTTCGATTGTAAGAATACGACATCCGTGTCGTATATCGTTCCGGTCGCAAGCATGCGGATGCCGATGCACTTTCGCGATCGCCATTAACACCAGATGTGGCTTCTCTGTCTCCCCCTTTTACCACCTTGTCACCACTCGACACGACTGACATGCTTTCGGAGCAGCGTAAAGACCCACACCTTGCCTTGTTAGTCGACTACCTTACCGATCCGTGGCGTCTCTCATAATCATAGAGTGGTTTTGGGACGTTAAACCCCACATATCAATCAATCAACCTTACCGATCCGTCTGCTGTCCCTTCCACGACAGCGCTACGCCGGCAAGCAGCCCACTTTTCCTTACGAGACAACATTCTGTACCGCCGTAACTACATGCCTGGTGGTCGGAAGTGGCTCCTTGCTGTCCCGACTCACATGCGCTCTGACATCTGCATGAATTTCCATGCAGATCCCCAAAGTGCTCACGCAGGTGTCCTGAAAACCTACGAAAGGCTGCGCCAACGCTATTACTGGCGAGGAATGTATCGCTTTGTGCAGAAATACATTCAGTCTTGCACCACTTGCCAACAGAACAAGACACCTCCGCGGCACCTTACTGGCATGTTACAGCCGCTCCCGTGCCCGGCTCGCCCATTCGACCGCGTGGGTATAGACCTCTATGGCCCCCTCCCATATAGTATCTCTGGAAACCGGTGGATTATTGTCGGAGTCGATCATCTGACACGCTACGCTGAGACTGCAGCTCTACCGGCAGCGACCGCCCACGAAGTTGCACTCTTCATTCTCCGCAGCTTCATTCTACGCCATGGCGCTCCGCGGGAATTACTCAGTGATAGGGGTCGAGTGTTCCTGTCGGAGGTCATCCAAGCTATCCTCGCTGAATGCAACATTATCCACCGGAAATCTATCGCATACCATCCACAGACAAATGGTCTTACTGAGCGGTTCAACCGCACACTTGGCGACATGCTGAGGATGTACACCTCCTCCGACCACACTAACTGGGACGCTGTATTGCCCTTTGTTACCTTCGCTTATAACACCGCGACGCAAGCGACTACCGGTTTTTCCCCGTTCTTTCTATAGTACGGCCGCGAACCTTCCCACCCACTCGACACTATACTACCGTATCGCCCTGATGCATCTGAGTGCTCCCCGCTTTCGGAAGTCGCCAGATACGCTGAAGACTGCCGTCAGTTGGCTCGGTCTCTAACAAGTGAGGCTCAAGGCCTACAAAAGACTCGACACGACGACGCTCACCGCATAGCTCCTACATTTTGTGCTGGCTCCCTTGTGTGGCTTTGGGTGCCCCCGCAAGTTCCTGGCCTGTCTTCTAAACTTCTGGCCCGGTACCATGGTCCCTACCGTGTCATTGACGTGACCTCCCTGGTGAATTACGTCATCGAGCCATTAACACAATCACCAGATTTGCGCCGTCGAGGACGCGAGACCGTACACGTTGACCGTCTCAAGCCCTACTACGACCCCCTACTGTGCCTACTCCCTGAGTCACCAGGATGGCTACCCTTCACCCCGGGGGTATTGTAGTGGAGCATACGCACCAACGCGTAAGCGCCTTCGGAAGACAACGAAAAGCCCGTGCTCTGATTGTGCGAGAACCTGTGCCGCCTTTGCCAGACTTGCTGTTCGCCCATTTTCCGTCGCGACCTCGTTGCGACTCCTCTGTTCTAAAAAGTTTTTCTTGCATGACGACGATTGAGTTATGGCAACCATGCTTTGTAGCGCAAATCGGTCGCTAATGTGCTAAATGTTAAGCAATGTACGTGCGACGATATCTACAAAAGTTCTTTAGGCGATAAAGCTCGCATCAGTGTTAAATTTTTTCTGATTATTGTTTTTCTATGTTACGTCGACTCTTCTGCGATGGTATAGAAAATGGCTCATACAGACGTCGGGATTGTGTATAGGATCTAGTGTTCCACCCATCTTATCTGAAATCTTTTTTTAAGCTGAATGGACAGGATGCTGGAACTTCAATAGTCTTCGTAAACGAATCTTCCGCTATGTAGGCATGATCTCATTTTCATCTCAAATTTGGACACCTGAAGACTACTTGTAGATATCCTAAAATTTTTTAGGAAGTTGAGTTTTGGTCTCGCCTTCATGGTTGAACCTCTCAAAGAACGCCTACAGTTTCTGCATCTGCAACTAACGTTTTAATCTGACCACAGCTGTTGAACGTTTCGACCCAGATCAACAAGACCTCTTCTAAGGTCTTCGCTATATAAAACTGTGAAAGATGATATAGCACTTTTTTTTCGTTAAGCACATGAAAAATCATGTAAGAATCTCATTATTATGAGCTCCTTCCCTCAATCAGACAGCTTGATAGTTTCCGCTACCCACCACAGACCTCTTGATTGCCGAACATGAAAGGCTTTTAAACAAGGTAAAAGTGAAATTTTCACCAATCATAAGGAACAAAGCAAAAAAAGAAAACTTTCTGTCGTTTCCTCTGCTCACCAGCTTTTCTATGGTCTACAAAGAGTTGGGGCCTGCTACGACGTAGAGATGGTCGGCAGCCACCCCAAATCCCTGTGCCCTGCGGAGCGCCCTGGCTGTATAAACAGCAGCGGCACCCAACCAGCCAACGAGCCGCGCTGCCCGTCCTGGCAGATCCAGTGTAAGGCCATCACTGCCTCTTCCGATGGCCACTTGATGCGCCATCAAGCGTTGGAGGAAGCCGGGACCGCTGTCAACATCAAGCGTGGCAGTGCGGCGGTCGTGAAGGGTCTCTCCTATCGCGACGCTCTCGTCGGGGCAGGCCATGGTGGCGGCCGAACCGCTCCGGAGACCACTGCTTCATCCCTAATCCCCCTTTGCAAGCATAGTCTGCTGACCCGAAGGGCTCGGTGAGGGCGGTCTTAGCAGCCGTGGTCGGTGCTGCGATTGTTGTGTTGCCGGCTGACTCACCGGTGCGAGAACTTTTTTCTGCAGCCCTTGCTGCGCACGGTGCCGTCACGCCGAGGATGTAGCCGGTCGCATTGTGATGACATCCAGGCCCCCAGGACTCTCACCAGTGAGTTCAACAGAACTCTTTTTTAATGCGATAGCACTTGTACGGATACTCTCGGCTAGATTTTGCTGCCGGCGTCGGTGTCGTCGTCGCCGTCACTCACTGTATATGTATACGTATCTACATATACGAGAACGCACGAAAGAAGAGATAGTAGATCTAACGTACCATGAAAATCAACGATATGCGAAGCACGAATGAGGAAGGTTGATATGCCACTTAAAAATCAGCAAAACGTTGCGAGGTGCACAGACATAGCACAAAGTTAACACAAGTAGACATGGTATGCGCACTCAAATATCTACACAAGATGCAAGTATGTTGTTTATAGTCGGTACCACTAGCACTTGCAACACCAGCACCAGCAGTGGTAGGCATGTAAATTATGCCGTACACGACTTCCATGTCGTGATTATCATGTGTGAGCCTGACATTTGTGTTCGTCGTCCATCCACGCCACGTATTACCAAATTTGGTACAAGTGAAGCTAGTCAAAGGATAATGAGCACATCATGAGCGTGACAGGTAGTCATGCACTTACATGACTTGCATGTCATGATTATCATGTTTTATCGTGTCATTTATTTTCTTCCTCCGTTCGCGTCGCGTATTACGAAATTCGGTATATGTGATACTAGCAAAACGGGCGCGAGCGCGCTACGAGCGTAGTATGTAGTGATGTTTTACATGACACGCACCTAATGATTATCATGTTCATCTCTTCGTGTCACCGAATACCAAACTTGGTATATGTGAAGCTAGCGAAATAAACGGCCGTGAACGCATCATGCGCGTGGTATGTAGTCATGCTCCTACATGACACGCATGCCATGATTATCATGCTTGCACCGCCAATATACCTTCGCCATCTATTAACGCCTCGCAATACTAAATTTGGTATATGTTAAGCTAGCGAAACAGCCGCAAACTGTGAGCGTACCATGTAGTTATGTTTCATATGACACGCATATGTTGATTATCATAATTGGACGTGTTATTTACATTTGTTGTCTATTCACGTTACGTGGTATCAAATTTGGTATATGTGGAGCTAGCTAAATGGTTGCGAAAGTGCTATTAGCGTAGCATGTAGTCATGTTCTCACATGATACGCATGCCATGAATATTATGTTTGCACCAGTCATATACTTTCGTCCTCCATTCACGTCCCGTAACACCAAATTTGGTATATGTGAAGCTACCGAGAATGCTGCGAGCGCATTATGAGTGTAGCATGTAGTTACGTTTTACATGACACGCATGTTATGATTGTCTTGTTTGGACATGTAATTTTCTCTTCGTCATATATTCGAGTCTCGTAACACCAAATTCGGTAGATGTGAAGCTAGCAAAACGACCGCAAGCGCAGCATGAGCGTGGCGTGTAGTCATAACTTGAGTGACATGCATGTCATATTTTCTATGTTAGGGTCTGTCACTTACCCACGAATGCAGAGATGTTACTTGACTCGTACTTGACTCGTTCTTGACTCAAGACAGTCTTGCCGGTCACCATAAATTGTTCTCAAACTTGCGGACGACTTGAAGGCGATTTGGCTTGGTCGAAGTCAGGACAAGTTTCAAGTCAGCTGCGGGGCTAGCTTGAAAGCGACTTCATGCGTTATTCCAACATGGCCACCTCTCGAATGGACGTCGCGCGGAGGGTGGCCGCTTTTGAGTTTGCTTGCCTCACCATAAGCGTAGCATTTTCTGGAGTGCACTGCCTGTCGAAGATTCTTGGACCTGCTTTACGTGACCGAGGAAATCCGATGGAGTTGTACGACGAGGAACAAATCCACGCTCGACACAGATTCACGAAGAACGCCGTGCGGCAGCTGCTGGGTATGTTGGCGCTCCGTGAAAGTGGGGACAACCGAGAACAGCCTGTGCCTCCGATGTTACAGCTACTGATAGCTCTCGGGTTTTACAGCGCTGGCACATTCCAAACCAGTCACCGGGAATCTCGTCCGCATTCCGTAGTCGACAGTTTTCCTTGCATTAGGAAAAGTTACGCTACTCGTCGCAAAGCACCTGTACGCAATACTGGTGCACTCTCCGCAGCCGGCAGCACTTTCCATAGTTATGCGGGACTTTTATGAAGTGGCTGAGTTCCCTGGTGTTACAGGCTGTGTAGACTACACACATGTGTGTATTAATTAATAGCTTCGGTGGGGATGATTCCGTAACCGCAAAGGCCATTTCTGTTTTTCTTCAACACGACAACAATTTCCGACTCTTTCGGTACAAAGTTTACTCTGCGCTGTGTCTGTGTGCCTCGTCTATCCTTTCGTCCCGTCTAGGGCGCTGTTTCTCGCTCAGAAAGGCATCGCTTCTAGCACAACGCTACGTAAAATTCCACACACATAAAAAAGAGGTACCCCTATCACGGTTTTTCTTATCCGCTTTACCATCGCCCCGCCGCAGTGGTCTAGTGGCTAAGGTACTCGGCTGCTGACCCACAGGTCGCGGGATGCGGCGGCGGCTGCATTTCCGATGGAGGCGAAAATGCTGTAGGCCCGTGTGCTCAGATTTGGGTGCACGTTAAAGAACCCCAGGTGGTCGAAATTTCCGGAGCCCTCCACTACGGCGTCTCTCTTAATCATATGGTGGTTTTGGCACGTTAAAGACCACATATCAATCAACCGCTTCGCCATCATGCAGCGATACACTGCTGCACCCCACGGGACAGAATTCTGCTGAGGGCAATGTCCTGACCCCCGCTTTTTCTCTTGTTTACCAAGCTCAACAAAAGGATACGAATCATATTTTTTCCCAGAACTTCTTTTTTTCATAATAACTGCTCTAGCCCACTACAGGCATGCACACACGTGAACAGAAAGGCAAATACCGTGAAAATTGCATTACCTCGTGAGCCAGGTCAGCCCAAATACATGCCGTGGCGTACGATTGAAAAAAATAGACGACAAAAGAACCCAATGCGATGCTTGCTTCGCCTCCAAACAAGTAACCGTGAAGAAACGCGCTGCATTTGGGTGGCCACTAAAACCCGCGGGCAACGAACGCTCTACAGAAGCAACATTGCGCATCACTGTGGTGGCAGTCACCACGTGCGGCTCGTTAGCCGTAAAATAGCAAGAATATGCTTGTAGCCCTTCGTTTTTATAGTTATTTTGAAACGTATGATTTCTATTTTATGTAATGCATGCGTTATGCGAACAACTTCAATATTACCCTCGTTAGCAGGCGTGCAGCGTGTTTCTGCTTTGAAGCTCGTTCTTGATTTGACCAAGCAAGACAGCCTGAGCATCTATGAAACGCGAAGGCTGACTTGGGCGTTTTGAAGTCCGCTGCTTGCTTCACGCCAACTTGCTCAAGCTAAGTTGAAGTCGCAAGCCAAGTAACATCTCCTCATTCGGGGGTTATGTTCGTCATGCAGTTATGTCATACCCTACCACTTTCCAAAACGTATTGTGAACGAAACCACCACTAGGGCAGCGGGATCATTAAATTAAATTATGATATTTATGACATGCATGTCATGATTTTCATGTTATGACTAATCATTTATGCTCGCTATACAGTCACGTTATGTCAAACCAAATTTGGTATGGATACCATTACCAAAACGGCCAGTAGAGTTTAAAGTCGTTGGCAGATAGATAGATAGATAGATAGATTGATAGATAGATAGATAGATAGATAGATAGATAGATAGATGTGGTCAAAGTCGTCGAAGTTCTTTAAGAAATGCTTTGCATTTATTAACACGTGTCGTTTTATAGGCTCCGGCGGTCCTGAGGTGCGCGTTGCGTTGGATTAACGCAACCGGCTAAGTTGCCTTGGTCCTTCGGTTCACCACTGGACACGTGGCGTGCCCCTCTACCTTGCACCGTGACTTGCTATCACACTTTCATCAGAGGGCAATCAGCATCATACCGGTGCTACCACTGCCCACCGCTTCATCTTCCCACCACTTCAAGCACCCTAAGATCAGTCCAGCTGTAAAAAGGATCATTCAAGCCCAAAGCCGTGTAGTCTTCTGGGTGAGTGCGAAGCAACTTGCTTACTTTTGTTGGACTTGTAACGGGCTGGATATTCCCCCTTGCACACTGTCGATGTTTGACTAAGTAACGACGTATGGGTATTCATTTGTGCTTTTACCGTGCCTGCATCGGCTGTTTCACTCAGCAGAGAAAAAATTACTTATGCGCTCTGTGTTTGTGTAAGTCCAGTTCGTCACTGTATGTACTGTTAAAAAACGCGTTTACCCAAGAGTTAGTGTTGTTGGCCTCCGTTTGGACTAGTTTAGTCGTGATACAGCAGCGTACCAACTCACTCGCATATATATATATATATATATATATATATATATATATATATATATATATATATATATATATATATATATTATGTATATATGTATATATATATATTGTTACGAGTGACTGTGTTTATTTACAGATGAGGAGAAAAGGCGTTGTCAAATAGCAGCGTACTTCTGAAACAGGCCAAGAACGCTTCCACCCAACCACACAGTCCAGGCGCCGCTCCACTACTCTTCTTTTTCTTCCGCGCCCCGTAGACTCGCGCATCTTCGTTTCATTTCCCCCAGCGGCAGACGAAGCTCGCCGAGCGAGTTAAATAGGTCTATGATGGTACTGTTTGAGGCGGGCTACGTGAACAACTTGCGTAGTGCGCGAACGCCGGTTATTGGCTGTGACTCGGGCGACAACGTAATTCACGTCACTGAGACGAGTGACTATCACGAATGGGCCGGAATAGTTTGCTAGAAACTTCCGGTACAATCCTTTTCTACGAACAGGAGTCCACAGCCACACGTAGTCACCAGGAGAAAACTCTACGGGGATATGCTTGGCATCGTAGCGACTTTTGCTGTGTTCTTGCGAAGACAATGTTCGAAGGCGCGCTAATTGACGTGCTTCTTCAGCGCGACACAACGTCTGAGCGATGGACAGATCTTCCTGATGCGAGAAAGGTAATAGAGTGTCCAGAAAACTCTGTGGATTTCGTGCGTAAAGCAGAAAGAAGGATGAATGTCCAGTCACTTCATGCTTGGCGGTGTTGTACGCGTAAGTAACAAACGGTAAGACGGCGTCCCAGTTCCTGTGGTCAGCATCAACGTACATCGATAACATATTCGTGAGAGTTCGATTTGTTCTCTCAGTGAGACCGTTAGTTTGCGGATGGTAAGGGGTAGAGTGGCGATAAGAGGAGCCACAGAGGCGCAAAAGTTCTTCAACCACATCGGCCATAAATTGTCGTCCACGGTCACTGATGACAACCCGTGGAGCACCGTGACGCAGTATGACCCGTTGTAACAGAAAAGAAGAAACAGCGGCTGCTGTGGCCGATGTCAGTGCGTCCGTTTCCGTATAACGCGTTAAATAATCCACGCACACTATAACATATCGGTGGCCCGATGGGGTCTTAGGAAGGGGTCCGAGCAAGTCAATGCCGACTTTTTCAAAAGGGGATGTCGGTGGAGGGATGGGCTGCAAATAACCCGCCGGGGCAGTGGTGGATGGCTTGTGGCGCTGACATATAGCGCAGCTGGTGACGTACTGTTTCGTGGTCTTCCACATTTTCGGCCAGTAGAACCTCTCACGTAGTCGATGCAGCGTACGTGTGAAACCGAGATGACCGGATGTTATGTCATCGTGCGCAGAACGAAGGACGACCTGGCGCAGGCTTTCCGGCACCACTAGAAGCAACGGGAGGCCATCGGCTGAATAGTTTCTTTTATACAGCAAGCCATTTGAAATTTTAAAGTGCTTGTCGACGGAGTTATGTGCAGCTTCGAGCAAAGGTTTCAGAGTAGGGTCGCGCTGCTGCTCACGTTTGAAGCTGCTGGTATCTGGGAAGTCGGACGAGACAGAAACTAAATAGTCATCAATGTCATTGTCGTCAGTATTGGTGTGTACTGAAGGAAGGCGGGATAAGCAGTCGGCATCTGTGTGACATCGTCCGCTCTTATAGGTAACAGAAAAGCTGTACTCTTGTAGGCGCAACGCCCAACGAGCCAGCCGGCCAGATGGGTCACGAAGTCCCACAAGCCAGCATAGTGAGTGGTGATCTGTCACTATTGTGAACTCGCGGCCATGTAGATACGGTCGGAACTTCTGAATGGCGAAGACGACTGCTAAGCACTCGAGCTCGGTGACGGTGTAGTTCGTCTCTGCTCTGGTCAGTGTCCGACTGGCATATGCTACGACGTGCTGGCGACCGTTGCAGAGTTGGACCAGCACAGCACCAACACCTAGCCCACTAGCATCAGTATGAAGTTCAGTCAAAGCATCAGGATCAAAATGCTTTAGGATGGGTCCTGAAGTCAATAAAAACTTCAGCTGTTGAAATGCAGCCTCACATTTATCATCCCACAAGTACGGTGTGTCTTTATGAAGAAGGGACGTCAGTGGGGAGGCAAGTTGTGCGAAGTTCTTAATAAATCGGCGGAAATATGAGCACAGACCCAGAAAACTTCGCAGGTCCTTCACTGTTCGTGGTGGTGCAAAGTTGCGAACCACTGCGGTCTTCTGTGGGTCTGGTCGCACGCCTTCTTTATCCACGAGAAAGCCTAATACGAGGGCTTGACGTTCTCCAAAATAACACTTTTTTGAGTTTAAAACAAGGCCAGCTTCGCGTAAGCATTCAAACACAAGCGACAAGCGGTGGTTATGCTCTTGGAAAGTCTTGCCGTAGATAATCACGTCATCTAAATAGCACATGCAAATTTCCCATTTTATTCCACGGAGTACTGTATCCATAAATCTCTCGAATGTCGCTGGAGCATTGCACAAACCAAAGGGCATAACGTTGAACTCAAAGAGACCGTCTGGTGTTACGAAGGCCGTCTTCTCTTTATCTGAGGGATGCATAGGAATTTGCCAATACCCAGAACGCAAGTCAACAGAAGAAAGATAGGAGGCAGAATGCAAGCAGTCCACGGCGTCATCTATACGTGGCAAAGGGTAGACGTCTTTTTTTGTGATGGCATTTAGGCGACGATAGTCTACGCAGAATCTCCATGAATTATCCTTTTTACTCACTAGAATGACAGGAGCTGCCCATGGACTACACGATTCTTGTATGATGCCCTTCTTTAGCATGTCTTCAACTTGCTCAGCGATGACTTTCCTTTCGGAAGGCGAGACACGATAGGGCTTCTGGCGTATTGGTGGTGCTTGGCCTGTATAGATGCGGTGTTGCGTACGTGAAGACGGTGGCGTAACGGTAGATGTCTCGTCTTGGGCAAAGTCAAAGACTGCGGCGTAGCGTGTGATCACCTCCTGCAGCAGCGACCGTTCAGTTGATGGAAGTGACTTGTTAATCATACGGTCAATGCTGGCAGAATAGTCGCGGTACGAGTTGGCGTGGGGTTTCTTTACATCCACCGACAGTTGGAGTGACCGTATGGTAAGAGTACTTTGCTCTTGAAAGCTTGCCAATTTAAGTCCTGCAGGCAGATATATGGGCTGCGCGGAAACGTTCACAGTCCACAAATCGGCACAACCATCGACGATGAGCACGAGGCAACGATGCACAATAACGTTTTTCTTAAGGGCGTTACTGAAGTTCGGCTCGGCTAAACCATAGTAAGAACCCGCACAAGAACTCGAAGAGTTTACACGCACAAACATTGCGGTATGTGGGGCCAAGCAGACGTCTTCAGACACGGAAAACACTTCCAAGCAGTCATCAACGGTATCTTTTGTCAATGGAGGCGGCAACACGGGACGAAAAATAATCCCACCACTACCACAATCTAGAGTTGCACCACATTCCCGCAAAAAATCTATACCTAGAATGACGTCATGGGTCGCTCGTGTAAGCACCGTTAGTTCAGCTCGAAACGTTTGATGTCCTATAGAAAGTAAAACAGAACAAACTCCAACCGGGCTCAACGTTTCTCCCCCTACGCCGCGAAACGTAGCACTCCGATTCCAAGCAAACATTACTTTCGTCCCTAGGCGATTTTTAAAAGACATGCTCATTATGGAAACGGCAGCACCAGTATCAACTAGTGCAACAGTACTCACATTGTCTACAAAAACACTCACTTTGTTCTCAACCATTACAACACAAGGGGGTCTTGCGGAAGATGATTTTGCGGCCTCGCCCCCATTGGTCGCACCAGTTAGTTTCCCAGTGGTGGTGGCGTCCCCGAGCGGCGACGCGGTGACGGGGATCGCTGTTGGCGTGCGGGTGGTGGGGTAACGCTGCGGTCGGAGCAAGGCGAGTCAGCACGTGCTGCGTGTTGCTGTTGGAAAGAGCCCTGAAATGGTCGAGACTCGCCAGCAGGTACGTAGGGCGTGTACACGTTGAATCGTGGAGATCGCTGCTGGCGACGGTAGCAGTACCTAGCGATGTGTCCAGGCAGCCCGCAGTTGTAGCAAGTACGGGTGTCGCGCCTAGTCGTGCCCGGCGAAGTAAACCTCGTCGGTTGATAAAAACCGGGCGATGGTGGTCGAGGAGTAAATCGCTGTGACTCAGCTTGCCTGCGTTCCTGGTTTCCGAGTGGTCGTTCACTCCTCCGTTCGAACCGATCGGTGTAATTCGGGCGAGGCTCAAAGTGGCTTTGTCGCATCCGAGGTACCAGTGGTTCACGGGGCCGTTGTTCGAATGCACACTGATGGCAGACACCAGCGGTGTCCACAGCTTGCAGTTGACTAAGTTCTTCCTTAACCACTCGTCTTATAAGTGAAGAGATCTCGTCCTGCGATGGGAGGTTGACACTTGCAATCGTGGGCACGTTGTCAAGACGTCCAAACTTTGGTAGGACTCTCCTCCTCTTTAGGGTTTCAAATGCTCGGCAGTGTCTCCTTAGGTCGGAAGGTGTGTGTAAGTCTTCCTTGGTGATAAGGAAATTGTACACGTCTTCCGCGATTCCCTTGAGCAGATGACCTACCTTATCTTCGTCACACATGGTCGCACTCACGATTCCGCAAAGCTTCAAGACGGCCTCGATGTAGGTGGTGCATGTTTCGCCAGGTAACTGAGCTCTGCGCGAAAGCGTTTGCTCCGCCTTCTTGACCTTCGCTGTTGAGTCACCAAAACACTTCTTCAGCTCGTCCACGAAAATGTCCCATGTGGTCAATGCACTCTCATGGTTGTCGAACCAAAGAGACGCGGTGCCGACGAGAAAAAACACCACGTTCTCGAGCTGCTTAGCAGTGCTCCAGCGGTTGCTGCGACTCACTCTTTGGTAGTGCTTGAGCCAGTCGTCAACATCGTCATCCGGCTGCCCCGAAAAGGTCCTCGGCTGACGTTCCGGCATGCCGCAGCGATCTTGTCCTGGCAGGTGAGCGTGTTGCTCATCAGCAACGAGGTTGTTATGGCCCGCTCCCGCGTCCTCCATGTCTGGTAGCTGCGGTGGCAAGCCTGCCAAGCGTCTGCTCCGTCGCAAAATCGGTAGAGCTGGGTCGTCCAGATCGATGTACCCGGCACCTTCCACCAAACTGTTACGAGTGACTGTGTTTATTTACAGATGAGGAGAAAAGGCGTTGTCAAATAGCAGCGTACTTCTGAGACAGGGCAAGAACGCTTCCACCCAACCACACAGTCCAGGCGCCGCTCCACTACTCTTCTTTTTCTTCCGCGCCCCGTAGACTCGCGCATCTTCGTTTCAATATGTATGTATATATATATATATATATATATATATATATATATATATATATATATATGTATATATGTATATATATATATATATATATGTATGTATATATGTATATATATATGTATATATATATATATGTATGTATATATGTATATATATATATACATACATAACCCACAAGGAAAATCATCACAGCGACCATGTTGGTCAATTTTCACCATGTTGTGCTTCGTAACAATTTCATTTTGCCGTAAGAAAATTATTAAATGATTGATGTTGTGACGGAAAACTACGCCTTACTTGCTGGTTTTCCGAGCGTGCCACCAAGAGTGACCCCAGTCGAAAGTGTTAGGGGGGGGGGCTCAGCACCCCCTCACCCACTTCTCTCAGTGCCCACCCCTCCCCGGCTGATACGCCTATACTTTGCGGGCAGACGTTTACTGCATGCTTGTTTATTTCTCTTGCTCATTTGATAATTTTTCGTGGTGCTGTTAAAGTTAACTGGGGTCCTGATAAGGGTGACCAAGTGGTGAAAAAGGCATTCAGGGCTTCGAATGAATGTTTTCAAAAGGAAGCGATGAACAAGCTAAGACATCCACACTACTATGACAGGCGTCAAAAGGCCTGTTTCCAAAGTCGAGGAGTGTTTTGATAATGTTGACGACTTAAGTGAAAAACGTTACGGATGTCGGCTCTGTTCTGAAAGAATGACAAGCGCCGTTGAAAAATATTGAACAAAAACACTCAACAAGTCAACGTTTTTTGTGGATAACTTTAATTATCAAATGAGGCACAATAATCTCGTGTTAAAGGCTGTTCCTGAGCACGCGGTTAAAATGTGGAGTGATACAGAGAAACGTATGCAAGAACTTGTCATGAAAAACATGAAAATTTAACCAGGTTCCATTGAGCGAGCCAATCCAGTCGGCAAACACATACCCAATCACACTCGACTTGTAGTCAAGTTCCCAAACTTCAAAGACAAAAGCAATATTCTGAAAAACTAATTGAAGCTAAAAGACCTCGCGATGCCTCTAGTGTGTATTTAGAATGTTTTCTCACCTCATATACAACTGAATAAAAATACTTTCCGTGATTTCGCCCGTACGAAACGACAGAAAAACAACAAGTGTAAGCTGCAATTTGACAAGCTCATAATGGATAACGGGATTTTCACTGTCGATTCTTCGGGCCATAAAGTAGTCCCCATCTAAAGATACGATGCTCCCGCAAGCGATAATTGACGCCCCATTACCGGCGATTACAAAAAAGATGTCTATTGAAGCAAATATTAAAAGTCTTTTGAAAGCAAGATTATCTTTGTGCGTTTGTCAAATCCCGTTCTACTGACATCATAGTGGTAACAGAGACATGACTGACGGGGGACGTGTGCAACAACGAATTGCCCTTTACTAGAAAGTTATCTTATTTGGAAATGACAAAACAGATGCACGAGGAGGGAATTCATGGTATCATTGCAGTAAAAATTATATTCCAAGAGTGCATACTTGGTAGGGGTTCCTTTATTGAAATCTCCTGCGTGTTGCTGTGTCTTTCATGTGTAACTTGTGCCCTCTGGTTTTGCTACTGTCCGCCTGGCTAAAAAATAAAAAAAGTTCGTTGATTCCACATTCAAAAATTTGAGCTTCGTATATGACGGATTTACTGGCTCTATTATTATTCTCGTTGGCGACTTTAACTACCCTAGAATCAACTGTTGGTCGAATACAGCCGAGAGCGGCTCATGGAAAGCTGACTGTAATGATGTCTTTGACGTCCTTTTTTCTAATGAATTGAGCCTAATAGTTTCCATGCCAACATGGGGGGTTGCTATCTTGGATTAGGTGCTCACCACAGAACTATCAAGCATGTCTGTATGTTGGATTGAATCAGTGACCACACTGTCATCTATCGTAAATACGAGTTGACGCGTATAAAACATACAATAAAATAAAACAAATCATGATTATGTGCGCGCAAATGTTGAAATGATCTACAGTGAGCTCTAGTCTTTTTGCGTATAGAATCTACATGCAACGTTGGACGGCAATGCAAACAAGATGGTCGTCTCTAACTGGCTGACCTAAATCAAATAATGCATTCAGAAAACACAGATATTTGTATCTACTAAGAGCGCCCGGTTTTCCTTCATGTGAAGCGCTGCGGTAACAGAAAGAAATGCTGTTATTCGTGAGCAAGAACGTTTCAATCTGACGATTCGTGAAAAGCTTGTTTACACAATCACATTTATGCAAAATTGAAATCGAAGCAGCAAAACACGATTATCAACCATTTGGTTTTAAACATATCAACAATACAAAAATATTTCTCGCAAATAATGCACCTTAAGCTTTGATCTTTATGCTTCGTATCGATAATCCAAGCCAACGAGTTCCTTCCGCCTTCCGAAGTCGCTGCTGCGTTCAATTCTTTTTTTGTTCTATTTTTTCAAGTGAGCTTCCTATTCCATGTTATGAATAAGTAGTGGGCCATGCAAAGCTCGGCAGTCACAGCGTCAGCGCTTAGCATGAGAGGCTCTGGCAGGACATTGTCGCTGTTCTCGCTGGCTACGCCTACGCTTCTGTGGTGTCTGAAATGACAACGCTCCTTCCCAGGCTGTCTCAGTTCTTTATTATTAGCCTCGAGATCTTGGAGTTGCGCCCTCTCACGTGTGACGTCAGTTTGTGGACTCTGCTCGCAACCACGCTGGAGCAGCCGCTGCTCCTGTGAGCGATTTGTATGCTTCTGGCGAGAACTTTGTCGAACGAAGAACCTCGCGAGGGTCAACTGACGCCCACAACGAAAGTTTTCGAGTGGAGTTGTGAATTCGTTTCAGTTGCAGCTCAACCGACAGGGCCAAGATCCCTCCCAGATGGCCAATAAGCACGCCGATGCCGCTGACCACATTGCTGGTTAGAAAGTTAAGTGCGAAGAAAATTAAGACTTGCTATGACTCCCGTTAAGCTAGCAGCATATCTTACGTATATTCGGCCAACATTTGAATATGCCAGCATTGTGTGGGATCCTTGGGAAATCGGCCTCATTAATATGCTAGAAAGAGTACTAAGGCGAGTGCCAAGTTTATTCTTTCAAAGTACTCCTTGACTGAGTCAGTAACAGAAATGCTACGCTCTCTTCAACTGCCCACTTTAGCCGAACGACAGCATTTGCCAAGGATGAAGTTCTTGTTTTTATCGTCAAAAAATAAATTAAACCTAAACACAACAAAATACTTAACGCCATGCCATGGAAGAAACCTAAGAAGTGTAAACGATTACACATACGAAGTGCCACAACAGCGTGTCAATGTATATGCGAATTCATTTTTTTTTAAAACAATTCGTCAGTGAAATACTTTGCCATTACCACTGGTTCATAGTAATTCACTGGAAAAATTTGAGGAAGGGCTCAAAGATATTTTTCTGTAAGCATGGTCTACTATGTTAGTTTATTGCAATTTATTTGTATGCTTACTACGACTGCACTGTTTTTCCTTCAGCCTGAATGCCGGTGTTTCCAATGTATGTTATGTAACATTTCCAAGTTCAAGTGTTGCTGTTTAAATTGTTGTATGATTTGAATGTATTTATGTTTGTCATGCTAAGTTTTTACCACCCCTGTAACAGCCGAAAGGCTAACAGTATCTGGAAAATAAATAAATAAATAATAAAATAAAACCACGTGTGAGTGTTCGCTCGTCATCTGCAGTTTCCGCCTTGCGACAATAACTAGTTTAGGTGTTTCAAACTTTCAATGAGCGTGCTTTACTTCAGCATCTGCAAGCATGTATACGCAGATACAGAAGGCGAAACGTCGTGGTGTCTGATCGACGGTGCATTGGTATACGACACAGGCGGCCACGTTGTTGAATGTGCGCAGCCGATGCCGTCAATGGAGATCGCATCACCATCGCGGCTCTGGTCCTGAAAACATGTGAACTTGAGAAAAGAACGGCACGCCTGTCCTTTTCCTTACAATATTTGTTTCCGCAGTGCAACGACAAGGACGGTGAACACGAGTATATGTTAATTGCTTATTTCATCCCCTCTGGAATTTGCAAACAACACGTGATTTAATTACTCCGGAGCAACTGTCTATATTGCTGCTTCGGCGGTAAATCAACCATTCATGCCATTTACCAGAAATGCAAAACAGTATCAAATTACCAAATTTGAGATAATTGTGATTGGATACCACTTACTGGGTGTCGGAAGTACGCAAATCCGTGTTGTACTGCAGTAAGAAAAGTCTTGAGGAAGAGGGGTTGGTGTGACTGGGAAGGGGGCAAGATCTGCCCTAATGCACCCCCTGGCCGATGCAATTGACTGCAGTTTGCCTCAATAATGTTTGTTCAATGAGGGCGTCATCATGAAGTATTTCATATTAATACCACACAGGGGCGTCAATCGCTTACCAGATTATAAGAAATAGCTATGGCTGCGCTGATTGTATATACCGTGCACAGGGCCATAAATATTATTTGATAAACTTTAGTAAACGTGCACTAAACAGTGACAGCAGGTTTCGCTTATGAATATATATTTAGCAGTGCGCTAGGCGTGCCTTGTCTTAATCAGTAAACTACGTAAACATGTACGTACGACATCCAAAAAAATTGGCCCGAATCTACATGTTACACTGTAAATGTCGTCGAAAGACGATAGTCTTGCGTCTTGAGAGAGTGAACGAAACGTTTATTTGATGTTCTGCGCAAGAAAATCGGTGAATGGTATTCTGAAGCCGTTGCGTTAGAGTGCCTCGAGCGTGTAACGGAGGCGAACAAGCGCATCTAGGCACGTTAGACACGAGCACCGTCTCGCAGTTATCTTTAAAAACGAAGGCGTGTGCGACTGCGGAGAAAGATGCGCGACAGTCTCGGAGGTGATGAGGTGTAGAATGCAAAGTGACGGGCAGGCGGCACCACCGTCCCGTCGTAGCAAAGCGTTGCAAACACCATCTTCAGCATCGCGTTGCACTGTCAGCGCAGCGCGTTAAACGCTGCAGTCCTTAGAGTTACTTGTGTGTGCCTCTTCTATTATAAAGGCAGACATACAAAACATACAAATGTTGTTATGGCGCCTAAGATATGCCCAATATTTGCGTTTTTAGTTGACAATCGCACAACTATGTACGCTAAACCTTGAGCAATATTGATGGGCACTGCGGATGGGGTCAGCTGTGTGATGTCGTTTGAGGTATCGTTAGGGTGGACAAACAGACAAACGTACAGAGAGACAGACAGACAGACAGACAGACCAAAATTTTTCCGTCGAATGTCCCCAAAGCTGCATCTCTGATGTCCTGCGCCGCTCAGCTGCACTCACGAGGAGCGCATAACCGAGGCGATTAGGAGGCCGCTGTGACGGCTCCCCGTCTAGAGGCCTTCGCAGTATACGCTCTGGGATGGCACCTCACCTGGTGTAAGTCCCCTACGCCTGTCGCCTGCGTGCAATGAATTGCTGAAGCACTGTCGAGGTACTGAAACACGGTTGAAAGCTTACCGAAAAGTGGAGCATAAAGCGGGTACAGCAGAAGTCACTGCCAGCGAAGTGCTTGCTGCTCACGCTCGGTGAAGGCGTGGGGCGCTTTCTCTCACTGAGTTTGACTTGACTATCCACTTCTTCCTCAGCTTCGGGTCTTTAGAATAGTTGTGAAAGCTAGCACCCTTTCCACGGGTGGGTGATCATATTAGAGCACAGAGCAGTACTCCACCATTGTGCCTCACTCGCCACGGAGACAAGCAGCCGCAGTATTAAGAAACAAAGCGCTTTGTTTTTGAAATGAGCATCAAAAGCGGACACCCACGTACGTTAGAACAGCGTAGGTAGCCACCACACACGAGATAACCAACTGAGCGGCGTATTTGTCGAGTTTTAGCACGGAGGTGATTTCTATATATGCATATATATATATAAGGGAAAGAAGTGTATATATGCCTAAGGGCTCGTTATTCCCTGTTTTGACACAATATTAATGAGATCTAACAGACAATAATGCTAAGGAGTGTATAGGGGAAGTTATTAGAACAAATGGAATATAAATACGAAGAAAGAAAAGTGGGTGAAAAAATAACCAGCCGTGATCAGGAATCAAAACTACGACCTTCGAATAACGCGTTCGACGCTTCAATATATATATATATATATATATATATATATATATATATATATATATATATATATATATATATATATATATAGTATTCTAAAGCGCGGCGTCGTTCAACCATCAAGAAGGCCTCAGACATTGCCGGCTGTGTTAGTTAAAAATAAAAATGACACAGTAGGCTTTCGCGTAGATTATCGTCGTCTAAACAAAGTTAAACCAAAGGATGTTTATCCTTTGCCTTAGATCGATGATGCCCTCGACAGTTTACAAGGCGCAGATGTCTTTTCCTCCTTTGATCTACGCTTTGGTTATTAGCAAGTGCCGATGAAGCTGGATGATAGGCCGAAAACTGCCTTTGTTACACCAGATAGCTTATAGAAATTTACCTTGATGCCATTCGGTCTTAGCAATGTGACGACAACATTTAAGTGAATGATGGACACTATTTCACGAGGCCTCAAAGGGAACACGTGTTTGTGCTACTTGGATGATGTGTGGTGGCAATTGAGCCCGATTGTCTCACGCAGCTTTGTCGCTTAGAGCAGGTTTTACGCTGCCTCACTGCAGCTGGCTTCAACCTCAACTTAAAAAACGTTACTTAGGAGCACGCAAGCTGATCATTCTCGGACAAGTTGTGTCGAAGGATGGCGTTCTCCCTGACGCCGCTAAGCTACGTGCTGTTCGAGAATTCCTTGGGCCCCGTGTCTCTCAAGGAGTTGCGTAGTTTTATTGGGCTTGGCTCTTTCCGTCGCTTCGTCCGCTTTTTCGCCTCGGTCATGGCACCTCTGACAGGCCTACTTCAGTGAGACCGCAATCTATCCGCGTGGTCTCCAGCCCGCGAAAGTGTTTTTGCGAAGCTCCACGAACTGCTTACAACACAATCCATACTGTTTCATTTCGATTCAAGCGCTCCAACAGAAATCCACACGGTTGATTGTGGCGTCAGTATTTCCGATGTACTGGCCCAACGAAAGCCTCGCTACAAAGAATATGTTGTTGCGTACGCGAGTCGCACTCTTACAAGAGCAGAAGCAAATTATTCACTAACCGAAAAAGAATGCCTATCGATCATCTGGGCCATTACGAAGTGTTGGCCTTATCTGCACGGCCATCTTTTCCATGTTGTTACCGATCTCCATCTGCTGGTTATCCTCCCTCGAGGATCCCTCCGGACGATTGGCCCGATGAGCTTTGCGGCTCCCATCCGTGCCATTTACCGCTCGGGCCAGAAGCATGCCGATGCTCTTTCGAGTTAGCGTGTTTCTACTGATATTGCGAGTGTCTTCATCCAAGACAACTTATTCTCACCATCAGGATTCATAGGCACGGCTTCAGAGCAGCGCAAAGAATCGTGAATTGCGTCTTTGATGAATTATTTCTCTGAACCACACGCCCACCCGCCGTCTCGAGCGCTACGTCGACAAGCCTTTCACTTCACCATCTGTGATGAAATTCTTTTTCGCCGCAACTACCAACCTGCAGATGACCGCAAATGGCTACTCGTCATACCGAGGCATCTCCACGCTACCATATGTGCTGCTTTCGATGCCGATCCGCCGAGTGCACACGCCGGTTTGCTTAAAACCTGCGCAGGCTACGTCGTTGGTTTTATTGACACGGCATACACACATTCGTGCATAAGTACATTCGATCTGGCACAGAGTGCCAACGCCACAAGCATTATCCTTGCCACCTTATACTGCGCTAGTGCTACCGTTACCGTGCTCAGTGCAACCAATAATTCGACCGGATTGAAATAGACATTTATGGAATTCTGCCATACACATCACCTGGGAATTGCTCGTTTATTGTATCGATCGACCATCTCCCGAGATATGCAAAAACGGCCGCCCTGCCAGCCGTGACGGCACATGACATTGCGTCTTTCCTGCTGCAAAGCATTGTTCTACGTCACGGCGCTAGTTCCTCGAGAAATTCTGAGAGACCGAGGCCGCGTCTTTCCCACAGATGCTATTCAAGGACTTCTCTCTCGATGCCATATGATTCACCTCTGTATTACGGCATATCTCCCACAAACAAACGGCTTGACCGAACGTTTCAACTGAATTCTGGGCGACATGCTTTCTATGTATGCCGCCTGCAACCACAGCAGCCGGGACATCATGCTTGCCTACGTAACGTACTCTTATAACACGACGCCCCAAGCGCCGACAGGATTTTCTTCTTTTTTCTCTATGGTCGAAAGCCATTATCACCAATCAACATCATTCTCCCCGGCCGACCCGACTCATCCGAGGGCACACCAGTTTCCGAAGCTGCTCGATATTCGGAATAATTTCGGCAATTAGCTGCCACCCTTATAACACAAGAAGAAGGGCTACAGAAATTTCGTCGCGATGATGGACATTTCCACTGCCAGTTTTCGGCCAACTCTCTTGTTTGGCTGTGGGTGCCTCCCACTGCTGCTCGAGGTACCTCTACGAAGTTCGTCAGCGAGTACCATCGACGTTACCGCTTCACAGAGCTAACTTCTGCTGTCAAATAGCTCATCAAACACCTCACGCCCATTGCAGACCTGCGTCGCCGAGGCACGTGTATTGTCTCAAACCGTATCGCGAAACTGTTGTCCTCACGACACCTTTGAACACCTACATGGCCCCGTCTTCAGCGAAGGGAAAATATGTAATAAAAAAGTAGTGGGCCATACAAAACCAAGCAGTTTAGAGGCTCGCGTAGGACATTGTCGCTCTTCTTGTTAGCTAAGCCTGCGTTTCTGTGGTGTCTTAAATGACAGTTATACTTGTCGGGCTGTCTCAGTTCTTTCCTATACCTACAATATTCTTGGCTCTGCTACCTCCATCATGGATCAGATCATAATCACTGAAAATGGAATCGAAGCTCGGATTGATCGTCTGTATAGCAGCTCAGCTCCTGGTCCAGATGATATTTGTCCGAAATCGGTAAAGTTAGATAGACCAGTTACCTATGTCCTTCATTTTTGCATGTATTTTTTGACATTTGATTCAGTCAGGATGCATCTTTGACAGGTGTAATGTATCTAAAATTTCAATCTTAAAATATTGAGACCCATTATCCATCACCGACTTATCTAGTGGACCAGTATATCATGTAAATTATTAGATCTCACATCAGCAATTATAAAGTAACTAACAAAGCACAACCATCCTTTTAGCAACCAGCATGGCCTTCGAAAGGATTGCTCTTGCGAGACGCAGTTATTGGAGCTGGTCTCTGTCTTTTACGAAGCCGTTAACGACTCGATCATTACTAATATACGCCATATTTATCAACTTTTCGAGAAATCTTACAAGGTAGCTAAAACCGTTTAAATGTTTAACTTCGCTATAATATTACTGATAAGCAGGTTGTGAACTTGGCGTGTAATTTTTTAAGCAACAGGCATCAATTCATAACTGTGAATACATTTTCTTCATTGCGATCACTGGTTAAATCAGAAGTACGTGCTTCAGGGCTCTGTATTGGGGAATATTTTCTATTCCTGTTACATGTAAACATAGGCAATAACATTTACCCAAGAGTTAGATTAGTTGCATAGAATTGCGTAACTTATAAGTGAATAACTAGCCCTAGCTCTGATACTGAGATGTCCGATACTGGCACAAATATTTGTCAACTTTCCCTCTTTAACACGATGTCCTTATTGCATCTGCGTCCACGTGCTTCTGCCTCGAAAGAAGTTCATGAGCATTATTGTTATAACTCGCAATCTTTATCACAAAGGGAAACCTAGCCCACTTAATGCCGTTCGATGTACGTACACTGTGATAGCATTGATCCAGGTATAAAAATATAACCGTGACGGTCATATTGCATATAAGCACTTGACGTGAAAACTGTGAACTAACCGTGCGATTTGCGGCAGTAGAAAATTGAAAGGCCAGTGAATAACAAGAATAGCTGCCTCGCCGCGGTGGTCTAGTGGCTAAGGTACTCGGCTGCTGACCCGCAGGGCGCGGGTTCGAATCCCGGCGGCGGCGGCTGCATTTCCGATGGAGGCGGAAATGTTGTAGGCCCGTGTGCTCAGATTTGGGTGCACGTTAAAGAACCCCAGGTGGTCGAAATTTCCGGAGTCCTCCACTACGGCGTCCCTCATAATCATATAGTGGTTTTGGGACGTTAAACCCCACATATCAATCAAATCAATAACAAGAATAGCTGTGTCCGCCTTTGCACTGTGGTCGATGGTAGATGGCAGGCCGCCTATAGGTGGCGTGGCCAAGCAGTCTGCAGCACGTGTTCGCGTGGTCCGCGAACTTTTATGGTTGCCTGTACATCCAAAGTGACCAAGATGTATCTTTCGGGAACAGTTCAATCGCCAATGCCACGTAAAAATGGCCAGAGTATTCCTTGTAGGATCAGTAAGTTTGCGGAATACTGCTAATGAGGGTGTCAACAAAACAGGAAGTCTTCTCTGTTACGGAACCATTAGCCAACATTACTGGTCTGCCGGAGTTACTTACCCGGAGAATTTTCGGTAGTAGAATATCTTTCTACTGAAGGACTCAGAGGGAGAAAGAAAGACAAGACGAAAATTGCGCTACAGTTGGTGCGGTGAACAAAGTTAAAGAGAAGACAAGAAATGAAGTGGGCAGTACAAGCGCAAACTATCAACTGAAGTTTATTGAAGGAACTTGTAAAAAAGAAGGCTTCAAGAAAAGAGCAAATTCGGTTCACGAATAGGGTGGGGCGCAGCCTTCTTGAGGTCCTACACGTGGGATGATTACGATAACAAGAGGTGTTGCTGACTGAAAATTCTTACCAAAGTATGGTAATTGAATTGCATGACACCCTCTTCGTAAACCAATTTTTCATTTTCCTGAAAGCCTTCTTTCTTACAAGTTCCTTCAAGAAACTTCAGTTGATACTTTGCGCTTGTACTGTCCACTTAACTTTTTGTCTTCCCCCAATTTCATACTCCGCAGCAACTGTAGCACAATTTTTTTCAGTCACAAAAAGCCAACTAGCCCAATACCTCACTTTGCTCAAGAAAGACAAGTCCTAAACTTTTCTATCTACGACGACCCCTATTTCTTCTTTGATGACACATTTAAATTGAGTGATGGGGTCAATTTTCAAGTGCCAGCAGAAGATACATGGTCACGCAGCAGTCTGTAAGCCTCAGATTAATAGTAATCTGAAATCATATGGACAATGGCTCCTCCTCTATCAACTTGTTTGATGACAATGTCAGAATTGTTGGTCAAGCTCTTTATCGCGTTGGTTTATTTAGTGGAAATGTTGGTCTTAAACAGTTGCAGTTTTTTGTAGTCTTCGAGTAAATCACGTTGGATTGCTTCTAATCATATATCCAGGCTTTGTCACGTTGAACTGGGGGTGTCCATCGCCTATTGAAAAACAAGGAAGCTGTCAAGACCTTCTGGGAACAGAAATTCATTATAACCACCCGATGCAGGACAAAAGTTACGCCCACGTGATCATACAGATTTATCGTCATGTGATGAACAGTGAGTGCAAATATTTGCCATGTTATACTTCGGTGCCATACAGGAAGCTTCTGACGTAGCCTATGACGTGGCAGTGGTCAGAGAGACCGATACAGGCACACTGTCACGCGCAAGTTTGCTCATCTTATTTTTAGAAATCTCAAATATTTCTTTAGTCAATACGCGTCAAGTACGAGTATTTGTCCTGATTAAGGGAAGCAGCTGTCGTTCAGTATTCGACAGAGATTTTGCTGAATGCTCATAGTGATTCAGGACGATACGGGTCAAGTACAAAGAGGCTTTTTTCGGTCTGTCATCGAATTTTGTTTAGTGACTAGGTGATAATTTAACGGCTGGATGATGCACAGTCGGCAGACATTTACGAACAACAGATTCTGACGCGTAAACATTAAATCTGGAAGCATGCATTTCTGATCGTATCTTCTTTTCAACTACCTTACTAAAGCGCGAAAAATAGGTATTGGTACAGACTTCTTGCACTGAACGATGATATATATATATATATATATATATATATATATAATATATATATATATATATATATATATATATATATATATATTGCCGCATGTTAGACACACGCTGTAGCCTTGCGCCCTGCTTCCTGCTCATATGAATTCCGGCACACGAACTGACAAGCAAAATGCGCCATTCCTCACTGTATGCACGTGTCAACACATCACGTGCGCTGGAAAAAGAAAGCTGGCGGCTTTTTGAAGGAGCGGCACGCAGCGAGACGCCGGAAGAAGAATTTGACTAAGTTTTCACTAGCGAGCTCAAGTCTAGGTGACAAGACAACCTCTGTGTATTTAGTTGACGGGCACAAATTCGCGCAAAATAAATAGCTGTTTTAGCTGCCGGCGTTGTACTTCCCCGTTAAAAACTGGTGGAGGAGCCAGCGGTATAATTCCAAGCCCCTCTCAGGTAAGGGAGCACAGCCCAAAACCCTAAGGTCGGAGCCAGCGCAGTTGACTCCCGTACACCAACGCACGAGTCACCACCTACGAGGTGAGCAGCCCGACTTTGGCGCCCTCTTCGATTCTTCGAGACCAGTGGCGAACATAAGTTACGAAGCTCCCGCAATGGCTGCCCAAGCGATGTCATTTTCATCTCATATGGTCATAACGCCAGAGGTCTTCCATGGCGATATTTCTGATGATTTTGAGTACATGCTCGACAGTGTCGAACGCGTCGCCAGACTGAACGGTTGTGAAGAAGCCAGGAAACTTCGCTACAGTGTATACGTGGCACTGCACGATTCTGCGCGTATGTGGTTCGAGAAACACGAAGCGTCCCTGTTGTCATTGGATAACTTTAAAAGGGAGTTGCTGGCTACGTATCCAAACACGGACTGTGAAGAAAAGGCAGAGGCCGCTCCTCAGACGCGAAACCAACGGAACAACGACAGCGTCACCATGTACATTGAAGATATGTCCCGACTGTTCCGCCGGGTTGACCCGATTATGGCTGAGGAAAACAAGTTGCGACACCTGATGCGTGCAGTGAAGGAGGATGTTTTCGGGGGCCTGATGCGTAATCCACCCCACTGTATTGCTGAGTGC
Organism: Rhipicephalus annulatus; assembly: GCA_013436015.1. Taxonomy (NCBI): domain Eukaryota; kingdom Metazoa; phylum Arthropoda; class Arachnida; order Ixodida; family Ixodidae; genus Rhipicephalus; species Rhipicephalus annulatus. Next base: position 247,415 of record WOVY01000661.1, read on the forward strand.
ACGATAGAGGCGACAATAATAGAGAAGACCCGGCCGCAGCGCGCGCACCAGTACACAAGGGACGTAATCGTCTTATCTATGAGCGTGGTGTCGACAGCCCTCACGAGCATTATGGACCTCTTGCGTGAAATGGTGAGGGATGTCGTAAGGGAAAGGTTCAGAAAATACAAACGACTCAAGGTCATCCAGCGATAACCTTGTTTGCCGACGTAGTGCGCGAAGAACTGCGGCAAGCGGTTCTTCATCCACAACCTCAGGTACTACAGAGCACATAACCGGAGCCTCCACTTCAGTTGTACGCGCAAGTTGTACGAGTGGAACTCGGACGCATGAACCGGACGGCTACGACTGCTGTGATTCTCCCTTCCCCCGTTTTCTCTGAGTACGCCACTACCCATGCCGGAAGCAAGACCACGTAAGAGCAATGTATGACGGATGGTTGACCAGCGGCCCCTCTGCTACCGCTGCGGAGAAGCAGATCATCTTTACTGGATGGGCCAGTATCGTCGAGCTGGACTGCGTGGTTTTCCATTCAACCCACTGTGCCCGCGCAACGGATGGCCCTACGAAATCGAAGAGTATTGTCTCCACGCTACTCACTTCAAGACACGCTACAACGGGAGTCACGCTCTACAGCACCGATGCTTTCTCAGTCGGCAAGTCCTCGTCCTTCATCAAATCCCCAAAGACCACGTGCACCTAGCCCGCGTCGGGAAAACTAGGGCCAGCGACCTCCGGAGGTGAGGCCGCTGTTATACTGACAACTGAAGACCCTTCATTGTTAACCCGACAGGACAGCATCAGTTACGGGACGATGAAGAAGGGCAGTACTAGCGATGTTACCTCTGAAATATTACGATCGACGATGTCAAGGCCATTGCTCTAATAGACATTGATGCAGACTACTCCGTCGTCAGTATCGCTTTGGCAAAGAAGCTAAAAATGGTGATGACTAAATGAACCGGACCTCAGATACGTACCGCTGGAGGGCACTTAGTTAGCCCCGTGGGGTTATGCACCGCAAGGATAGGAGTAAGAGGATTCATGTATGTCGGCAGCTTTATTATTCTTCCTGGATGCTCTCGTGAACTGATTGTAGGCATGGACTTCTTGCGAACAAACAAGCCAGTCATCGACTTGCAAGATTCCCAGGTTTCGTTTTCTACGAAGGATTCTGTCGCCATCTGCCCTACGGAGAAACCAATCGTTTTGCCTCTTCGCATTGTGGACGAAGATGTAACCATGCCACCTCGTTCCAGAGTGATGGTTCTTGTGAGAAATAAAGTTCTCCGCGACTGTGACAGATTAGCGGATGGAAACATCGGACTGCTACTAGAAAAAAGGACAATGCGTGGCTAGAGGTCTGGAGAGCCTTTGTGATAGATTTGAGTATGTCCTATTAACTAACTTTCGAAATGAGCTAAAGCATGTCACGAAGGAAACATTCGTAGCATCGCTGTATGAGTATGTGCCACTCTCAGATGTTTGCACTTTTCAATAGGCTTTGGAGACTGTAGATAATGTACTCCAATGAGAAGAGATTGACAGAGAGCTCTCGTCATCTCAGAAACAACAGATTGCTGACCTCATCAGAAAATCCGCAGAGTGCTTTTCCAATTCGTCGAATGTCGGACGTACTCCTGTCGCAAAGCACCACATCGTGGTAAAAGAACACGTGAGACCTATACATCAGCGCCCATACCGAGTAGCGCCGAAAGAAAGGGAAGCCATCAAGAACCAAGAGCAGGAAACACTCAACGAAGACGTGATCCAGACATCCAAAAGTTCGTGGGCATCACCTGTAGAACTGGTCAAAAAGAAGGACAACACTCTGCGATTTTGCGTTGACAACAGAAAGCTGAACCTAGTCCCATAGTGTGATGTTTATCCACTTCCGCGGATTGATGATGCCTAGGATAAGTTACGGAATTCTCGCTTCTTTTCATCATTGGACTTATGGCGTATTCGGTTGGGCGATTTTTGAGTGCTCTAGAGCGCTCTGGAAAGAGGCTGTGCCTTCGGTTGGTAGAATTCGAGCACTCTGACTACCTTCGGTTGCTTTTTTCAGAGCGTTGGCCTCTGACTCAGAGCGCTCCCGAACACTCTGACTTTGAAGTGAGAGCGTGGCGTGATCTGACCGGGAGGATGGATCACGTGACACAAGCCAGCCAATAACGTAGCTGCCGGCAGGTGAACCATGCAGGTGAGGAGTGCGAGCGTGCCTTTCGGAAGGGGACATCGCCGGGATCTTAATACCTCGTGCACGTGCGTTGTTGGTGGCGTTTATGAGTGTGTGTGGGGTGAGTTCGCAACTACGAAGCCATATATGCACCATGTCAATAACGAGACGGCTTGCGCGAAGGCGGACGAAGCATCAATGCTGTCGCTACAGGAGCTCGCAGGCAGCGTCGTGATTTGCTTTGAATAGCAGCTCATGACGAGGATGATCGCCAGATTAGTGTGCTGAGCTTAAAAACTTTCGCTACATCCAGGCATGTGTGTGTGAGAGAGAAAAAAAAATATTAGCAAGGTCAGGCATATCAGAGATATTCACTGAACTTATTGGCCCGGCGCAGGCGCAGCACTGTTTACGAGGCAGTTTCTCGCGCTGGCTGCATGGTGGCGCTACAGGTGCGCTGCTCTGGGTGCTCGGAGATCGCCGATGCATTCTGTTGGTACGCTGCCTCTCACGCTCCGATTGTGAGCTGCCTCTGCATCTGGCGTCTCTGAGCCAGAAGACCAGAGTGGCCAACCGAATACGCCAATAATAAGTGGATACTGGCAAATCGAAGTGGACGAACGAGATCGCGAGAGGACGATGTTTGCGACACCCGACGGACTATACGAGTGCAAAGTTCTCCCTTTTGGTTTGTGCTCTGCTACCGCTACCTTCCAGGTAATAATGGACACTGTGCTCTCCGGACTGAAATGGCAATCGTGTCTCGTATACCTCAATGATGCAGTGGCTTTTTCCTCTACCTTCGAGCAGAACATCACCGACTGAGAAAGGTACTGGATGCCATTCGCGCGGCAGCACTGACCATCAAACCGGAAAGGTGTCTTTTTGGATTTCTTCAGCTTCGGTTTCTCGGGCACATAAATAGTGCGGAAGGCGTCCACCCAGATCCGGAAAAGATTGCAGCAGTAGAGAAATTTCCGAAACTGCAAGACAAAAGGCTGTCAGACGATTCCTGGGAAGATGTGCCTGCAGACGCTTCGTCGAAAACTTTGCTAAAGTCGCGGAGCCTTTGCCACGGCTAACAAAAGAAAGTGTACCATTCGCTTGGTGGGAAGAACAGGAAGCAGATCTCTCAGAGTTGCGACGCCGTTTGCAGTCTCCTTCAATACTTGCCCATTTTGATAAAGATGCTGACACAGACATACATACCAATGCGAGTAACTTGTGTCTTGGTTCCATCCTCGTTCAGTGGCGGAATGGAGAAGAAAAGTCATTGCTTACGCAAGCCGCACTCTATCGAATGCTGACTGACTGAGAAAGAGTGTCTCGCAGTTATATGGGCCATCAGCAAGTTTCACTTATACCTCTACAGGAGACCGTTTCGAGCGATCAGCGATCATCATTCATTGCGTTGGCTGGCAAATATCAAGGACCCTTCAGGAAGACTTGCTAGATGGAGCCTGCGTCTGCAGGAACATGACATCACCGTGGTCTACAAGCCGGGTCTCATGCACAACGACGCTGATTGCCTGTCTCAGGCACCTGCGGAGTCTCCATCATCTGACTAAAAAGAAGACACCCAATTTCTTGGAGTTCTGAATGTGTCGGAGATGGCTCACTGTCAGCGAATGAACCCGGAGCTACGCCCACTTATTCAATACTTGGAGGGTCATCAAATTAAGGTACCACAAGTTTTTGTCTGTGAATTGACCTCCTATGTCCTCCGGAACGACGTCATATACAAGCGCACCTTCGGAAACAGCAGCGAGACGTTTCTGCTTCTCGTACCATCATCACTTTGAGCAGAAATTTTAGAAGCGTGTCATGACGACCCATCGGTTGGCCATATGGGTAGTAGTTGAACTTTGGCCAGAATCCGCCGGATGTAATATTGGCCGAAATTAGGGGATTAAGTGCACCATTATGTCAAATCATACTGGGATTGCCAAAAACGCAAAATACCACTATCAAAACCAGCGGGTCTGTTGAAACCCATAGAGCCACCAAAAGGGCCATTTAAGCAAGTGAGAATGAATTTGCTTGGTCCATTTCCTGTCTCTTTATCAGGAAAGCGGTGGATTGTTTCAGCAACAGACTATATGACTCGATATGCTAAGACGTTACCTCTCGCAAAATGAACGGCGAACGAAGTAGCCCAGTTTTCGTCACTCAGAATTTACTACGACATTGAGCCCCGCCGGTTGTCATTACTAACAACGAAACAGCATTTACTGCAATTTTGGTGCAGTCTCTAATGAAAATCACCTACACCGACCGTAGAAGGACTACAGCATACCATTGGCAAACAAATGGAATAACCTAAAGACTCAACCGAACTCTCGATGGCATTATCTCAGTGTATGTTGACGTGCAACACGTCATATATATATATATATATGTGTGTGTGTGTGTGTGTGTGTGTGTGTGTATGTATGTATGTATGTATGTATGTATGTATGTATGTATGTATGTATGTATGTATGTATGTATGTATGTATGTATGTATGTATGTATGTATGTATATATATGTATGTATGTATTGTCGCAGTGCAACGCGAACAAAATATGACAGCAGCTTACGGCAGCGAAAAGAGCGTGTTCAGGATCAGCAGTACAGTCAGACGCCTGCGTCGTTGTCGTCCCGAAAACCGCCTGACCCACTAGCCGGAATCAACAAAACATTCATATCATCGTTCTTTTAGATGCGGAAGCATCTTATACTCACGCCTTGTAGTGCGCCGTCCGCGCCGTCCGCACCGCTTCTCGAACATTCGACAGCTGACGCGCGCGCATGCGCCGTCGCGCCGTCGCCCACCATCTGTGCCGCGCGCGCTTCTCCTTCGAGAACATTCGACAGCTGACGGCGCATGCGCCGTCGCGCCGTCGCCATCTGTGCCGCGCGCGCGCTTCTCCTTCGAGAACATTCGTCAGCTGACAGCGCATGCGCCGTCGCGCTGTATATATACTCAAGGTCGGCGCTCGCTCGCTCAGTTGCCGCTCGTCCGTTGGTTTGTACGGCGCGTCGACGTCCAAGGTCGCGGTGAAATGAATTCCAACGAATCCACAAACACAATGATCGACATCCCTTCGACCAGCGCCGCCCTTTCGCATACGTGTGTACGTGTTCACTCATTTAACACCCCATTTCACAACCACGTTAACCAATTTAGCTATCGACCCAAGTAAGTCGCACTTTAACACCCCGTTAACCAATTATATGCTCCGCATCCTCCTCAGTGTTCCCCCGAGGGAAGCTGCGGGCAATTTTTTCATATACACACGTGTCACTTGACCCTCCTTATAGAAGCATCGCCCCGATGCTGATTCAGACACACCGTATTTTTTTAACGTGCAGTCAGTCGCTCACATATTGCTTCATACGCACTACATGCACAAGTTTAGGCTTGTGCTGGCGACTCCTTGTGCACTGGGGAGTGTTGGAGACGACCTCGTAGGTGACGTCAGCTAGCTGGCGCGATACTCAGTATGGCCCGAAATATAGCCTTAGCAGCTTCTCGGATAGTCCACGTTTTCGTACGATGTCCAAACCCACACTCCGTCACCGATTTTGTACGTTACTGTTCTATGGCGAGCATTGTAGCGGCGTGCATCGTAGTATTGTCGCTGGCGGATACGTAAGCGGGCGAGCTGCTTAGCTTCTTCTGCGTGTTCATTGAACACGCCAGCGCCTGTGTCGGTAGCGTCTCATTCATGTGGCAACATCGCATCCAGATTTGTCCGTACCTACCGTCCGTGAACCAAACTGAGTGGAGTCATGTGAGTCGCTTCATGTTTTGCCGTATTGTATGCGAACGTGATATAGGGTAAAATTTCATCCCAATTCTTATGTTGCACATCTACGTACATCGACAGCAATCGGCCCTTTGAGGCCCTCCGTTAGTCCATTCGGTTGCGGGTAGTACGCAGTGGTCTTACGGTGAGTCGTTCCACTAAGCATCAGAACGTGGTTTAAAACAGCTTCCGTAAATGCTGTTCCGGGCTCTCTTATCACGATAGTCGGGGCACCATGGCGTTGCACAAAATTTTTTATGAAAAATCTCGCCACTTCGGCTGCGGTGCTCTTTTGGATAGCTTTTGTTTCGGCATATCTGGTTAGGTAGTCTGTTGCGACTATAACCCAGTGATTCCCTGCAGTAGAAGTAGGAACGGGGGGCCAAAATATTCATTCCTATATGGTCGGATGGTGTACGTGGAACCTGAACTGGTTGCAGCTGACCGGCGGGTCTCCTTAGAGGTGACTTGCGTCGCTGGCAATCGAGGCAAGTGTGAATGTGATGCTTGACGGCTGTTGTGAGTCGTGGCCAGTAGTATCCCTGCTGTACTCGTACTAATGTGCGAGTGCAGCCTAAATGGTCAGACGTCGGCTAGTTGCTTGAAGCACTTCGGGACGAAGGGGTGCCGTATTAACAAGCAAATAGGGAGCTCGGATCGATGAAAGTTTTCTTCTGTAGAGGACGCTATTTCGTAAACAAAATGACGATAATGCCCTTGCAAGGACTCTGGGTGCCCTCGAAGAACGTCCGTTCACGTAATTAATCAAATTAAGCAATTCAGGGTCACCTCGTTGTTGTTGGGCAATCGTGGACGCGTCGAGAACACCAAGAAAGGCCATATCGTCTTCGTCAGAAAGAGAGGCTGACTGTACTGGTGATCGAGACAGGCAGTCGGCGTCCGTATGTCGCTTCCCAGACTTATGTATTACCGTCGTATCGAACTCTTGTAACTTCAGACTCCACCGTGCTGAGCGGCCGGTTGGATCTGATAAATTAGTCAACCAACAGAGTGAGCGATGGTCACTAATAACTTTGAAGGGGCGGCCATACAAATATGGGCGAAATTTCATAATTGCCCAGACCACGGCGTGGCATTATTTCTCGGTTGTTGAATAATTGGCCTCAGCGCGTGTTTGCGTCCTGCTTGCGTAGGCGATCGCTCGTTCCGTGTCTTCTTGCCACTGCACAAGCACAGCTCCGAGGCCTACATTGCTGCCCCGCCGCGGTGGTCTAGTGGCTAAGGTACTCGGCTACTGACCCACAGGTGTCGGGGTCGAATCCCGGCTGCGGTGGCTGCATTTCCGATGGAGGCGGAATTGTTGTAGGCCCGTGCGCTCAGATTGGGGTGCACGTTAATGAACCCCAGGTGGTCGAAATTTCCGGAGCCCTCCACTACGGCGTCTCTCATAATCATAAGGTGGTTTTGGGACGTTAAACCCCACAAATCAAATCATTACATTGCTTGCGTCAGTGTGAAGCATTGTTGACGCTTGCTCGTCGAAGTAAAAAAGCATTCGAGGTGTTTGAAGACGTTGGCGGAGGTCATTACACGCTCCTTGCTGTTCGTCGTTCCACCTAAAGGTGGCGTCGTCTCTAGTGAGGCGACTTAACGGTGACACAATCCGTGCGAAGTCGGCGATAAACCGGCAATAGTAGGCGCATATGCCAAGAAAGCGCCTGACAGCTTTCTTATCGGACGGTACTGGGGACTGTGCCACGGCCGCAAGTTTTTCGGGATCAGGCCGAGCGCCGGTGCAGATGGCGACATGACCAAGAAACAGCATTTCTTCAAAACAAAAGTGGCATTTCTCTGGTTTCAATGTGAGGCCCGAGGAGCGTATGGCTCGTAAAACAACTTCTAGCCTTTTGAGATGCTCGTCCAAAGTTGGGGAAAACACTATGACGTTGTCTAGATACACTAAACAGGTCTTACATTTTAACCTTGAAAGTGCACTGTCCATGAGCCTTTGAAAAGTAGCGGGTGCTGAGCACAGACTGAAGGGCAGAACTTTAAATTCATATAAACCATCCGGCATCACAAAAGCGGTTTTTTCCCGATCTCTTGGGTCTACCTCGATCCGCCAATATCCGCTTCTGAGGTCCATTGAAGAAAAGTAGCGAGCGTTTCGAAGCCTATCGAGGGAGTCATCAATACGTGGAAGCAGCTACACATCTTTCTTGGTCACTGGATTCAGCTTCCTGTAGTCCACGCAAAAACGCAGGGTACCGTCCTTTTTCTCAACTAGTACTACAGGCGATGCCCACGAGCTCTGCGATGGCTGAATCACATCATCTCCAAGCATTTTAGCGACTTGTCGCTGTATCACTTCCCGTTTCTTTGGAGCCGCATGATGAGGATTCCGATGTATAGGCCTTGCTGCGTCGTAAATAATTATTCGATGTTTTGTTAGCGGCGTTCGACCGACCCGTGATGTCGATGAAAAGCAGTCCTGGAATTCAGCTAGCAGCTCAAGAAGTCTCGTTCGCTCGTCCCTCGACAACGTAGTACCGACGTCAAGATTAAGTACTGATTCTTCTTGAGGAACTAGCGCTGATAGATTGCCTTGGATTTCTGCAGTACTGTCAAAGTAAGCGATGGCTATACCCTTCGGGAGGTATCGGCGCTCAGCACTGAAGTTAGTGAGCAGCAAGTTTGCAGGTTTGTGCGTCCCGCAGTGACAATGACAAGACCTCGAGCAACTGAAATACCGTGGCTAAGGATCAGCGAGCTTATTTGATTGGAAATACCATCGCCGTCAAACGGCTGATCCCCTGCCACTGAAACAAGCGTACACGATCGTGGCGGGACGACCACATCGTCGTACGTCAGACGTAGAGGCTCTGAACGAGACGTATGTCTCGGCTCTGAACAAAGGACTAAAGCAGGGATGTTGTTGTGGAACGTAATGACACTGTCAGGGACGTTGATGATGGTGCCATGTTCTCTCAAGAAATCCATTCCGATAATCATGTCTTTACAGCATGAAGCGAGAACGACGAACGTCGCCACGAAAGTAGAGCCACCGATGTCGAGCCTTGCTGTGCACTTAGAAGTGTGGCAGCTTGGGCTAGTGCACGTTCGCTATGGCTAGGCTTGGGCACATTCGGACAGACATCAGTAATTGGCCGCCTGCCATGCTCAAGTGAGTCGCCGTGCACGCTGTCTTCACTTTCTTGAGACGTACGGCAAGGTGATGACTAATAATAGAGAAGTCGGCCCCGGTGTCGACTAAAGCTCTGACTTGCTGTCCGTCCACAAGAACGGTAAGGCCTGGGGTCACAGTTTTGTCGGTATTACGTCTTGTCGGCTCTACAGCGTCCTGAGGTGGTAGTAATGGGGGCTTTCTCTCTTCGTCTTGACAGCCTGCAACCTTACCCCCTGAGGTCGCCGCCTTCAGTTCCCCCGGTGTGGTTTAGGTGACCTCCCTCCTCTGGTGTCGGCAAAAGTGCGGCACTGCAACGAAGGTGACCGGGCAAGAGAAGGAGAGCATGGTCGATGTCTGAAGCCCGGCTGGTAATCAGTTATAATCTCATAATGATTTTTACCGCGGCCGCCGAATTGGGGTCGAGCCACCAGAGGTCCCTGAGAACCGACATCACCATGGCGGGGTACGTAGGTGGCATGTGGACTGTCAAACCATGGCCTGAGAGGGCGAAATGAATCGGCGCGGTGCCCGCAATAGCAAGCTATGTGGCCCACACCTCCGCAGTTGAAACAGAGTGTAAACCTGTCGAGAGTGTGCCACGTGTCTGTTCGGCATAGCTGTGAATGCCCTGACGACTCCTCACCTGACGAAGGCCATGGCAGGCCAGAAGACGACTGGTCGTATGGGGGCTGGACGGGTGGGTGCCACGATGTCTCCCCCTGTGGTGGTGACCAAGCAACGGTTGCAGGTGGCGGTTGTTATGAAGGCGGAGTAAGTGGGGAGCGTCGAAGGGCGGTGGCGTACGTCATGGCACGTTGCTCGGTGGCAGGAGCAACTGTCGAGAATGCTTGGCGGATTTCGTCACGGAAACTTGAGGGACAGATGCCGTGGGTGTATCCACTACCGGAGTCCGCAACCTTTGCAGTTCTTCACGAACAATCTCTCTAATCATGTCACGCAAAGTGCTATGATTGTAAAACGTCACAGCGGCGGCCTGGATTTGGGGGCTGCTGCACAAGTGGTCATATTGTCAGCAGCGTTGCTGAAGTGCCCGCTCGATAGCCGACGCTTCTTTGATGAAGTTCTCTACAGTGCTTGGCGGGTTGCGCAGAAGTACGGCGAACCGGTGCTCTTTGACGCCGCGCATAACGAATAGTTCATATACATGACGTCCTTGGGAAGGCCAGTGGGGACAGCAAGGGCTAACGTTGGCTGGGTGCAATCCCATTCCCTAACTGGTCCTTGCCAAACGTCCTTACACTAAGTCTTGCCGTGGCCATCCCGCTCCTCATAAGTCAGTGGAAATGTATGTTTTTAGCGCAACTTTCTATCTTCGGTCATCTGCGAGTCAGCCCTCTAAAATAAACGTGTCATGTCTTCGGCGAACATGGCGACCGCTCCATTAGGTTTTTAGACTCTTTGCTCTAGTACTTGGTTGGCGCGGTGACGTCTGTCGACATTGGCAAAAGTTGCAACCATCTGCTGGTGAAAGTCGGTCCATGTGGACAGGCTGCCTTCTCTGTTCTTGTACCAAGTACGAGCGCTATCAATATAGAAGTAGGCCCGGCCGAGCTTTTTCTGAGAAGACCACTGGTTGATCTCGCAACACGGTCATAGCGATCTAACGAGTCTTCTACATCTCTGTGTGCTCCACCACCAAAGCATTCATACTCCAGCGATTGAAAAAAAACGTTACCTTGGATGGAGTGGGAGGAGTGGTGCCGAGAAGTACAGGCTAGGGGCTGGTATTAGCCATTTCAATATGTCTTGTAGAGGGCTTCTGCGAGGGGTTAAAGTCTGGAGTAAGAACTCGTAGCCGACGAGTGAATAGATGGACAGAGGTTGCAAGAGGCACATCCGGGCTGAACGAACGGCTCCCACTAGGGGTGTGAAGCCTCGGGCAGTGTCACGGCCCAGCTCCTCCACCAGTGTCGCAGTGCAACGCGAACAAAAGATGACAGCAGCTTACGGCAGCGAAAAGAGCGTGTGCAGGATCAGCTGTACAGCTTGTTTGTTTGTTTTCCTGGACTGATGGCTCATACCCTCTCAGGGATATTGGCTAAATAAGCGTAGTGCAGTTTTTCTGTGATCATTTTAACTATGTGTAATGAATTTGTATTATAATATGAATAATGTAAGAAAAATCACATAAAAGAGAGCAAACGAGAAAAAAATAGACAAGTCAAGTTGAGAAATTTTGAGATTTAGGGTGTTGTGATTACCACTCAGCTGCGTTTACTTCACTTAGCCATTTAGAATTTTTTGGGGGAGTAATGAATATCAAATATTTGATTGAATATCAGAAAGATATACGTTTAGATGCTTGAATATATTCGATAACGGCATTGAAAGCATCCCTGTGGCAATGTCCTAAAACTGAGGCACCAAAGCTTAATGCAGTTTCCGCCGTCAATATAACGCCTATTTTCGGAAATGGAATAACTAGTAACCTTTTTTGAAGTATAGCGTATCGGCGACAATACAAAAATTAATGTTCTAGTGATTCCATTTCTCTGCAGAATGCGCAAAGGGGGAATATTATGTGACCAGCTCTGTGTAGATACGGGTTTGGGGGGGGGGGGGACACGAAATCGAAGTGTAGTAATTAAAACTTCCAACTTTGTGGACTGGCTCCAGTGGGGTCGCCAAGATATCTTGAGGTGGTTACAAGACGCCTGCTTCGTTGTCTTCCCGCATACCGCCTGACCCACTAGCTGGAATCTACAAAACATTTCTATCATCGGTCTTTTTTATATACACATGGGTCAGTATATATATATATATATATATATATATATATATATATATATATATATATATCATGACACGTGTATTGAACTGTCACTCCAGCACAGCTGGAGCTGAAACTGCACCAACAAGGAGGAAGACGACAGCGTGATTGTTGTGGGTTAGACCCTCGAGTTTCCCCCCCCCCGTTGGCCTGCGAGACTGTGCGTTTTTTAAAGGGTTAGCAAGACCTGCTGCCGGTGAATAAATCTTCCCCGTAACATCTTTTGGTGGTGGTGCGGGGTATTCACACAACCCGGCTCTGGAACTCCGCAGTGGACGCCAGCGTTTTCCAGCCGCGATGCCTGAAACCGACACTCAGGTCTCGCCATCTGAGCCGGCTCCATCACCTGTGATTCCCCCCCCCCCTCATCTTCTTGACCCTGGCACGTTTTCCGGGATGGACAGCATGGACGTCGAAGAATAGCTCGCATTATTAGAGTGCGTCAGCAAGCACTACAGGTGGGACGAGGCACTCATGCTGGCAAGAGAGAGAGATAGAGAGGAAAGGCAGGGAGGTTAACCAAGCTTGTTATGCTGGCAAATATTCTATTCTACCTACGGGGTACGGCAGGCGCCTGGTATGAGACGCATGAAGAATAATTAACCAGCTGGGACACATGCAAGCCAAAGCTTCGTGACTTGTTCGGTCGGCCAGTATCTCGTCAGATGGCAGCCAGGCAGGAACTCGCTTCGCGCGTTGAGTCATCGACGAAGTGCGTCACGTACATCAAAGACGTACTGGCACTGTGCTGGAAGACTGACAAAGACATGTCCGCGGCGGACAAGATAAGCAACGCGTTGAAAGGCATTGCCGACGATTCTTTCAACATCCTAATGTGCAAGAATTGTACCACTGTCGACTCCAACTTATCTGAATGCCGACGATTTGAACAGGCTAGAAGCAGGCCAATAACCCGTCACTTGATGCCACCACTGTGACTTAGTCTTGCAAGGATCCTGAACGCCCTGTTCACTTGCGCCTCCTTCCAATATCACAAGGATTGTTCGCCTCAATGCTTGCCCACACGATGTCATGCTAGGAATTGATTTCTTACCACCCACTCTGCCCTCATCGATTGTTCTACCGGTATTTCTTCACTCGAATCGCCTTTGTGCACTGATTTCAGTCTTCCTAGTCGCACTCAGCTACGATCCGTGGATTCTCTACGGCTACCGCCCCAGGCTGCTATGTACATTCCTATGTCGCCCTTTCCATCCGCTCCTGATGGAGACTATCTGGAGGCTCCACTGATTGATTTGACCCTTACTCACCACATTGCACTACCACATACTATAGTGGTCGTTGCTAGCAACATGGTGCAACTTCTTGTTTTGAACTTCTCTGCAGCGACCCAAGTTCTTCCCCAAGGCATCACTTTAGCCAATCTTTCCACCCAAGATGAATGTTTGATTTGTTCTTTCACCCCTGACACTAAGACCGTGGCAACACCTGTCATCACCTCGCATTATAAGGCGTTCCTCGGCAAAATGACATCCGGTGACCTCTTACATTCCCAAGCTGCAGCGCTCCGGGGTGTTCTCTTTTCTTACCTGGATATCTTTAACGTCGTTGGCCATCCCCTGGGCCGAATAAGTGCTGTAGCCCACCGCATCGACACGGGCGACGCCAGTACACTCCACAAACGCCCTTACCTCTTGTCACATGCTGAGCGCCAAGTTATACAGACGTAGGTCGAGAAAATGCTCAAGAAAGACGCCATTGAGCCTTCATCGAGTCCTGGGGCATACCCAGGGGTCTTGGTTATAAATAGGGACAACACCTGGTGCTTTTTGGTTGACCATCGCCACCTGAATCGGATCACCAAGAAGAACGTTTATCCTCTACCACGAATCGATGATGTGCTCGACTGCCTCCACGGCGCCAACTATTTCTCATTCCTTGACCTTCGATCCAGATACTGGCAAATTTCGGTCAGAATTCATCACACCCGACGATGATACGTGTATGGAACTGTCGCTCCGGCACAGCTGAAATGGCACCCAAAATGAGGAAGACGACAGCGTTGTTGCTGTGGGTTGAACCCTCGAGTTTCCCCCATTGGCCTGCATGACAGTGCGCTCTTTAAGGAGCTAGCAAGGGCTGCGGCTGGTGAATAAATCTTCCCGCCCCCATATATATATATATATATATATATATATATATATATATTGATTTGTGTGGTTTAATATCCCAAAACCACTATATGATTATGAGAGACGCCGTAGTGGAGTGCTCCGGAAATCCGGAAATTTTGACCACCTGGGGTATATATATATATATATATATATGTATATATATATATATATATATATATATATATATATATATATATATATATATATATATACGAATGTGTTGCATGGCCGTCCTGTTTTTCATCACCGAAATATTTTTTGGACTTCACAGGCGAATTTAATGAGGATTGATATGTTGATATGTAGAGTTTATTGTTCCAAAACCACCATATGATCATGTGAGAGACGCCGTAGTAGAGGGCTCTGGAAATGTCCACCTGTTTGGGCTGAAAATGTGAGAAAAAAAGCCCTTGCAATATTTATTCAAAAAATCGGTTTCCTCCAACCAGTCTAGGAAGTACTTAAAATGAATTTTTTTCCCAAAAAAGTGCAATATAAAAAATAAAAATAAAATAATACGCTGGCCTCAGACGAAAGTTAAGCCAAAAAGCATAAAAAATTAAGCCTAAATTTGCCAAAGCTGCCCAAATAATGATGTTTTCTCGGCTCTTCCCTAAAGTGCTTTCGCACGTCGAGAACAGCAGAGATTACTGGGAGCGCGAGACGTACGTTAATTATCCTTAATTTTGACTACGAGTGTGGCCCACACATTATCACAGTACAAAACCTTCACGCAGAGAAGGCCGTGTTAATAAAACGTGAACTGTGAATGATTTTGGAAACTCATTCATGAGAGCAGCAGACGAGTGCGAGAATGAGTGTGGCACTATTAGTTATAAGCGTTTCGTCTAGATTTAACCGTTCACTGAACCTGATATGCGCGGCCCATGGCCAACCCCGAATATTCTTTGCCTATTAGGCACACATTTGCAAGAAGAAGATTGCCGAGAGACACATTTTCGTAGCCTATTTTTTTTGGTTTTTGCCTACCTGCGGAGGCCATTGCCAAACATGGTCTGAGAATATTGCGATAGAGTTCTGCTGGCATTGGTTTACGCGTTTCAAGGGAATCCTGTCAACATCTGAGAACCACGACGAGGTAGACCAGGCATTTTTTCAGAAAGAAGAAGCCATTGATATTTTGAAGAGCTGCATCCACCTTTGAGCTGATACTTTTAAATAAAATAGTATACGCTGCGAACTATGTACGACTTAGCTCTTTAGAGAGCTGAAGCATCCCACATTCACCCACACTTGACACAAACAAAACCGAAAAGCACGTTTTTCCTGAAGACAGGTCAGCAGAGTGATGTTTCGACGCAACAAAATAATTAGTACTAAGAATTTACGCGCAATGCAAGCTGATAACCATCACGGTCCCCGAAGTGAGAACAGACAGCTAGGGTCATTTTGGCCCGTTACATCCGGTTACAAAATCAATTGAGGGCATATCATATTGAAAAGGTGTATTGATTTATAAGCGCTCTACGATGAAGGAGTTTTGTGTGAAATGACAGCATTTTTTTCTATTTTTTAAAATGACCTTTTTTGAAAAAAAAGCTTGCCTTTTTAACTATTTCCCACCCTACTTCCTAGGAAAATGATCTTTAGCAGAAATATTTTGAAGGCTTTTTTTGCTATGTGCGACACAGTTTTGAAATTTTTGTGCGAAATAACAAACGCGCGAAAGGGCATTAAACTTAGCAAACGTTTTTATTTTTAACCGTGTTTGCCATTTTTTCACATTTTTCGTATTTATAAGGTAGCTACTTAAACAAATCATGAATACAGTTAACATTATTGCGTAATAAAGCCAAAAGAAAAATTTCCGACACAACGTTCATAGCTCGCGCTTCAAATTCAGCTATGAAATAAAAAAATTGTGGTGAGCGAAACAGGATGCCTTCGCAGCCATATTTAAATTTCTTGTGTGTGTGTGTGTGTGTGTGTGCGCGTGTGTGCCTGCGTGCGTGCGTGTGTGTGTGTGTGTGTGTGCGTGCGCGTTGGGAGAATTTTTCGCAAATAGTATTGTGCTCATATAACACATAAAACGCCCAGACGAAAGAATATTGTTAGCACACCCATGTTCCATCTCGTGGAATCACCCTGTTTTCACCTTCTGGCGAAACGGTGACGTTTTTTTCTCGGACGTGTACATCGGCTTGAAAGAGAGCAGCTTTGCGGTGAAGATTCCCCCCCCCCGCCTCTACGAGCCTGCGCGTAACTCAAATGGAGTAGGCTTGTTCTCTAAGTAATTCGTAATAGTTTAGCCAAGAACTCAGTAGGAACGTTAATTGTGGAACTAGTTTTTTTCTCTACGCCGTAAACTAAAGTTTAGTATTTGTGACCATAACACCGTTCCAGCAGACCTTAAGTTGTGAAAGCCAACCGCCGTCTAGTGGTTATGGCGCTCTACTGTCCACCTGAAGGTCGCGGGATCGAATACCAGCCACGACGGCCGCATTTTCAGAGGAGACTAAAATCATTGAGGCCCGTGTGGTTAGATTTAGGTGGGCCTTAAAGATACCCAAGTGTTTGAAATTTTGGAAGCCCAGCACTTCATCGTCTCTCATACTCTTATCGCAGTTTTGGGACGTTAAACCCCAACAGTTATATTATTAGCTGTGAAATCCAGTTGGAGGTGAAAATTCCAGCTTCCTGTTGTTGCGGATTTCTGTATTTGTCCGGTAGACACGAGAAAACGAGTTGTGCATCAATACTAGCACGACGAGGGGGGATCGATTGACCATGCCACTATACAAACCGCAGCGCGACGTCAGCAGCATGCTGCCCACGCGTTTCCCTACGCTCTTAAATGCATGCACAGTAGGTGTTTGGTGGTGCGAATTCTTCACTCCGTCTCAGCAGCCACAGTGTAGCACGTGTATGGTTGCCTCAAAGTTCGAGGTGAACCAGGCCACTGGCAGTGGAAAGTGTTGTGACCCTCGTCCGTGGAAGACATGCTGTCCATGAGAAGCAGAGCCGAGCAGCGTTCTTACGCCTGGAACCCCAGCTCTCTCGAAACGAGCGTCCAGCAGCGGGGAGCGACAAAAGAATCAGAAGATGGTCCGTAAGCCAACGTTCCTACAAGCATTTCCTCCAGGCTGGCTTGTTTAGGGAGACGGCGAAGCATACCCCAGAGGTAGGAAAAAACTTAGGAGAGGCCCTGACGTCACTTGTTATAAAGCCGTGATGAAGCCGAAAGTCGGCCGTATTGACTGGGCCAATTCTCCTCTCTTGTTAACATCCGAATGTGAAGCAGAAGGCACGACTCTCTCTCCGGTTTAGAAAGCACGTGGGCGGCGTAGCACGCGTGTCGTGATGGTCTGTAACTAATGCAACGGGGCTCAACACTGTAGGCCAGCGCGACAGCTTCGGCGAAATCATTTGGTCCGAGTATTAACAGCGAGTAACGGCTCGCCGACAACGAAGCAAGTACAAGAGAACGCGTGCCAGATGCACTGACAACGACGAGTGTTTTCACGTCATTAATCCAGCAACTGTACAGACAACACGCTCAGTCGTGTGCCTTCTTCTACGGTTGCATTGCGACACAAGGCCGACGCAGCGCCCGGCCACTGTCCCCGTATTCCGCGTGAAATTCACCGGCGTCAGAATTCTGCGACCGTGGTGGCTTTGAGCACGGTGCAAGTGACATTTTAACGCGGTTGCTCTAACGTTGAGATTACAATGCTGGGGGCGAGTATAACAAGCGGAACAGAAAAGGTGTTTTATTAAGCACATGCAAGTTGTTACTGTACACATACCGAACACAAAACTACGTAAGTGCACATGGTCCTCATCGCGTCTTGCTGGGCACAACAGTTTCGTCCATTGCCATAAGCAGGAGCACTGCCCAATCGTCACTGACCCGCAAGGCGTTCGTCATCGTTTCGCTTCGTCATGGCGCCCAACGACATTCGCTCAAGACTTCAAATGCTTCATCCGCGTCCTCTGCCGCAGGGCTCAAGCATATGCGCTCGTTCTACGCACTGTTCAAGCCTCGTGGTAGACGAAAGGTTTTGGAAACGTTGCTAAGAGTACAGTAACTGCCAGGAGAACACTGCGTAGCCAATAAGGCGGCCCAGAGCACGGATATTGTCCGCCATGGCTCCGCAAGAGACTTGCGGATGCACACATGCTGCCGCCAGCAACGGCCACTCACTGCTAGCCCAGCTACACTGCACAACACGTAACCATAGCAACGCCGCCATTGTGCCCAGTGGCTATGGCCGCCTTGATGTCATTTCCTCTACACTTTTCACGTAGCGCACCGGCTGGGCATGCCCTCTCCTATCCTTCCTTCGTGATGGCCATGTCTACGCGGTTGAAGCCTCTACTCCTTGGCTGCCCTTCCAAGGAAAAGCAGCAGCAGACACCCAACCGCCATTTACTCTCTTCTCGGTGAAACTCGGCCCGTAGAAACATTGCTTTGGGAGATGCGACCCCTATTCCGCGACCATGTGTTATTGACTGATGCCCTAGAGGGCGGTGTCTTGTGTGTGTGATTGGTGTTCCAATCAAGGAGGAGGAGCCCGACAAGGCTTATAACAAGCTGCAGAGTACTGGACGTTGCTCTAAACTATAGTTTAACGGTTAATCTACCACGTTCGTGGTTTGCGGAACTCCTAACCTCTATGCTGTAAATATAAGCAGTGCCATTAACCTGTTTGTTTTTCGTTTCCTCGTATTGCCAGCGTTAGTTTCCTACACCCCAAGTTGCGCCACGCTACCACAGGAATCCGAGCCCGACGTAATCCTGACGCCTCGGCAAGCCACGTTAGCGGGGAAGCGTCGGGTAGACCCCAGGCCGCAACAGAAGACACGCGAGTGCATCGAGCAAGACGACAGAAAATCTCGGCAGCAATTGGAAGTGTTAATAATAGCTTGCTATTGTATATGCAAATAATGAGAAAATGATTGCCAGTAAAGGCTCTGGAATAGAAGTTCAAAGCAGCAAGAAAGTAGCCATGGCACCAATTCGAAATTTTTGCCCGCGAGACGAGATGCATAGCTAATTTGGCGCAATATGATCGCCTGAACTAATCTATGATCATCTGGCCACTGTTCGTCACGGCGTATGAGTGGCTACGGTGCTCTGCTGCTGACCCGAAGGCCCAGGGTTTGATTCCGACCGCGGCGGTCGCATTTCAGTGGATGCGCATTGGTTCGAGGCCCGTGTGCTGTGCGATATTAGCGCGCGTTAAAGAACACTGTAGTCAAAGTTTGCTTAGCCCTCTGCTATACGGCGTCTTTCATATTCATATCGTGTTTTAGGATGTAAGCATTATTAATATTATTAATAATATTATACTATTATTATTATTATTATTATTATTATTATTGTTATTATTATTATTATTTGGCCATTTTGACTAGATGTATTTCTTCAACATACACATATAACTAAGTACACGAATCACTCTGGATATCGACCCGATCGAACTGAGGCATCCGCGGCCCGGAATCAAACCACCAATGCCTTGCTAAGCAGAGTACTTCGTAGAACAGTGAAGCAGTCATGAAGGATACCGTGAAAGAGATCGTGAAGCGATAGGTCTATGATATATTCGCGAGTCTTTTGCACTGCAATGAACTTGTTCGGGATAATTGAGAAATGGCTCACTTCACCTCAAAACTGAAATAAACTGATGTACAATTAGAATTTTCTTGTTTATTTTTTCAGAAATGTTTAATTCATTGAGGCTCTGGCTATAACCATCATTTTTGCGATGTGTTGTTTTCTGAACGAACAGGCGGAAAAGAATACCTTGTGATTTAGGCACATGCTCCGCTTGGTGCATTACATTGAGAAAATCAGCAGACTTGACTCTTACGTGACGGGATCATTGCGACGACCTGGAGCAAACACAGCGCAGCATAACTGCACTGCCTAACAGCGCGATTTGATGTGTAAGCCAGCCTTAGTAGGTGAGTGCCTGTAAAGCTGCTCGAATAATGGTTCAACGCATGCAAAAGTCCCACCGAAACGAGTTTTAAGATTACGACTACACGAAGTAAATGTAACACTGCACGTGGTGATGACAGATTGGCTTATTAGATTTACATCTATTGTTTACCTGTACCTGTGTTCAATAGTTACACGGTTTTTTTGACGGAGGGGCTCGAGTAGTACGCTTTCATTGAGCTGCCGTGGTAGGTGTAAGCTTATTTTCCGTGTTTTTAGGTGCCACCATGTTTGTTTATTGATGACATTCTATTGTACAGGGCATGATTGTTTACTTTATATTCGTTAGGTATAGTTAACCTCTTGCATATCCTCACTTTTTAACCTCTGTCTATTCATATATTCTTCGAATTTTCGTCTTCCTACAAGCGCGACGCAATGCGCTCACAAAACTAATGCGCAAGACATGTGTGCTTGTTGGCCATTGTTTAAATGACAGCAAATAGTGAAGTGATCCATACGGTTTCCTAATAATGTGCTAGAGGGAAATCAGGTGCTAGTGTCTATGGGAGCTGCAACGCATGACGTTTCAGCGAGAATAGAAAAGATGGGTAGTACACGGATTTGTCTACGCCTCGTTCTTCCGGGTTCGTCTTGCCTGCAGATGCTTTGTCGCAAGACAAAGTCCAGCAAACTTTCAGTAATTCTACTTCACTACCTTGACCTTATTAGTGTCAACAATTGACATAGGTTCCCGTAGTTGACAACGGTCTGTTCTTTTACTCGAAACAAAAACTGAAACACAAAAGCAAACAACGCCACATGTTTGTTCAAAGCCGCAAGCACAGAAATACATCTAATACTTATCATTACCATTGAGGCTGAACAATCGCAGCGCCAGACTTCTCTCTAGTAAATATTTTAGGAAGAGAGAGAGAATAAAAAAGTGAGAGAAAGGCACGGAGGTCAACCAGGAATTGTAGCATCCGGTTCGCTACCGGGCACTAAGGAGATGGGAAAAGGGCAAAGAATGATGAGAAAGACACCGAAGAGAAATGTAGACACGCAAAAAAAAGATGGCGGTGGGTGTTAGCCTATTCAATAGGCCACTAGAATCCACTCAAAAAAGTTCATGAGGCCTTGTTTGAATTTATGTGTGAAGACAGATCGTGTTGACGTTCGAGCACTGACTGCTCTGACAAGCTGCTTTGTTGTCAAGGCGGGCTTACCCAGCAACTAGCGGCAGTCTGTGCGCGCTGTTGCGAGGGCAGGACACAAAATGTGCTTTATCGTTTCATCGCTGCCGCAATGATTGCAAGCAGCACTATCTTTTATGCCCATTCGGAAGACGAGAAATTTGGTGAAAGCGATACCAAGCCACAGTTGGCAATGCACCATTGTATCAA
Source organism: Rhipicephalus annulatus (assembly GCA_013436015.1). Lineage (NCBI taxonomy): Eukaryota > Metazoa > Arthropoda > Arachnida > Ixodida > Ixodidae > Rhipicephalus > Rhipicephalus annulatus. The sequence continues at coordinate 268,774 of WOVY01000661.1, forward strand.
GTTGAGAGAGTCTGGACGGAGGCCAAAGTCGACGAGCCTGGTCCAGCCTATGCAGTCGCCTGTGCCATAAACACTTTGTATTCCACAGGGATTTTACATCTTCATTAGCAATCTGTCGTATTTTCATGGCAGCATCAGACTTTGAGAGTCAAATAGATTCTTCTACACCTTCTTCGTGTACTGATCGAGCAGCTGAAGTCGCATGTTCATTGCCCACTATGCCGCTCGGTGATTTGGAAGCTAATAAACGTGATTTAGTGTCATTTCTCAAAGAGGTGGTGAAACAGATCTCTAATCTCCAGCTCTTTATGAGGTCCCCGGCGTAAGGCGGATACTAAACACTGTTGTGTGGCTTTAGAGTCCATGGACGCGCTTCATATCTTGGCTTGTTGATCTTGAATTGCTTTAAGTGTGCTACGTACACCAGCAAGTTCAGCAGCTGTCGACGTCGTCTTGTGGAATAGCCGAATATTCGTGGTGGCCACTTTTGCAGGAAATATAACTGACCCTGCAAACACATCTATTGTATTTGAAGCGTCAGTATATAGAAAGTTATGCTCACTGTACTTCTCGTACAATAAAAGATAAAGCTGCTTTCGCGCTGGAGACGAGAGCCGGAATTTCGAACATATGCCTGGAACAATGACTTTAATCTGGGGATGAGTCATACACCATGGGGAAGATTCAATTCTGGCTGGAGCTGTATATCCTGTAGACATGCGTGTGTGATAGACAAGATCGACTGTCCAGCGAAATGAGGCGCGAAGTTGGTCATCTGGCAGTGAGGCTAAATGATACCTCAGGGGTTCTGGCAGCGAGTAAGATACCTCAGGTATTCTGTGAGCGTGTCATTACAATATGCGTCTTCACCGGGTAGTCACTTGCAACCGCAATTGTCTCAGCTATTAACGAACATCGCGGTAGCCCCAGACAATTTCGCACAAGCATAGCATAGACGCTTTGAGATTGTGAATGCTGGTTCTGCAGGTATTGTTCAGCAAAGGCAAGCTGTATCGCAATTAGCCGAAAAAAAGCGTCTTGTACAATTGCATCAATGCATGTATTGAGGTTTCCCAGGTTTCTCCATCATGAGTTAGCAATGTCTACCAGCATCTTCTCCAAGTAGGCAACGTGTGGGCTCTAGCAAGTGTCTCTATGAATAAATACGCTTAAAAATTTGTGCGTCCTGACACATGATATGACTTGGCCGTGGATAGATATAGCGTATGGTTTCAAAGGCTTTCGACGGAAAACAATCAATGCACATTTCACTTGCAATATTTTCACACTTTGTTCATTGATGTACACCGACATCAACGCAGCTTTCGGAAGCCTTGCGTGTAGCTGAGCTCTTGTCAAGCCATCTGCCCCGACGCATTTGTCATCAGCATACATAGCTTGACCACGCTCGGTAGTCGTTCAACAAGACCAACGAGAACGAGGTTGAAGAGGGTTGAACTCAAGACGCCACCTTGCTGAACTCTACGATGTATGGGGTGTTGGGAGGTTGTACCACCTGCAGTGCTAACAAATAAGGCCCACCTTTGTAAATAACTGCATGCCCAACAATACAGTTGACCACCTTATGGGGAACTTTATAGGGTGATACAGAGAGATGCAACCTCTGCTTTGTTGAGTTTTGCGAACGCATGCCCGGCTGACAAACCACTAAGTTCTAAGACAGCTATAGAAAGACCACTGCCGTGCTGTCCGTTCCTGTCATTGTTTCACACAATGCCACTTTAAAAAATGGAGCCAAACAAAAATACTTCAATAAATTATCTAAATTAAAGAGCAATCTGATTTCAGCCCCTACAACGTTTCAAATCGTATAGTATGGTTTTGGTGAGAGAGATTGGTGCGCCATAGCAGTTACGTATCAACGGCTTGTTTACTTGAAAGAGCACGGTCTTGTAAGTCCGGGGTATGTGTGACCGCGCGAAATTTTCTCATGAGCGCTTCTGTAACATGGCAGCCACACTTATCTCATTTCCTCAGATATGAATGTATTTAAGAAGAAATACAAAGAATCACATATCCTTGCGTGTGAAACAGCCTGTTGTAACAGTATTTGTTGACTTTTCTATATGCAACGCAGCGTGATAATGCAGCGATATTTCAGTGATTTACAATTTTCCGCGTGCTGCTCTGCCTCCCTCTAGGTGTTATTGAAAAGGTTGAGTGATTTTATATGCAGTATATTAAAAAAGGAATAGATCGAAAAAAAACTGGATGCTTTCGTTAAACGGATCGAGGCACCCAAAACTATTGTTTTCGTATATATAAGAAAAAGGTGCATGAACCAAAATAGCACTCCCTTTAGGCAGTGTTACATATTTCAGAGCTTGACTGCAGAGGTATGCATTCCTTGGCATATAACCTCAATTATTTCACTAAAATAACTTCAAAGTCATACTCGCGTTGGGCATGTGCCATGTCTTGGTTTAGTCCAGAAATTATTTGGGGTTCGATGGCCTCATGAATTTTCACCCGTAAATACAGCGTGAAAATACAGACTCGAAACTCAAGTGACGAGTTTTAAGAGTATTCAATATCAGCAAAATGGCAACTAAATAATCTTTTCAAGTCGTTTTGATAGTGACGCAACCCTTACATATGTTTAGCTCTTCGTGTACGCGTCTTCACCGGAGTTTCATTTCAGTCTTATATAAGGCATATTAGGTTTGAAATATGGATACTTTCACCGACAAACACTGCAGCGGAGCAGCATCTCGGGTCTCTGTGCACTTTACGAGGTCTTCGGTCCCCCGTGAGCGAATATGCAATGCATATTTATATCAACGTGTATTTATAGCCACTTGAGAACACAGGAAACTTCCAGCTACGCTTCCATAAAGCGGGGCTTTCTGGAAGCGTAGTCTTGCGCACAAAACGCTGGGGGCGAGCAGCTAATTTGATTCGAAATTATGTTTCTTGGGAAAGCTTCGGATGCGCTGCAATTTAAAGCGACAATATTCATTTCATCTTCTTTTTCTTGAAGAAACACGCGCAGATTTCAGAGCAGATTGCGAAAGCTTGCGGTGGCACATATTGAACGACATAAAACGAACGAGGTTTAGCGAACGCGACATGCGACTATAGCAGCAAACGAATAAACCAAGCTTTTTACACGCAAGTTTGGAAAACTGAGCTCCGTTAAAGTTTTCTTTTCTCTCTCCACAAAGGACGTATGTTTGATAAAACAACTCGTTGTAGTGTTATATCAATCGACTAGTAATCAATAGGAGTTGTCGAATGAAACATTTTATCTTGGTAATGTTACTTTCGTCCCATCCATGTGAAAAACGCGATTACTAAACGCGCAGTTTTTTTTAAAGTTAGCAACTAAACACCATATCTGACTGACAAAAATTCGAACTTCGCCACTAATATCTGGGATTTAACGTCTGGCTGAGCCCACATGACATTGAACAAAAATTCCAGGTGACGATTCCCGACTTTGATGAATTGTATACTGTGAGCCTTCGCAGTAGCTCCAGGACAACGGTTCCGAACTCTGTTTTGTGAAAAAAATATTGTAACTTGTTCGCCTAATATATATATATATATATATATATATATATATATATATATATATATATATATTGTGGCAAAGCCTTCGAACAGTGGGTCGCCATTTTAGCAAAAAGAAGAGCAGCTCGTGCAGAGAGTCGGTACCCGCATTGACTGTCGCTGTCAAGCATCGTCGACAAGTGTCCGCCAATAAACGTCTCAACAATTTGGTGGAGAGTGCTGTGCCCTTCTAACACCTTCGGTTAGCATTCGATGCCCCTGGAGCTTCGATCCCGCACCGTGCCTTCTACCATGCACCAAGACGCCGCACAGCAAACGCTTCCTCCTGCGCCGACGCCATGTTCCGGTGTCCCCCGCATCCGCGACCCTCCTGTCTTCACCGGCGCGGATGGCATCGACGTCGAGGACTGGCTTGCTAAGTACGAATGCGTCAGCGTCCCCAATCATTGGGACGAGGCAGGTAAACTCGGCAACCTGGTTTTCTACCTCGCGGGTGTGGCCGGCATGTGGTACAACAACCACGCATCCGATTTCCCCACTTGGTCCGCTTTTAAAACCGCCGTCGTCGACGTGCTCGGTCGTCCTGCCGTTCGTAAGCTGCAAGCCGAACAGTGGTTACGTGAACGAGCCCAGCAGACCGGTGAGTCCTTCACAAGTTACATTGAGGACATCCTTGACTTGTGCAAGAAAGTGGACGCGAGCATGTCAGAGGCTGACAGAACTACCCATGTTCTAAAAGGCATCGCCGACGATGCCTTCACCATGCTCCTGGCCAAGAACCCTCGCCCTGTGGCAGAGATCATTACACTATGCCAGAGTTACGAGGAGCTGCGGCGGCAGCGCTTGATGACCCGTCGACCACCCTCACATGACACTGATCTCTCGGCCGTCTCAACACTTCCTGACCACACCACCTTGCTCGCTGAAATCAAGTCATTCGTGCGTGAAGAAGTGGCTCGCCAGGTCTCTTTACTGGCTTTTGCTTCCCCGCAACGTGCTCAACAGCCGTCAAGCACACTTCTGCCTTCCCTCCGCCGAGCCATTCAGCAGGAAATTACGAAAGTCATTCCTGAGTACCACCAGCCGCCTCCAGTATCTACACTACTCAGTTACGCCCAAGTTGTCGCCAGGCCTCCCCCACCGATTCCTGTGACTGGCCCCCTTGGTTACACCGAAACCATCGCCAGGCCCCAGGCCTTCGGAGAAACTGTGCCGCCTACATATCCCGACGTCATCCCCGTGCCCCGTGTGCCGCCCACTATGCAGTTATATTAGCAGCCAGCTTGCCCATCTCGTTCTGCGACATGGATGGCACCCGCGAACCGTTGGCGCACTGCTGACAATCGCCCCATCTGCTTTGCTTGTGGTTGCGTCGGTCATGTAGCACGCTATTGCAATCGTGTGCAACAACCGCAGGTCGCCTCCAATTTTCCCAGCCAATTGAGCCGCTTTCATGACCAACCGCCGCCAACGTCACCGTCGTCCCGCCCCGCTCCATCTACCCGCCGTTCACATTCTCCGCGACGTCGCTCACTGTCACCGATGCGGCCACGTCCACTAGAGGGTGACCAGGAAAACTAGTCGTCGCGCAGTCCACGAGACAAGGGCTGCGACGCTGTCGAACTGCGGAAGCCCTCAGGAAAGCCCATCGAACGTAATAGACGTGCTTGTGGATGGTGTTCGTGCATCTGCCCTTGTAGATACTGGAGCCGCCGTATCCGTCATGGACGCGGAGCTTAGCCGATTACTTTGCAAAGTGACCACGCCACTTTCCGGGCTCTCCCTCCGTACAACCAGCGCGCAAAGCATTCACCCTACAGCGATGTGTACAGCCCGCCTCATGATTCAGGACGTGATGTATGCCGTCGAATTCATCGTAATTCCTTGATGCTCTCACGACTTCATCCTAGGATGGTATTTTCTCTCCCGCCACGAAGACGTCATTCATTGCGCACCAGCAGAAATAGAGCTGGCACAATTCCCTTCGTTGACGCCGGCCGACAGTCCATCTGCTGCAAACAAGTTACTCGTCAGGGACGACACGCAAGTGCCTGCAAACTCGTCCACGGCGGTGCCGGTCTACTGCGCAAGTCTTTCCGTCACTCCTTCACTCCTCTCGCCATCTCATCTTGTTTTCACCAGAAAAGGCTTGCTGGTTCCTTTCGCGACAGTGCAAGTCACTCACGACAGCACCACTATTTTTGTTCTGAACTCATCCCCGTACAGTGTTACGATGGTGCGAGGGGAATGTCTCTGCAGCATGGAACCTATCGAAGACGCACAAGTCATGGATCAACCTGATGACACGCACTGCCGAAGTTTCAATACGCTTAGTGCTGTTTCTACATCTGTTTCATCATCCGCTGATGTATTCGGTCCTTCCATTGCCGACAACCTTACGCCGGTCCAGCGCTCCAAGTTTCTGGCCCTGTTGGAAGAATTCCGTTCTTCTTTCGATGTTGCTCAACCTTCTCTCGGCCGCACATCCACTGTCACGCATCGCATCGACACAGGCGCACAACCACCACTACGGCAACGTCCATATCGCGTATCTCCCACAGAACGCCGTGTAATCAACGAGCAAGTGGACGACATACTTCGCCGCGATGTTATTCGACCCTCTAACAGCCCCTGGGCGTCTCCTGTCGTTCTCGTTGCGAAGAAGGACGGTTCTGTGCGGCTCTGTGTGGACTACCAATGCCTCAACAAGATCACTCGTAAGGACGTGTACCCACTACCGCGTGTAGATGACGCGATTGACAGCCTCCAAGGAGCCGAATTTTTTTCATCCCTCGATTTGCGCTCAGGGTACTGGCATTATATATCCTTCTGTATAACATTTTTCCTATGTATTATCTTTTATTGAATTAATAAAAATATTATCTTATCTTAAAAAAAAAAAAGTACCTATGGCTGAGGACGCTCGACCGAGGACCGCTTTTGTCACTCCCGACAGCGTGTACGAATTCAACGTCATGCCGTTTGGGCTGTGTAATGCGCCCGCCACCTTTGAGCGCATGATGGATACCGTTCTGCCTGACCTGAAATGGCACACGTGCCTGTGCTACCTCGATGACGTCATCGTTTTCGCTCCGGACTTCTCCACGCATCTCCAACGCCTGCGGCATGTTTTAACGTGTCTGAGTGACGCCAGTCTGCAACTGAACCCAAAGAAGTGCCAATTTGCAGCTCGGCAGTTGACAATACTCGGCTACGTCTTGTCCAAGGATAGAATTCTTCCCGATCCAGCCAAGCTTCGGGCCGTGACCGAGTTCCCCAAGTCGACATCCGTCAAGGAACTGCGCAGTTTCGTAGGACTGTGTTCCTACTTTCGGCGCTTCATCCAAAACTTCGCGTCTATCATATCGCCGCTGACAAAGCTCCTCGGAAGTAACGGGCCTCTCCATTCGTGGTCATCACAGTGTGACGACGCATTCACAACACTCCGTCGTTTGTTGACGTCGCATCCAATACTCCGCCACTACGACCCTACGGCCCCTACAGAGGTACACACGGAGGCCAGTGGTGTCGGTCTCAGCGCTGTCCTTGCGCAGCGGAAACCAGGGTTCCCGGAATATGTCGTGGCATATGCAAGTCGTACGCTTACAAAAGCTGAGACTAATTACACCGTTACAGAGAAAGAATATCTGGCAATCGTCTGGGCCCTTACCAAGTACCAACCTTATTTGTATGGTCGCCAATTTGATGTAGTCACCGACCATCACGCACTATGCTGGTTGTCGTCATTGAAAGATCCCTCGGGCCGTCTTGCCCGGTGGGAACTTCACCTGCAAGACTACGACATCCGCGTGCTCTACCGCAACAGAAGGCAACATGCTGACGTCGACGCCCTGTCGCACTCTCTCTTGCCTGACGACAATGCCCAAGACTCAGCGTCTCACCTTGCTGTTTCTTCCATTATCATTCATGCCGTTGCTACTGAACAGCGCAAGGATCAATGGACTGCCTCACTGATAGACTTGCTGACTGATCCATCCACTCCATCCACTCGCGCGTTGCGTCGTCAAGCCCACCATTTCGCCGTTCGCGACGACCTCCTCCACCGACGCAATTACAACGGTGACGGCCGCCAGTGGCTACTAGTCATACCCCGCAGTCTGCGCTCTGACATATGCGATTTCTTTCATTCTGATCCGCAACGTGCGCACTCCGGGGTATCGAAGACTTATCACCGCATTCGCCTACGGTACTTTTGGCGCGGCATGTACCGCTACGTGCAGAAATTCGTTCGCTCCTTCATAGAATGTCAGCGCCGAAAAACTTCAACAAACCTGTCGCCGGTAGGTCGGCAACCTCTACCTTGCCCTGCCAGGCCGTCTAGGTGCGTTGGAATCAATTTGTATGGGACACTTCTACTAACATCAGCTGGTAACCGCTGGGCCATTGTTGCTGTGGACCACCTCACGCGATACGCCAAAACCTCCGCTCTTCCCGGGGCTACAGCGAGCGATGTGGCCTCCTTCCTGCTCCAACGATTCATCTTGCGACACGGTCCACCTCAGGAACTGCTCAGTGATCGAGGCCGCGTCTTCCTGTCTGAAGTCGTCGAAGCCAATCTCAAAGAGTGCAACGTTGTTCACCGCAAAACTGCTGCTTACCACCCGCAGACGAATGGCCTCACTAAACGCTTCAACCGTACACTCGGTGACATGCTCTCCAAGTACGTCGCCACCGATCACACAAATTGGGATGCCATTTTACCCTTCGTCACCTACACATATAACACCGCCCCTCAGATCACTACTGGCTTTTCACCTGTCTTTTTATTATATGGAAGGCACCCGTCGCACACCATCGACACTATACTTCCGTACAAGCCAGACCCGTCCGAGTGGGCACCTATTTCTGCTACAGCCAGGCTTGCTGAAGAGTGTCGAGAGCTTGCAAGGACCTTTACAGCGCATGATCAAGAGCGGCAAAAGGCATTCGCGCTGACACCAGCGCTACTGCGCCCACTTTCCACCCTAGAGGGCTCGTCTGGCTCTCGATTCCTACCACATCAACTGGCCTATAATCAAAACTATTGTCCAAGTACGAAGGCCCCTACCGTGTCGTCAAACGTACTTGCCCTGTAAATTACTTGATTGAACCCATCGAACCTTCTTCGGACATGCGCCATCGAGGGCGCGACATTGTCAACGTGAAGCACCTCAAAGCCTACCACGACCCGCTCATAGTAACCAGCTGTTAGGTCGTCAGGCGGCTCCCTCTTCGTACACGGGGTAGTTGTGGCGAAGCCTTCGAACAGTGGGTCGTCCTCTCCAGCGCCTTCTAGTGGGTCGCCATTTTAGCAAAAAGAAGAGCAGCTCGGCAGAGAGTCGGTACCCGCATTGACTGTCGCTGTCAAGCATCGTCGAAAAGTGTCCGCAAATAAACGTCTCAACAATATATAAATATATATATATATATATATATAATATTGGCATTAATGCGTTCCTGCAAATTTCGTGGACCCTGAAATATGAGCACACGTAAGTAAAAAACGGTACGCTTCTCATAGAAAAACTTTAGAATGTAGGAATCACAAACCTGGCAAGCTGCACAAACTACCTATATTTCAGGAAATATTTGCAACAAAATCCTTAATATAAGGGCAATTAAACTCTGCACATATTAACTTTATTACTATCGATTCCTTAAACAACTTTCGCGGTTTGATCGGCTTTGTTTTAATGCATGATTGTGAATAAACGTTAGTCGTTTACCAAAAACACTGAAGTTTGAAATATTTTCTCAAAAGGCCATTTCTTATTTTTGAATTCTTCTGATTGAAGTTAAGCAAGTCATCTACCATTTTGGGAAAAGTTGCGTGATTTTGGCCGTTGACAACTTGTAACAAGTCACATGTGACCAACTCAGCCTTGCGGCCATGCCGTTCGTTATGGGCCGAAAATCTCGTATAAGTTGACAAACGCAATACAATCACATACCCCCTACACACACACACACACACACACACACACACACACACGCGCGCGCGCGCGCGAACACGCAATTTAACAAACAAACTAACTAACTTACTAACACACAAACAAAAAAACACACAAAAACAGAAACAAACTAACAAAGAAACAAACTAACAAACTAACGAACTAACAAAGTAACAAACTAACAAACAAACAAACTAACTAGCACACAAACAAAGGAACATACAAACACAGGAACACACACAAAAAAGAAACAAACTAACATAGAAACAAACCAACAAACAAACAAACTAACTAACTAATAAACAAACTAACAAACTAAATAACTAACTAACTAACTAACACACAAACAAACACAAACAAAAAAACACACAAACAAAGAAACAAACTAACAAACTATTAAACAAACAAACTAACTAACTAACTAACTAACAAACAAGCAAACAAACAAACTAACAAACAAGCAAACTAACAAACTAACAAACAAAAAACTAACTAACAAACTAACAAACTAACAAACAAACAAACTAACAAACTAACAAACAAACTAACGAACTAACAAACTAACTGACACACAAACAGAGAAACACACAAACAAAGACACACACACAAAAAAGAAACAAACTAACAAAGAAACAAACTAACAAAGAAACAAACTAACTAACAAACTAACAAACTAACAAACAAACTAGCAAACAAACAAACAAACAAACTAACTAACTAACTAACACACAAACAAGAAAACACACAAACAAAGAAACAAACTAACAAACTAACACACAAAGAAACACACAAACAAAGAAACACACAAAAAAGAAACAAACTAACAAAGCAACAAACTAACAAACTAACAAACTAACTAACTAACTAACTAACTCACAAACTAACCAACTAACTAACAAACTAACTAGCACACAAACAAAGAAACACACAAACAAAGAAACACACAAACAAAGGAACACACAAAAAAGAAACAAACTAAGAAAGAAACAAACTAACAAACAAACTAACTAACTAACTAACTAACTAACAATCAAACTAACAAACAAACAAACAAACGAACTAACACACAAAGAAAGAAACACACAAACAAAGAAACACACAAAAAAGAAACAAAATAACAAAGAAACAAACTAACAAACTAACAAACAAACAAACTAACTAACTAACTAACAAATAAACTAACTAACACACAAACAAAGAAACACAAAAACAAAGAAACAAACTAACTAACAAATAAACTAACTAACACACAAACAAAGAAACACACAAACAAAGAAACAAACAAACTGATAAACTAACAAACGAACAAACAAACTAACTAACACACAAACAAAGAAACACACAAAAAAGAAACAAACTAACAAACTAACAAACTAACAAACAAACAAACAAACTAGCAAACTAACTTAATAACTAACTAACAAACAAACAAACTAACACACAAACAAAGAAAAAAACTAACAAAGAAACAAACAAACTAACTAACAAACTAACAAACAAACTAACAAACAAACTAACAAACTAACAAACTAAGTAACTAACCAACACACAAACAAAGAAACACACAAAAAAGAAACAAACTAACAAAGAAACAAACTAACAAACTAACTAACTAACTAACTAACTAACTAACTAACTAGCAAACAAACTAACAAACTAACTAACTAACTAACTAACAAACTAACACACAAACAAAGAAACACACAAACTTACTAACTAACTAACTAACACACAAACAAAGAAACACACAAAAAAACAAACTAACAAAGAAACAAACTAACAAACTAACAAACAAACAAACAAACAACTAACTAACTAACAAACTAACTAACAAACAAACAAACTAACACACAAACAAAGAAACAAACAAACTAACAAACTAACAAACTAACAAACAAACAAACTAACAAACTAACAAACAAACTAAAAACTAACTAACTAACTAACTCACAAACAAACAAACTAACTAACTAACACACAAACTAACTAACTAACAAAGAAACACACAAACAAACAAACTAACAAAGAAACACACAAACAAACAAACTAACAATTAAACTCCAAAACAAGAAATGCGCAGCCAGGTTGAACGGTACAAAAATATTTGTCTTTCGATCAGTTGCTTGACAAATTCGTGGCAGCCACCGCTCGATCCTGCGGGCACATGAGCGCTGCTTCGTAGGGCGAGCCTCGCTTACGATTAAAAACTGCGCTTAAAAGGACGAATGAAATGAGAAATACGTACTGTGAAACGTAAATGCTGTCAAGTGAAAAGGCATATTATACAATGAAAGATCTGACAAGAATCTTGCAGGGAGCGCCTTGCACTCATGTGGCGCTTTTTCTCTTCTGGTGCCCGAAAAACAATTACGTTCTATTTATCAGCAACATACGATACAAAAGCAAGCCGATGACATCTAATAAAAATTCTCATTCATGCCCACGACATGATGCTCGAAGAATTCGAACTGCAGTTGCTCTGATTTTTGTGCCACACTCTAAGAAGTAAAGGAGAAAGAGGGGATCTAGGATGCTCTGTTAGATGAGTAATTAACCTGCCACACCCATTGCAGCATTTTGGAGTAACTGCGAAGGAGTGACCGCGCTCTCGCTATTACTCGTCGAAGGAGCAACAATTATATTGCACAAAAGAAAAATGAAATTTTGGCTGACTTAACCAGCCGTTTGAAGTGCGTGCAGGCATTTGATTAGATGCGCACTCACCACATTCAGGAATAGTTTACGGGAAATTTACAGTAAACACACGGTATTCAAACTCACGACCATTCAGTGAGCAGGCGCGTACACTAATCACTACACTACACTATGCTACAGCACAAACAAGCTTTTGTAGGCACCGACGGTTCGTTTGCACACGGCGTGAATACAAATTCTTGCAGTTTCTCTCCCCCCCCCTTCAAATAAAAAACAAAAAAACGGACGCTTAACTCCACTAAGAGGAAAGTGCCCCTCCTTGCCGTGCGTGTACAATCTTTTGCGCACACTTCTCATTTTGGATGCGCAAAGACTTCTTTTCTTGTTAACTGCTCAGTTTCTCCGGAAAGCTTTTTAGAGTGCATTGCACATCGCGCCAACAGACTGTTATCAAGAGTGAGTCCATGTGACCGAGTTTACAATGCTGTATTCTTGTGTATCTGCAGAGATGATCAGCGCAAGCTGCGCATTTATTACAATATTTCATGGCTTGAGGCACAAGAGCAAGGGTTTAAATTTGCTAAGGCGCGTTGCCGGGCTAGTTGGTTGGGGTTCATCATTTTTAACAGTCCTTGTCGGTGTGCGTTATATCCTTATAACTGAAAAGCATGGGGGAAAGCAAGTAGGGTACGGAAGGCGCTCATTGCAAAACTTGCGGAAGAGTTTTTATGGTAAAATATGACTCTTGCACTTTGCGGCGTTACGTTTCACATTTAATCTTTATCAATCTCATTCATCTCCTGAGAGTAGTTTTCACGCAAGAGCAGGGCTTGTCAGCTGTCGTTGCGGCACTCATGTGAATGCCCACAACATCAAACGACCGCCACCGCAGGATGGTCCAACTCTAGACAAAGAATGCTCTGTCATGCAAAAAGGCTGCACATTTGTTGTTGCGGAGTTGCTTTTGATTGATTGATATGTGAGGTTTAACGTACCGAAACCCCAATATGAATATGAGAGACACCGTATTGGAGGGTCTCCGGAAATTTATACCTCTTGGTGTTCTTTAATGTACACCCAATCTGAGCACACGGGCCTATACAGCCTTTTCGCCTCGTGGTCGAAATTACCGGAGCCCTCCACTACGGCGTCTCTCATAATCATAAGGTGGTTTTGGGACGTTAAGCCCCACGTATCAATCAATCAAGCCTTTTCGCCTCCGTCGAAAGTGCAGCCGCCGCTGCCGGGAGTCGATCCCGCGACCTTCGGGTCACCAGCCGAGTACCTTAACCACTAGACCACCGCGGCGGGGCGGTGGAGTTGGTTTTAAATGCGTAGCATTTCTTAGCGAGCTGCGGTGACTATGGTCGTATCTATCTATCTATCTATCTATCTATCTATCTATCTATCTATCTATTTATCTATGTATCTGGCTGCCTCCCTGCCTGCCTGCCTGCCTGCGACTTTTAGCTCTCCTGGCCGTTTCGATAATAGGATCTACAACAAAATCAGTATGCATAACATGACTGTATAATGAGTGTAACTAGTCATGGCATGAAAATCACGACGTAAATGTCATGATTTACATGGCATGGTCTTGCTGCTCTTGTGGTAGTTTTGTTCACATGACAAATTGCAAAACTGATATGCTATGACATGACTGCATGGCGAATATAGGTGAGAGGCAATAATGTAGAATTCATGACATGCATGCCAGATAAGTCATGACAACACGCCACGCTCATGATGCGCTCGTAGCCATTTCGCTAGCTTGACATATACCAATTGCGGTATTAGGAGACGTGATTGAACGACGAAGGTAACTGACACGTCCAAACATGATAATCATGATATTCGTGTCTTGTACAACATGATTACATGCTACACTCATAGTGCGCTCGCGGCTGTTTCGCTGACTTCGCATATACCAAATTGGCTTTAACGTGACGTGATTAGACGTCGAAGGTAAATGATACATCGAAACATGATAATCATAATATGCAAGTTATGTAAAACAAGACTACATGCTACGCTTATGGTGCGCTCACGGCCCTTTCGCTAGTTTCACATATACGAAACTTCGTATTACGTGACGTGAAAGGATGACGAAGGTGTATGGCTGGAAGCATGATAATTATGACATAAATGTTCTGTGAGAAACGACTACATACCACGCTCATAATTCACTCGCGGCCATTTCGCTCTCTCCACAATATACCAAATTTGCTGTTAGTTGGCGTGAATGCATGACGAAAGTAGATGACACGTCCAAACATGATAATCATGATATGCGTGTGATAAAAAACATGACTACATGCGGCGCTCGTAGTACGTTCGCGGTCATTTTGCTAGCTTCCTATATACCTAATTTGGTATTACGTGACCGTAATAGACGACGAACAGAAACGCCCGCGCAAACATGATAATCACGACATGGAACTCATGTACGGCATATTTTCCATGCATTCCATTGCTTGTGCTCGTATCGCAAACGTTAGTGGTGCCGTCGTTACGTGACTCTAAACAACATACTTGCATCTTATCTAGATAGGTGAGTGCGTATAACATTTCTTACCGTGTTTACTGTGTACTACGTCTTTCCGCTTCATAACGTTGTGCTAATTTTAAAGTGTCACATGAACATTCCTCATTCGTGCTTCGCGTGTTATCGATTCATACTGTACGTGAAATCTGCCAATTTTCGTTGTTATATTCTGTACAATTACTTTGAGCAACTTGTAACCGCCTTTTGGCCGGTAATTGCACAAAATTCCTTGCAAAAGTTTAGCGGGTACCACGCTTCTGCGAAAAAATTTGTAGAATGGCATAGTGAATGCCACGCTACTACAGCAAATTATTATAATTTATGGCATATGATTGGTACCATACAAGTATCCTTGTATCAATTACCCAAAGATTGTTTGAATTATTCACAATGTGTTGAATACCGTGGAAGCAACGGAGGGGAAAGCTGTGCAGTGACGGAGTATAAACTAACTTCTATGGAAATATAGAAAGTATTAACTCAGTATCCACGCAGTATTGAGCGGAAACATGTAATGATTGATATGTGGTGTTTAACGTCACCATATGATTATGAGAGGTGCTGTAGTGGAGTGCTCCGGTAAGTTCAACCAACTGGGTTTCTTTAAAGTGCACCCAAATCTGAGCACACGAGCATACAGCATTCTCGCCTCCATCAAAAATGCAGCCGCTGTAGCCGGGATTCTATCCCGCGACCTGCGGGTCAGCAGCGGAGTACCTTAGCCACTAGACCACAATGGCGGGGCATGGCCGCAAACATGTAGAGGGCGGTGACAAGGCAAGAAAAAGTCTCGGGGACGTGTGGTCGACAATGTTAGAGAGTGCTGGATGCGTTTCGGAGAACTCAATCGGATATACTAGCCGGAGTGTCTGAAAACATGGAACTTGAACGTGAAACATGGAAGAAAGTTTCGCCTTTTTCAGTGCACCTCAAACGCTAAGCTGCATCTGCGTTTACATGAAACGTTGATGGTTCACTTCTGTCACTTTTCATAGTGTTACGAGACGCATGCCAAAATGAACTACTTTGCGTAGTGCTACATATGCAGAAGCTCGAGCCCCGTAGTATTGCGTTCAGTGCCAAGAAAAGTTGACGCCGAGTATGTCGCCGAGTTGTCGCCCTTTCGACCCGCCGCATCGCCTGAGGCACTAGCTATCGGCGACACAAGTGTTTCTCCCAAAGCTTCCTTCATCTACAGTGAGCTATCTACGCCGGTAGTTTCAGGTGTGTTTGATCAGGGCTTTGTACTGCTCTCGGGAACAGCCTGCATCGCTTTGTTTGTAATATATAGTGACCGATGACTAAGTGACACACAGTAGCACAAGAAATACGTAGAACACAGGAAAGAAGACCATCCCGGCTGTGGTGGTTAAAGCGCTTGTTATAGCGCGAGAAGAGAACGACCACAAAAGAACAAGAAGAGCTCGTCTCCTTCTTGCACTTTTGTGGTCGTACTGTTCTCACGCAGTAACTATAGTCATGTCATACCAATTAGCCCAAACTGCCACACATTTAGGTTAAAGTGCGTGTACTATGTGATGTCACACCACGTTAAAGAACTCCACAAGGTTTAAAATGTCCTACAGCTTTTCACTTAGGCGTCTCATAGACGTAAGACTCTGACGGTTTGCTGACACACAGCGCCACGTGTTGACACAGTTTTGAGTAGCGCAAAGCCCGACTTCCTTGCACAGTTCGCAGTGCAACCAGGTGTGACTACCGCGCTTGATAGAACAATTTAGCTAAATATTAGATGTATTTTGAACACTGTGGGGATCTTGAACACTGTGGGCATTGAACACTGTGGGGATCTGAGGCGCACCCGCGACCATTTCGCGGGCATTCCACCGCACGGCCCCACCCTTTTGCTTTTTCTACTCTGGTAACGGCGCGTCAGAGCTTGCCATTGTCAGAGCTTGCCCTTGCCAGCTGCGACATGCTCGCTGTTTTCCCCTTATTGTGAACGTCCTCGTGCGGGTGCCTTCGCTACCCGCGTCCCGGGAGCCGACGTTGTACTGTTGTTCGGGGTGCCGCCAGAGGCAATCAAGTGTCATGTATTTTGTATTAGAACACTGTCTATTTTGCCGCGCCGCACTAAACGCCTTATTAGTTGAGCGCGCGCGGAGCGGTGCGATGCAGGCGAGTAGGTGACGGAGTCGTGGCCCTGTGGCTTGCTAAGCGTGAACCCGCGGTGATCATTCCCTGCAGCGAGTAGCGGGGTGCCCATAACACTTAGAAAACAGTGCCTAACTTCTTTTGTCTAGGCGGACGCGTCGCCGAACCGCTTGCTGGTTCACTCGTTAGAACTACATTGACAAGAATAGCAGATGCAGCATCTCCGCGCTCTACAAAAAAGAATGCAGTCAGTGCTATTGTTGTGTTTTGAATCGCCATGGATGTAAAGAACTTCAATGTTGCTGATATCCGCAATTTCGTGAAGCAGAACACCGAGAGCACTCGATGCGGGCCGTCGCGAACGTGTTGGTTAAGCGAATGACTCGCGACTTTCACACCTGGTCGGATGAGGAAGTTTGATAACGTATAGATTTCCTGTTATCGTTCTCTGTAGCCTTGATGAAGAACAATGGTAACTTTTATTATGAAGCTTAACAGAGATTCTGCCCCGCCGTTGTGGTCTAGTGGCTAGGTACTCAGCTGTGGACCCTCAGGTCGCGGGATTGAATCCCGGCTGCGGTGGCTGCATTTCCGATGGAGGTGGAAATGCAGCCGCCGCTGCCGTGCGCCCTAATCTGGGCCCGTGTGCCCAGATTTCGGTGCACGCTAAAGAACTCCAGGTGGTCAAAATTTCCGGAGCCCTCCACTATCGCGTCTCTCATAATCACATTATGGGTTTGGGAAGTTAACCCCCCACATATCAATAAATCAATCACTCATTAACAGAGCCTCTGACCGTGGTGCGCACCGTGCAACAGTGTACAGGTAACGCGCGCGATAAGCATCACACACGTGGCGACCACCCTTATATGAAGTTGTCACCACCCCACAGCACTACGCACGTAGGGCTTTGAAGGTCATTCTAAGCTCCTGCTTTAACTACGAAATGCAAACACGTACGTCATAGAAGTAAATCGCAAAATACTGCGACCACAATCAGGCTTTCATTGCTATTCGTCTCCGCGATTGGCGGAGCTATCTGGAAGGTTACGGTTTTGCTTTTCGTTGTTCACTTAGAAAGTGGATGCGTGTGTATTTCCAATTGCAGTGTGTATACAAACGAAAGATAACCATTAACAGATCATTCTAGCAACAGTTAAAACCACAGGAAGCGAAAGATCGATGGAGAATGCAACTACAAAGACGAAAATCGTCAGGGCCCTTCATGCCGGATAAATTGAGCTTTGCGCCACTGGTCGTAAGATAGACTGCTCGTGTATGTACGCACTTCATCGCTTTGCCATCATGTGTATGCCCAAGTTTAACGCGTTTAGGCTTTAAAGAACCCACGTCGGAGTGCTTGCCTCGAACTCGATGTCATGCGATGCTCGCGTGTACTTAAAATACCAGTTTTAGCACGCCAAAATAACTGACACATACTTTGCATGGTACCCGCAGCTTGCTTTGATGGTTCTCTTATTTTTCTGAAGTGGGAATGAATTAAAGAAAGAAGCTTGTTAGGTCTTTGATTTTCAGGAAACCGCGCCTTAACCAACGAAATAGGAGGGCCTATGCGCGTTCGCTTGCGGACGGCTGTCTTTGAATTACCCATTTAAGGCTGGCGTGGCGATGTGGGCGCTAGTGGCGGCGATTTTCGCAGCGCCGCCGGGACAGAGTCTGACGTCTTTAATCATAGCGTGGTTTTGTCTCGTAAAACCCCAGATAATATAATTATTATTATTAACAATGATCCAACTCAGTGGAACAGTGGCTAGGAAGCTCGGCTGCTTACCCCAAGGTCCCGGGTTTGATTCCGGCCATGGCGGTCGCATTACAATGGAGACAAAATGGTAGAGGCCAGTATACTTTGCGATTTCAGTGCACGTTAAAAAACCCCAGGTTGTTGGAATTTCCGAAGCCCTCCACTACGGCGTCCTTTATAATCATCGTGATTTTGTGACGGAAAAACCCACGTGTTATTAAGAAAGAAGGGTTTTATTGTTTGTATATTGTTCATTCGCGGAGATTTATTTTCTTACGAGCTGATTTAAGCCCGGTAAAATCTACATTTATGATACGCACAATAGGGGGCGACATTTCTAGTTTCTGAAGCATTTTGGGGACATGGGCAAGCTGGCTCAAAAATTGTAGTTGCAGGCCCAATGATATTGTTACGGAAGAGAAGAGACGCCGTATCGACGAGGCTGTGGATGAAATATAATTCAAACCAGCAGCAGCGGCGTGACCTATTGACCAGAAACCGAGCGGAGACCACTCTTCGTACTCTTCGACAGGCACACATGCGCATCGTCCGACAAAATGTCAAATTGCATGTAGCATAATCCCCGGCGGGAGAAGCGCCGTCTCGGCGCATCTAGATGTCAAAGTCAGCGGTAGAATGGGAAGGCTTCAAGCATGCCACATATACAATATCGGTAGTCTGTGTGGCTGTGGAAGGTGATGAGGCAGCAGGGGCAATTTCGTATGTCACAGGAGTGAGCTCACGAAGTACTCGATATGGACCTGTGTTGCAGGAAAGAAGTTTTTCCGACAAGCCGACTTTATGGGTCGAGGACCACAGCAGGACCAATGAACCGGCTAAAAGGTGCACGTCACGGTGCCGTTGATCGTACAAATGCCGCTGGTTCTCCTGAGAGGCCCAGAAAGCGAGTGCGGGTGATTTCGCGTGCGTGGGCGGCCCGAGTGATAGCATCAAGAGCGTATGCGCTGCTCGGCGTCGCGGTAGATGGAATGACTTTAATTGGGGGTAATGTAGGTTCTCGGCCAAACAACAAAAAAATCGAGGGTAAAGTGCAGTGTCATAACGAGAAGAATTCTTTGCGAATTTCACGTATGGAAAAGCAAGTTCCCAGTCAGATTGGTTGGATGAAACATACTTCGCAAGCATTTGTTATGTGTTCGATTCAGACGCTCCGTGAGTACATCTGTCTGCGGGTGGTATGACGTAGTAAGCTTGTGCATCGTTTGACATGACTGAAGTATACTGGCTATGACCTTTGATAAAAAGGTGCAGCCATGTTATGTAAGCAGCTGGCGTGGAGCTCCATTTTTAAGATACGTCGTGTAGGAGGAAGTCTGCGACATCTGTGACACAACCTGTTGGAAGTACTCGTGTGATGGTTTAGTGCGTGGCGTAGTCTGTTGCCACAGTTATCCACCTGTTGCCAGAAGAATACAAGGAGGAATGGCCCAGAAGATTCAAGCCAATGCAGAAGAAAGGTTCTGACGAAACGTCAAGTGATTTAAGGTGTCCGGTGGGAAGTGTGCAGGGGTTTTGTGGCACTGACGTTTATCAAAAGCCGCAACGTATCTTCTGACTGAGCGTGAAATCCCTGGCCAAAAGAAGCGTCGGCGAATCCGGTTGTGAGTGTGTGACACACCAACGTGACCGGCAGTTGGAAGGCCATAGAGTTCGTGAAGAACTGGCGAGCGGAGATGTTTCGGAAAGACGAGCAGCTGGGCTGCTTCATCTGGGTAGAATTTCTGGCGGTATAGGACGTCATTGTGGAGGACAAATGAGCATTGGAACCTGTCGGAAAATCGTGATTCAAGACGTTCGATTATAGCACGCAAGGATGCATCATGGCGTTGCTCGTCACCGATGCGGGTCAGTTGCGAAACGGAGAAGATGCAGGTATCGGTGTCGGTGTCAGGCATGGTGCTCAATTCATCGACCGGGTAGCGGGAGAGGCTGTCAGCGTCCTGATGTAGGCGTCCCGACTTGTACGTGACTGTATAGGTATATTCTTGCAGTCGAAGAGCCCAGCACCCAAGCCGGCCAGTGGGATCATTCAGTGAGGAAAGCCAACATAGCGCACGGTGGTCTGTTATTACAAGTGACATTTCGATGAGTTTAGTGGAAGGCCGGCAGTGCGGAAGGTGTCTAAAACCACTCACAAACGCTGAAGGTGTTTCTCAAATGTAGGCGAATATACAAGGACATCGTCCAGGTAGCACAGGCATGTTGGATACTCGAACCTTTGTAATAGCGAGTCTGTCATAAGCTCAAACGTGGCTGGGGCACTACATAGCCCAAATGGCATCACCTTGAATTGGTATAGGTCGTAGGAAGTTACAAACGCCGTTTTTTTTTGGTCTTTATCGTTCACTGCAATATGCCGATAGCCTGAACGTAGGTCAATTGAAGAAAAGTATCGCGCGCCATGAAGACACTCTAGGGCGTCATCAATGGAGGACAAAAGATAAATGTCCTTTTTCGTGATTCGATTAAGATGGTGGTAATCAATGCACAAGTGCCACATGTCAGCTTTTTTTAACGAGCACAACGGGAGATGCCCAAGGGCTCGAGAAGGGTTTAATAATTTTTTTGGCTAGCCTCTTGTTGACTTCCTCTTGATTTACCTTACGCTCTGTGGGAGACACCCGGTATGGTCGGCGGTGAACGGGAGGAGAATCAGCAGTAATAATGCGGGGCTTTACGAGTGAAGTCTGACCAAGTGAACTGCTGTGGATGTCAAATATGTCATGGAAGGAAGCCAGAAGGCGGCATAGGGCATCGTATTGCTCAGGTTTGAGTTTCGGTTCGATCATGGGACACAAGGCCGCATCGACAGATGTGGCATCCAGCAGGTGACATGGCATCTTTCAGGCAACAGTAGCAAAAAACTACGTTTTTGTTAGTTCCTTTCTTGAAAAAATAAAGGAGACCCTGCATGTGTATTAAATGTACGCCGTTCGACTAGTGTTGTGCATAAAGTGAAGTGATTTCTGATATAGTTGCGGTAATATCTTAGAGGCAGTTATGCACTACTAACTAGCTCAACAATTCATTTTTGGAGATAGATGGTTCCCTATGCATGCGCTCAATTTTAGCTGTTCGATTGAATTAAATAGGAAAGCACAACATCGCCTTCTTGATCTGCTCGTACGACAACTCAATAACTATAATAACGCTATTGGAAATAATTAAAACTTCGTAGCTCCAAAATGAGTGTCAACCAAATAGCCATGGTTAATGTGTAATTTATTTATAAATTTATACTGTGCGCATTTATTTGCACGTCGTTACGGATTTATTTCCGCAACATACAACTGGGTATACAGTTAATTGGACTATAATAACTAACGATTATTTTTATAAAAGTATAGCGAGCATATTTATTTGTGCTTAATGACTGACCTACATATTTATTCGCTCCGACATAAGTGTAATTATAGTGTGAATCAGACAGTTATCAGTAATATTCTTCGTAAATAGTCTCGCATACAATTTATTACTCAAATGTGGCGAGATGTCACAAACTGAGTGCTTTGTGCAAAAGTGGTTTCCTGAAATGTTTCATTCTTTTTCTAGCCAGCTGCTAAAAACTTCATCCAGTTGGCCTCCAATAAACTTAGTAGCTTCTTGATAACAGCAGTCAGGAAGAACAAAATGGCATCGCATGCTGACCGAACCGCGGCAGGATACGAATGTGACAAAATAGGGAGGATAAGTGAGATTACATCTATGCGGAACGTGTTGAAAGCAGGTGCAAGTACAATTTTTTCGCCGATGCACAGCACCCTCACCCCCAGTCGTGGCCGGTCAACTGGTAGGTGTTTTGTGGTTCACTCAACTTTTCCTTTCACGCGCGCTCATTTGGTCCTGTTTCGAAAAACGGACACGGTTTGAAAACACGTGTATATGGTGTATATAAACCTCAAGGCACGTTTTGCACTCTTTCTAACTTTCTCATTAGGTACTTTTGATAAGGACTCCAGATCAGGTCCGCATATTCTAATTTGGGTCTGACTAGAGCTTTGTATGCAGTTAATTTTACAGTCGGTGACGTACTACGCCATTTTCGTTTAAAAATTTGACCTTTTTAGTATGTGTATGTGTGCGCGCAAGCGTGCCTGGTGTGTTCATATGTGCGTGCGTCCTTGTGCGTGTGCATGTGTATGTATGTGTGCGTGCGTGCATGTGTGTGCACTCGTGTGTATGTGTGCGTGCGGGCCTGTGTGTGAGTGTACAGACACAGTGGTACGCATGTACGTACGCACGAACCCTCACAGGCAAGCACTCACGCACACACATGTACACATAAACACACACAGACGTGCATTAAAACATATGTGCACGCATATACATGCCAACACACACAGACACGTATGCAAGTACGCAGGCATGCATGCACACACACATACACATGCACACACACAGACACGTACGGATTCCCACACTCACACACTCACAGAGGCGCGCATGCACATGCATAGGTGTATCAGCCAGGGGAGGCAAGGGGGGCGCCAGCCGCCCACTGAGAAACCCCCCCCCCCCTTTTTGATAGTGGTAACTCCTGCTGCGCTTGGGAACTCAACAAGTAAGGTGAAGATTTTTGTCACAACAGTATTCACTCAGTTATGCTCTTACAGGAGAAGGAAAATGTTACGAGGCAATGTTATAACACTGTGAAATTTTGCCAACATTTACTCTGTGATGATTTTTCTTCTGGGCTCTTTGTGGTGCTGGCCGCCTAGGCGATGCCTTTGCGTATTGTGCTGTAGTATTGCAGAGCAGACAAATGCTGAGCAGGGGCTCATAATAGTACATCACTCGTTCATGCTTTTATTCTGCTGTGAATTGGTGACAAGGTTACGGATAGGAATGAGCAAACTATTTAACAACCGGCCAAGCATTTGCTGCTTCCGGAAAAGTAATTTTCTTCAAACAAGCTATATCGTCACGTCTGCTCTGTGGAAACTGTTGTGAGCCGATCATTGTGACAAATCGTTTTGGACGCTGAAATCACGCTAAGGGCGCCATTCATAAGTTAAAATGTGATTGAGCTTTGTGGTACCCCAAGAAAGCGAGTCGTGTCACCTCTGTGTATGCAAATTCATACCAAAGTGCGAGCACGTCGATGAAGTTCTATCTTGATATATATATATATATATATATATATATATATATATATATATATATATATATATACGTTATAACTCATCAGGGGATGAGTTATAACTCATCCCCTGATGAAGGGAGGACCCCTCCCAAAACTGTTGGGAAATAAATATATTTATCCTTGTTGACGACGCTCCCGTTGTGCCATATATATATATATATAAATTTATATATATATCCCGGCGGACGAGTGAGGTAGGCATGACCCGGGGGGTGCGCTTGCTTCCCTACTTGGCGCTGCTGGTCGCGTTGACACGATGCCGAAACTCACGTTGGTGGCTCTTGCGCTTCTTACGTCGCTTCTTGTAGTATCAGGAGTCTGACTTCAGTCTTCTCTTGTAGACTCGGAAGGCTTGCTGATAATCAGCATTGTTGTTGGGCTGATGTTGGCGTTTCATGTCGAGCCTCTGCAGGTGCTGCGCGAATAAGCTCCGCATGACCACTTCGGGTGTTAGGTGGTCCCGATCGTGTGCCTGGTTCGCAGATGCTCCCGATCGGAAGGAAGAATCTAAGGTCAGTGACTACTCTTCTCCGTTCGACGAGGATGACGACGATGCCAAATGATTTTGGTTCCGTCAGGCAGTGACGTCGCCAATGGCTGGACTCTCGGCAGCTTTCGTGGGAAGTAGAGGTTCGTCCACGTGCGCTGTTGATAGTAACACATTGTCGGTGTCCGTTACGGCATCTCAGACGACGGTGTGCAGCGTGCTTACATTTACAGGTGCGATATTTCCAGTCGTGGTGGCGCATTTACTGGCGTCATTGAAGGAGCCTCCCGATGACTTGTAGATCACAGTACATCCCGCTTCGCAAGAGTCCTTAATTCCCTTGAACATCGAGATCTCAATGACGCACTTCGTGGACGAGTCTACTCTAAAGTGCCGTGGATTGCGTGGAATGCGGCAGGTTTTTCGGCATGTGCTCAAAACTCGTTTGCGTTGAAGGCACGCACTCAGCACACGCACACATATGCAAACACACACAGAGACACACGTGCACGCACGCATACATACACATGTACACGTACAAGCACGCATGCACGGATGCGCACGCACACACCTCGCACGCAGGCACGCATGCACATATTTTCAAAATTTCACCCACACAGACATCGACACACACACACAGGTACGCATGGAAGTATGCACGCACACATACACAAACTCGCACGCATGCTAGTACGCAAGAACACTCACAGGCATGCGCTCAGCACACACACATATGCAAACACACAAACATGCAGGCACTAATGAAGGCATGCAAGCACACATGCACATACAAATACCCTAATATCTACATGCATGCATACATACACATTTGCACGTGTACATACACATGCATGTACACGCTCCCACATACACGCACAGGCAAGTATTCACGTGCGTGCACACACACACATGCATGTAAGCACTCCCATATGCACACACAGGTATGCATGCACCCACGCACACTTACACATACCCTCAAAGAGGCAGGCAGGCACGCATGCACGCAAACATAGACGCACAAGCACGCATGCAAACATGCACTCACGCACCGGCACACATGCACGCACATGCACACACTGTCAAGCACACATGCAAAAATGCACACAGAGATTCATAGAGGCATGCATGTACGTACGCACAAACACTCACCGGCGTACACTCAGGCGCACACATGCGCACACAGCGGCACGCATGCACACACGCACGCATACACATTACACACGCACACATACACACAAGCAAGCGTACACGTACGTACACACACACCTACGCGCACGCAAACCCGTGCGCACACATTTCAGACATGCACCCACACACACACCAGAACACATGCACACAGGCATACGTACGCACACAAGTACGCATGCAAGTACGCACGCACACCTACGCAAACAAGCACTCATGCGCGTACGCACGAACGCTCAGAGGCACGCATTCACGCACACACATATGCTAACACACACACAGGCACGAATTCAGGCACGTACGGACACATACACGCGCATGCAAATACACAAACAGGCAAACATACCCGCACACACGCACACGCAGACATGCAAGTACGAATGCAAGTACAAAGACACGCACATGCACACACGCACGCACACATGCAAATGTGCAATTAAATACGCGCGCTGACAAACACACGAACAGGCAAGCACGCAAGCACGCACACCTAAACTGCACACTTATAGGCAGGCAAGCATGCACGCACACACACATGCACATGTACACAGGCACGCATACGAGCATACTTTCTAATATGCACGTACACACTCACAGGCACGCACATATGCATGTACAGACACAGAAACGCAATCAAGCACGTACATATACATGCACATGCACAGAACAGGCATGCATGCAGGTAAGCACACCCCCCCCACACACAGCCATACATACACATGCCCACGCACACATACACGAGCAGGCACGCATCCACGCACAGACATGCAGGTACGTGTGGGCTTACACCTACAGGCAACCAGGCAAACACACACACAGATACGTATGCACGCACACATATACATGCACACACGAAATCCGGCATCCTGGCCCACATACACATCCACAGACACATGCACGCATGTACACACGCACATACACACACACACGCACACATACATATGCACACACACAGGCACGTATACACGTGCGCATGAGCACACTCACGCAGGCACATAAGTACACATTACATACTGGGACACATACATGCACAGACACAGAGACACACTTGCACATACGCACCCATACCCACACACAGAGAGGCATGCATGTACGCACGCACCCATACACAGAGGCACGCATGTACGGACGCAGGCAGACTTACACACCCACGCACAAATACACATGCACACACATATATGCACGTGTAGGCAGAGGCCGGTACGCACACATGCACATGCGTACACAAAGGCACGCATGCAAGTACGTAGGCACAGATACTTGCAGAGGCACGCATGGACGTACGCACGAACACTCACAGGCAAGATCACGCACACACCTTACGCAAACATACGCACAGACACACATGCAATCAGTAACGCGCACAAACATGCACACACACACACACAGGTACGTAAGCATACCCACGTACACACACATGCCTACATGCACGCACACACACGTACTTGCGGGCAGACATGCACTAACAGTGGCACTAATGCACGCAAACATACACTTGCACTCACACAGAGGCATGCATGCACGTATGTATGCACACATGCACACAGACGCATGCATGCATACACACATACACATGCATTCACACAAAAGCCTGCTGTCACATATGCACGCACACACACAGACACGGATGAACGCAAGCACAGGAACACATGCACTCACACACAAATACCTATGCACACCCACATACACACACAGGGACCCAGGCACACATACACACACGGGCACGCAAACATAGATGCACACTTACACATGCACAAAGACACACACACAGGCACGTATTCAAACATACATGCACATATGCACATCCACGAACACAGGGACGCATGCACGCACGCACACATGCGCGCATACAGACCCCGCATGCAAGTACGCACGCTCACGTACACACACAGCCCCGCCGCGGTGGTCTAGTGGCTAAGGTGCTCGGCTGCTAACCCACACGTCGCGGGAGCGAATCCCAGCTGCGGCGGTTACATTTCCGACGGAGGCGGAGATGTAGGCCCATGTGCTCATATTGGGTGCACGTTAATGAACCCCGAGGTGGTCGAAATTTCGGTAGCCCTCCACTAAGCCGTCTCTCACAATCATATGGTGGTTTAGGGACGTAAACCCCAAATAACAATCAATCAACCTACACACACCACCACGCGGTCAAGCACGCACACATACGCACACATGTTTACACACACATGCACACACACACACACACAGAGAGAGAGAGAGAAGCATGCATGAAAGTATGCATACACACAGAGGCAGGCACGCAGATATTCACACATAAGCACAAACACAAGCACGCATGCACGCACACATGCATGCACACAGACACACATCCACAGGCGCGCATGCACGCACACATGCATGCACGCAGACACACATCCACAGGCGCGCATTCACGCACGCAAACACCCACGTAAACAGAAATACACGCGAACAGGCTTGCAGGTCCACATACTCATGCACAGACACACACACACGCTTGCACACACACACACACACACCAGCATGCATGTCCACATTCATATGCTCAAAGGCACGCCTGCACGTACGCACGGGCACACAGCCACCGGCCCGCACGCACATCTGCACACACAGGAATACATACGTGCCCCAATACAAAGGCATTCGTGCACGTACGACACGCACACATGCACATATGCGCACATACAGGGATGCACACACACATACACAGGCACACACGTACGTACGAACACACACAGGCAGGCGTGCACAATACAAGCACACACACTCAGGTACAGTCGTACACATGCACACAAGGACACACAAGCATGCATGCCAGTACTCATGTACACATACACGCATGCACGCATGCACGAAAACTCACAAGCAAGTACTCACACACAAACACACATCAGCGAACATAGATACAGGCACGCATGTGAGCACGTGCGCACACATATGCCAATGCAACAAAGACACACATGCAAGCACGCTGGCATGCACGCACACACATACTTATGTGTACACACTGGCACGTACACACTGGCAATCCCACATATACACACACATGCACGAAATCACGTATACGTATAGATATTCACATACACTCACGCAGGAACGCATGCAAGCACGCACTTATAAACCTGCTCACACACAAGCAAGCAGACTCGCAGGTACACGTACACATACAGACGCATGCACAGGCACGCATAGAAGCTCATACACAAACACATGCACACATATAGCGGCAGGAATGTATGCACACATCGACATGCACATAAACTGGCAAACATGCACGTGAGCACGTCCACGTACACACAGGCAAGTCAATGCGTGCGCACGCACACATACACGTACAAGACCACGCTGTGATGATGTGTCTTTGCGCGGGTTCAGTTATGCAAGAACAACACAGTGCGTCATTCGGTGGCGTGTTGGTGATGACCTGCGCGACTTTTTCCATTTGTCTTTTTCCATTCCAGTACGCATACACGCATACAAACACAGGCACGCATGCACACACGCACGAAAACTCACAGGCAAGTACTCACAAAGAAACACACAAGCGTACACACACACAGGCGCGCATGTGAGCACGTGTGGACACACATGCAAACGCAACGCAGACATGCATGCGAGCATACATACAGATATGCACATACACGCACGCAGGAACGCATGCAAGCAGGAATGCATAAACATGCACACACACTCACACGCACGCATACAAGCTCGTGCAGAAATACATACACACATATACCAGCAGGCATGTACACACACATAGACATGCACATAAGCACGCCCACATACACTTGGCCAAGCGTACGCGTGCACACGCACACGTACACGTACAAGAGCACGCTGTGATGATATGCGTATGCGCGGATTCAGCTATGCAAGAACAACACACTGCGCCGTTTGGTGGTGACTTCAGATGACCTGTGCGACTCTTTGCACTTGTGCGCCGTGCGGGGGCGAATCGTGTATCGTGTATGTGCCGTGCGATGGCGAAGAGGACGGCGATCTGGTGCGCGTCTGACTCGAGGAACGATGGCAGTGCGTTAGCTGTGCGCGGGCATCGGAAGATTCCGGGATTCACCCGATAATACAGTTTAAGAAGGCAGTTTTCCTCGTGTACGACCATAAGCTACACGTCACCATGGACTTGGAAAAGCTCACCGCTATAGGGCTTCAGCTAGAGCTCTCAGCTGCCGAACTTACCAAGTGGACTGAGGCACCACAGGCAAAGCAAATGGATGAGAGAGATGCGGAACGGGATGCTACCAGAGAAGGTGACGAGAGACAGCGTGAGATTCTCAAGCTAAAGCTACAGCTTCAAGAGAGAGAGAGAGAGAACACAAGGAGAAAGGCAGGGAGGTTAACCAGGGCTGAGCCCCGGTAGGCTACCCTGCACTAGGGAAGGGGAGAGGGGAAGGAAAGTTACAGAGAAGATAAAAGGTCACTGACTGGGCCGACGCGTAACAGTTTCACCATCACAAACGATGAAACAGGCGAGTGTCTTTGAGAAAATGCAACAGTGCTTTCGTTGCCTACGGAAATTGGATGGGCAGTGCCATGGTCCCAATACTTTCTCGACAGTGAAATCACTTCTGTCAAGTTGATTTAAAACACTGCGCAGTTGGAGCCTCTCGTTTGTGTATGCCGGGCAGTAACAAGAGATGTGTTCAATAGTCTCATCGACGGCACAGTCGTTGCACTCCGCGCTGTCAGCCATCCCTATCTTAAATGATTAGGCATTGGTGAAGGCGACGCCCAGGCGCAGACGACACAACACTGTACCTTCCTCCCTAGAAAGACCAGAGGGTAACCGTGGTCGTAGAGATGGATCGAGTGAATATAGTCGATGATGTGCGAACTTTGATGACTGCCACTTCTGGAGTGTCATGTTCTGCGCCAGCTTACTTAGGTATCTAGCCGAGTCAATCTCAGATAAAGGTACGGACGCAGGGTTCGCTTGTACGTGTGCATTTCTGGCTGCTTCACCAGCGAGGTCATTTGCCAGAGATACCGCAATGACTTGGTATCCACTGGAACACAACGTTGTGTCCTTGTTCGGTCCCATAGTGCAGCATTTCTCTGATCTCCCATACCAGTTGTTCGTAGGACCCGCGACGAAGTTCCGACGTAAGACATTGAAGAGCCGCCTTGGAGTCACAGAATACTGCCCATCGATTAGCCGGTTGTTGCTTGATATATTCGATGGCACCTCGCAGGGCAACAATTTCCAAACCAGTCGATGTGCTCTCGTGACAAAGTTTGTAAGTGATGTTGGTGTGTCGCGATGGAATGATGGTGGTACCGGTGCAGCTAGTCTGGGTGGTAGATCCACCCGCGTATACGTGGATTCTGTCAGCGTAGAAAGTGTGTAAGCAGTCCAGAGTCGCTTGATTCAAGGCCAAGGCAGAAAGGACTTTTCTATTTCTTATTCCTGGGACGGAAATGCGCACGTCGGGTTGTCGTAGGCTCCACAAGGCGGATGGCGAACGCGCCAAGGGTATAAAACCGGATGGTAGCAAAGCGCGATGGGAGCTGACGACCTTAGAGAACGACGCCTTCGGCCGTTGTTCTGGTAGAAATGTCAAGTGGCTCGATACCATCTGTGAAATGTGCTGAATATGTGCTCTCAGCACGTAGTTGGTGACATAAGTCGTAACCGGATGATCCTGAGCCAATATCACTGTTACAGCGGTTGAGGAAGTTCGTGGTAGGCCGAGACAAACACGTAGTGCCTGTGCTTGCATGCTCTGAAGTGTTTGAATGTTTGTCTTGCAAGTTTTAGAAAGCAGAGAAGAACTGTAGCGCAGTACACTAATAAAAAGTGCTTGGTAAAGCTGTAGCAGGGAACTCAGTGACAGACCCCATCTTTTTCCAGCGATGACCTTCAGGACGTGTACAATAGATACCAGTTTCGCTTTCAAGCTAGTCACATGAGGGCTCCAGGAGAAGTCACAGTCAACAATGACAGCTAGAAAACGATGGCTACGCCTGAAAAAAATGGGCTGCCCCTAATGCTTTTATTTATTTATTTATTTTTTACCCTCAGGGTACACAGTACATATCAGAGGAGAAGGGCATGCACAACAATGAAAAAAAACAAGGAATACAAAGCAAATAGCATAAAAATGTTGTCACTTATTGGGGTACAAAGATTATTACTCCAAACAACTCACATCCTAATAAAGCAAATGATAACATTAGTTTTATTTTTATTACATGATGGAGGCATAAACATTACAAATAAACTGTTCAACAAACATACAGGGGGTAATTAGGTAATTATTGTTTTAAGGACATTCTTAAATTGAATGGATTCATTGATGCTCGTTATTGATGCAGGCAGGGAATTCCATTCATTACAAGTTCTTGGGAGATATGATTGGGCATAAGTCACTGTGACTTTTTGTTGGTGATTACGGCAAAGAGAAATGAAGGGAGCAGCTTGGATTAAACTGGAACGAAGTTTCGGATTATAATAGAATATTTTAAGAAACAGGCAAATGCGAGTGCGCTGTCTGCGGGTAACTAGTGGGATGAGGTTTAGAGATGCCTTCATTTGAGTGACACTAGCTGAACAATGGTAGTTAGCCGAAATGAAACCAGCTGCACGATTTTGAACGGATTCCAACATGTGTGATAATGTTACCTGACCGGAGTCCTAAACAGATGAAGCGTATTCCATTTGAGGACGGACGTATGTGGTATATAATATTATCTTTAGTGACGATGGAGCAAGAAAGAAGTTTCTTCGAAAGTAACCCAGTGTTTTATTAGCTTTGGACGCAAAATGTTCTGTATGTAATTTCATGGACAAAGTGTTAGTTACGTGGACGCCGAGGTACCAGTAAGATGTTACAGTTTCAAGGGGGTGACTAGGAAGAAAGTAGGCTGGAGAAGTTGTACTCGACCGAGAAATCCTCATAGACTTGCATTTTTTAATGTTTAGTTCCATTTTCCAAATATGACACCAATGAAGTATGTAATTGAAATGAGCTTGCAGAGAATGAATATCATTGTGATTAGAAATTTTACGGTAAATCACATAGTCAGCGAACAAACAAATTTCGGAAGTTATAGTAGAAGTTAAGTCATTTATACAGATTAGGAATAGTAGGGTGCCAAGTACTGATCCTTGAGGATCCCCAGAATCAACCGGTGCAGTAAAAGAATTAACATCGTTAGTGCTGACAAATTGAACACGACAAGAAAGCAATGCACGAATCCAGTCAAAAACTGCAGGGTCAATTTTTAGAACACTTAGTTTATATAAGAGCAGGGAATGGTTAACTTTATCAAACGCTTTAGCAAAGTCAAGAAATATACAGTCAGTTGAAGAAGTAGAGTCCAAAGAAAAATGCAAATCATAAGTAAAAAAATCAGTTGAGTATCACAAAAAAAATCCTTCGAAAGCCATGCTGAGTTGAAGAGAAGAAGCTATTATCCTCTAGAAAATCAACAAGATGAAAAAATATTATATATTCCATTATTTTGCATGGTACACATGTGAGAGATATAGGACGATAGTTAGATGGACTATCTTTATCACCGCCTTTATGTACTGGAATAATCGCAGCAGTTCTTCAGTCTTCAGGTAGTACACCATCATGATACGATTGTCAAAATATGCACTTCAGGGTGGTGGAACTGTATTCTTTGGTATTCTTTAAAAATTACTATTAATTCCATCAATACCATGAGAAGACATTAGTTTCAGGTTGTCGATAATAGTAACGATGCCGTGCGAGTCAAACGTGATGGGATTCATCGCAAAATGATTGTACGACTGAAGCTCAGGACGTTGGGTATAATTAAATGAAGAAAACGACTTAATCAGTGTATCGTTTAGCACAGTAGAACAAAGATGGTAGGGAACAGGATCGCCGGTGGGTGTAACCAATGATACTTTACTGATGCTAAGTGGTTTCATTATACTCCAGAAACGTTTAGGGTTAGTCTTCAGGATATTCAGCAGGGTTACATTGAAGAACGGGGATTTAGTAACCTTTAGCGCTCGTGAATATGCTAAAGAGGCTGTCTTGTACATTGTGCAGTTGGCCGGTTTAAGTGAATACTTAGCAATTCTAGAAAGTTTTTTTTCCTGTTAGAAAGTCGGTTTAAGTATCTGTTATACCATGGAGCTTGGTTATTGGAGCACACCCGGCGAAGAGGGATATGGAGATGAATTAGTTCA
The DNA here is from genome assembly GCA_013436015.1 of Rhipicephalus annulatus. NCBI lineage: Eukaryota > Metazoa > Arthropoda > Arachnida > Ixodida > Ixodidae > Rhipicephalus > Rhipicephalus annulatus. The sequence continues at coordinate 302,342 of WOVY01000661.1, forward strand.
GACACTTTATTACGGAACAAACACCAATTAGTTTCTACTGAGCGCCCAAGATAACCTGGTAAGAAAATGTCTAAAAAGGAGCACAGTTCAATAAGAATAGCTAGATAGTTACCCTTGTTGTAGTCTCTGATGTTCTTGGACTGTTTTACTGATGGTGCATGCGACAAATCGAATGTGAAATGCAAAATATTATGGTCGCTCAGGCCAGGCATGTGCAATATGGGTGACGTGACAGTCTCTGATGACGTTGGTACTAGGTCTATAAGGGAAGAAGAAGTTTGAGTGACACGTGTGGGTGAGGTGACTATTTGTGTTAAAGCAAAATCCATGCAGGTGGTGATAAACTGGTTGGCCTCAGTTGTCAGTGGGTTGGTAAGTGGGCATGCGTGCAACCAATCAATATTCGGGTAGTTGAAGTCCCCCATTAGTATGAGTTGTGCATTGGGATAACAAACCGTGACTTTATATAAGCAGTCGTGCAAGCTTTCACAAAATGGCGCATCGCTTGATGAGGAGCGATAGCTGACCCCAACAATAACTTTCTTGAAATTCACTTTCAAGCAGCACCACACAGATTCAATGTTCGAAATCATTGGTATGCAGTAGCAATCAAAACGCTCATCTACGGCCAGCAAAACTCCACCCCTTACTCTGTCATAGCGGTCACTGTGGTAGACTACATACTTTTTCTCACAATGAAACAATTCGGTGTTAGATATCTTGCTGCTAAGCCATGTTTCAGTTAGTGCGATGAGATCGGCTTTCATATCGTCAATTACTGTACATAACTCATCCTTTTTGCGGTAGACACTACGGATGTTAGTATATAAAATTGAAAATTCTAATCTCGAGCTGGTAGCACCGTTTCCCCTCCCGTTTCCCTAGCGATCTTTATGCTGAAGAAGGTGGCCAGAGTGGAGTGCTCGAGAGGATGTACCATGCGAGTTCGATGCAACTTTCGAGATACCGATCTCAACAATGGTGTCTTCTATGTCATTGTAGTCAAAGGATTTACCGCCAACATGCAGTTTTTTGTACCCAAGTTTATATGGCTTACGCAGGCTTTTGGCATGCTCTCTTAACTTTTTTTAATTTCGCGCGTGGTGGGGCAGAAATCCTCACTGAGAGCAAAGCCACTATTTTAAAGCAAAAAACACTTAGCAAGAACTGTTTCTTTTTGCTTGTATGCAGCAAATTTGGTAATAATGAGCCGTGTTTTCATTTTTATAAACCGACCGAGCCTGTGAGCGCCTATAAAAATATCGCTGTTAAGGCTCAGATTCAGTTTATCATTAATGACGCTTAAAACTTCAGCTTCAGATTCAGTATACGCCTCGTTTTCACCATCTGTTATGCCATAAAAAACTAAATTATCTCGTCGAGAACGGTCCTCTGCGTCGTCTAGCCGATGGCGCAGCGCGCAGGCTTCCGACTCAAGTCGTATAAATTTAATATTTAGCTCAGTGAAATCGGCCCGACATTGCTGAAGTAATGTAGTCTGGCCTTCAACAGCCTTTAACCGCGCCTTTATATCAGATATGGCTTGAAAAGTGTTTTTCTGCTGGTCTTTTAGCTCACACAACCTTTCAGCAACTGATTTTTGTACTGTTTTTATTCTGATTGATCACTCATTTAAATCTTTCACAGTTCTAAGAACTTCCGCAAGAGCAGCCGATGATTAATTAGGACCCGGGTTGCACTCAACATCCCCACACAAAAGCAGTAGCAGCGAGCAAAAAGGTTCAAACAAGGCTTCAGGGCATGGAAGCACGACTAGAAACGGATCATCTGATTTAAAACAATGGCAAGGTATTTGGGACAGGTAACTAGTCTGCAGAATGAACAACAGCGTAGGTGAGCCTCCCATCGTTATGATGCTTCCATGTCCATTGAGCGGCGGCTGCGCAGCACTCGGTTGTAAACGGGGTGTAGGTGGGGCTGTCGATTTTCCTGCAGCTGCCACGAGTTGAGGTAGAGCAAGATCAGGCAAGAAACCTTAAAGCTGGTCGTGCTGGCAGGAATGCAGCCACTCTAATCCAAGTGAAGTGGCATCGCTGGACACTTCCGAGGCAGTAGGTCCAGTGGTGAACGCACCGGCTAATGGCACTTGCGAACAGTTTCCGCAGCCAGCAGCACCAAAGACGAACTGCAGAATGAACAACAGCGTAGGTGATGCAGAATGAACAACAGCGTAGGTCATCGCCTTGCGCGTGAAGGCCACCAGTGCACATTTTTCTGTTGAGACTGTTAGGCCTTGCGTGCGAAGATAGTCAGATGCTTGCGACACTGCCCTCTGTATCCTTGCTCGAACTTGCAGGCGTGTCAATGCAGATGCCCAGACACAGATGTCATCAGCGTATATTGAAACACAGACTGTTTCGGGAAGAGCTTCCGCCAGGCCATGCAAGGAAAGCTTGAAAAGAACTGAGCTTAAAACACCACCTTGCGGGACGCCACGGCACGTGTAGTGGTCTGAGGTCGGGCCGTTTTCAGTATATACAAAAAAGGATCTTCTTGTCAAGTAGCTTCGGATCCATCGAAACATTCGCCCTCACAGTTCAAATAACAGCAGTGTGTCTAGTGTAGCTTGATAGGAAACGTTGTCATATGCACCTTTCACATCAAGAAAGAGCGCAAGTGCTAGTCGTTTCCTACATTTCTGCTGTTCTACTGATGACATAAAATCGATGACATTGTCAATCGATGAACGGCCTCGTCAAAATCTCGCCATGGAGTCGGGGTAAATGTTGTGTTGTTCAAGTAACCATTCCATGTGCGTGAGAATCATGTGCTTTAGGAGTTTGCCAACGCAGCTGGCGAGAGCTACAGGCCGGTATAATGTCAGCACCAGAGGGGATTTGCCTGCTTTTAGAAGTGGCACAAGACAGCTCCGTTTCCATTCTTGAGGTACGATGCCTTCTTCCCATGACGGATTAAATAAATTTAGCAGTTGTCGTCTAGCAGCTTGACCTAAGTGACGCAGAGCCGTATACGTTACCTCATCGGGCCCCGGTGAAGAAGAACGCCTACATAGTGTTAGTGCAGCTTCTAACTCTTCTATAGAAAATGGAGCATCCATACTTATTTCTTGTGGACCAGGGATATCGCTTAAAAGCAATATCCCAGGCCCAGCTAGAGCTTCAACTAGAGCTCTCAGGTGCCGAACTCGTCAAATGAATCGAGGCACAACAGGCAAAGCAAAGGGATGATAGAGCTGCGGAACGGGATGCTGCTAGTGAAGCTGACGAGAGACAGCGTGAGATTCTCAAGCTAAAGCTACATCTTCAAGAAGCCGCTAGTGATGCACCAGCCAGGGCTAATGACGTTTTGCCTGTACCCATCACTTCTTCGCTTCTGAGTCAACTTCTGAAGACACTTCCCCTATTCCATGAAAAGCGCAAGGACTTGCATGCTTACTTGCCCAGATTTGAGCGAGTAGCAACCGGTCAGGATTGGTCGAGAAAAATGGGCTCTTGCAGTGAGCATGTGCCTCATGGGAGACGCTTTAACTGTAATTAGTCGCATGATTGCCGCTTATTCACTAGATAAGCTTAAGGTGTAGAAAGCCTTGCTTCAGAGGTTCCAATTTACTGCGTAAGGTTACCAAAACAAATTTTAGAAGGCAAGAGCCATAGATGGCAAAACTGGAACGCAGATAGCCGTAAGAATTGCGAGTTCTTTTGATCATTAGATCGATATGGCTAACGTGTCAAAAAGAGACGAAACCCTACGTGATCATATAATCTCCGAGCAGCTTCTACACTGTTGTCAACCGAAACTACTTATTTTCTTAAAAGAACGACAGTGCAAGTCTCTGGAAGAACGTGCTAAGTGTACTGATCGCAAACTGAAAGCACAGATGTTGCAAAACATCGTAAGAAATCCCGATAACATGAGGAACTTCAGCGGGAAACTTAATGAAGCATTCCGAAAACCACAAATCAAGTGCGTGCTATGCAATCAATTCGGCCTCAGCTCCCGACTGTCGCAGCTCACATAAGTAAACACTGATATATAAGCTGTGTGGCAAACAAGGACATATAGCCGAAAATTCCAGAGGCCAGCGCACAGAGAGCTAACCGACTTCTGTATCCACGGGACCATCAACAACTGAGCCTCGTCAGGGCAGAACCTTAACTTGCGTTCGGAAGAGAAGTAGCTGCTCAAGTAACCGCAACGAAGTTAGGAAAGAAGCTAAGCCACGGGATACCAATAGTTGAAGGGTGACTGCTGGGATGAATGATTTGCGTGCTCCAGGACACAGGCTGCAATACAGGAATATCAGGTGAAAACTGGCTTGAAGGCAAACATATGCAACGTTCTCTTGCTTGACGGTTCAACCAGCCACCTGCCCGAAACCATTGTACAAGTGAAAGCTCCTTACTCTTCAGGCAAAATAAAGGTAGCACGTATGAGGGACCCACTATACGGCATCTCCCTAGCATCAAGGGACCATACCATCTTGATCTTGACAGGGAGCGAGCCATTACGAGTCATGGGACCCTCCACAGTCTGCAAGCGCGACAAAGACAAAAGCGCAGCAACACAGCCAAAACAAGATGCGTCCCTTGTGGATCGCAATATGCACGCGCCATAACCTTACGAAAGCGCAACTTACTGAAGCGGAACAGAAGGACCCGAAGTTGAAATCGCTTTTTGATAAAGTGAACAGAGAATTCAAATCTTTAAAAGGACACAGGTATGAATTTGTGGAAGAAACTGGATTGCTCAACCTTCGTTACCGCCTTGCGACGGCCAGAAAGTTCAAGCATATGGTCGTTCGAAAGGGGTGAAGACGAAATATTTTTGAAGTTGACCGTAAAAACAGCATAGCCAGGTACAAAATATTTAAAAGCACGACCGATTGTATCGTGCAAGAATTCTACTGGCCAGATTTACACCGAGACGTGAAGCCATTCGCGAAATCCTTTGACATAAGCCAACGCACAACACCTGATTGCTAAGTAGGAGTTGCTCTGAAAGGGAACATGCCTCTGGTTCACACAGCGTTTGAAAAATTTGGAGTGGACCTGATCGGCCCTTTTTCACCAAGGTGAGGCCATGGAAATTGATACGTGATGACACTGATTGATTTTGCAACAAGGTATCCAGATGCTGCAGCACTCCCTGCAATAGACACCATTCATTTGGACGAAGATGTTGTGGCAGCATCTGACATCACCTTCTGCTCTGTATCAAATTCTCATGCAGCCAACACTCTTTGACATGTTTTTTCGCATCGTGTTACCAAAAAATGGTTGCAGACCAAGAAGCAAGCTTTATTTTCGACTAAATGACAGAAGTTTGCCGGTTTTTTCCGTGAAGGTGCCTAAGATGACGCCATACCATGCCATGGCGAATGGTCTCGTCGAGAAATTCAAGGGCACGTTGAAGGTGATGTTAAATAGATTGTGCCAGGAGGGACTCTGATCATGGGATAGATAGCTCAGCCCTCTGCTCTTTGCCTACAGAGAAGTACGATGAGCTAGCCTCGGGTTCTCCTCTTTCCAGCTCATCTACGGTCATCATGTCTGAGGACCGCTGACAGCCCTAAGAGAGCTGTGTACTAATGAAGGACTCAATGGAAAAACGTGGACGACCAACACTTACGTTTTGGCCTTGCATAATCGGCTGGAGGAGGCGTGTAAAATCGGGCATGGAGAATCAGAGAAGGCTCGCGTCAAGCAAAAAATACACTATGACAAGAAGAGCCATCCAAGGAAATTGGTCTCAGACAACAAAGTTCTTATAGTGTGGCTGACTGAGGCCACTAAGCTCTTCATTCAATTGAAAGGGCCGTTCTCAGTAATAGGGTGGAAAAAGAACGTGGACTGATTAATTGATGTGTTTTGGAAAGCAAACATATATTCCATAAATATGCTTAAAGAGTACGAGGAGAGTGAGCCTAGCCAACCTCAACACGCGTGGCTGTAACATAAGTAAACGAAAACACCATCGAAGGACCTGAAAACGAAGGGAATCGCATGCCTGCATTGAACCTGAAACGTACGCAAGTTTGTACGGATGTAAATTTATTATCCAGGAACCTCACTGCCGAACAAGTTGAGGAAGTGGAATGATTGTTGGAGGGGAACGCTGACAGTTTTTCAGTTATTGCCTGGAAAGACGGAGGTCGTAGAGCGTTTCGCTTTTTTTTCTTTTGAAAAACCGGTGCATGTTCCTCAGTACATAATGTAGTTTGCCTTGCAAGAAAAGGTAAACAATAGAGGGCAAGCTATGCTAAAGTTCGGTAACATTGGGAAATCTGAGTCACCATACCACGCACCCATAGTAGTTGGTAAAAAACTAGACAACACGCTTCGGCTCTGAATCGTCCTCAGGGAGCTAATCAAGATACTCTTCCCAGATCGCGAGCTAAAATCGAGCATTGATGTCGTCTTTAACATGTAATAAGGAACCTTAGCCCCACAAACTCAAAACGTGCAGTGCATGAAATCTTCCCCGCTGTCCTTTCTTCAGAATAGTTGTAAACAATTTTCTTGAAAGAGGAGGTATTATCATTTTATGTGTATGCGCGGGTTCAGTTATGCAAAAACAACACAGTGCACCGTTCGGTGGCAACTTGGTGACAACCTGTGCGATTTTTTGAATTTGTGCGCCGTGCGGGGACGAAGAGTATGGCGATCTGGTGCGCGTCTCGATTGAGAAAAGGTCGAAGTGCATGAAATATGCGCGAGCGTCGGAAGGTTCTAGGGCTGGGTCCTTCACTGGGCGTCCAGTCCAAGGGAGAACCAGGAGAAGACCTACCTGCTGGTGTCTCGGCGTAATAGAAGCACTCCCGCCTGTTCCACCACGCGAGGAAGATCAAGCCAGGCACCGGGTACGAGGCCGGGAGAAGCCTTGCCGCTTTTTACCAATGATCACACCAAGAGTTCGGCCACGAGCACTTGAGGTCGGGTACGTCTTCGCGCAGCAGTTACAGTGGGCCCCAACACCGGAATCAACGGTGGCGCATCTCCGTGACCACGGCGTTCCATGAGCTACGTCATCGCACACTCGACGACTTCGACTCGGTGACATCGTCGGGGACTTCGTGGTCGACTCTGAACAATATGTGCATCTCTTGACTATCGCGCGTAGCGGACCGGATATGGGCTTTTTAACGTTGTTCATCAACTATTTTATGTCGATCGCGTGCCTAAATACGTTCTACGTGTGCTTATTCACGCTCGTGCTGCACCGTTGTTTCTGAGGCAAATATGAACCCAAACATAACATCAGTTACGCATCCACACACGCAGGCGCGCATGCACGTACACGGACAAGCACATAGGGACGAATGCACGTAAGCACGCACACGTACATGCACACAGGCACGCATTTATTTGCGCACACAAACATATGTACACATGTTAAAGGCATGCACGCACAGAAACACATGCACAAGCACAGGTACGCACGTCCATGCACGCACAAAACCACAGACACGCATTCAAGTACACACATGTACACACACAGGCACGCATGCACGTATCCACACACACACACACACACACACACACACACACACTTAAGCACGCACGAACGGACGCTCCCATACACACACAGGCAGATATACAAACACAGATACTGAGGCATCCATGCACTTACGCACGCACAGATACACACACGTAGGCACTCACGTACACATACACACATGCAAGCAATCCCGCACACTACACAAGCACACATACGGTCATGTAGGCATGTGCGCACGGATACATATGCATACAGACACACATACACACAGCCCCGCCGCGGTGGTCTAGTGGCTAAGATACTCGGCTGCTGACCCGCAGGGCGCGGGTTCGAATCCCGGCTGCGGCGGCTGCATTTCCGATGGAGGCGGAAATGTTGTAGGCCCGTGTGCTCAGATTTGGGTGCACGTTAAAGAACCCCAGGTGGTCTAAATTTCCGGAGCCCTCCACTACGGCGTCTCTCATAATCATGTAGTGGTTTTGGGACGTTAAACCACACATATCATATCAACACATACACACAAGCACGCACGCACACATAGATGCACATGCACGCATGCACGCATACGGATGCACACACGGCCATGCACGCATACAAAATACACACGCATATACAGGAACGCAGTCATGCATGTACACATCCAAACACTGGCATGTATGCACGAACACATGCAAGCCTACGCGCAGACAGAAGCACGCATTCATTCACATATACACACATATGCGTGCACACACAGACATGCATGTACACACACGCACATACACATGTACACGTTCAAGTACGCACACCGACATATGTACGCACACATACGGAGGCGCGCAAGTGCGTGTCCGCTCCCACATACACGCCAACGGGCAAGCATGGAAGCACGTACACATACACATGTCACACGTACACACATACACGCATTCACGTAGGCCCCCACACGAAAACACGCAATCGCGTAGGTACACACACACTCACACACATGCACACATACAGGCACGCAGCCACGCATACACAATCATGTAGGCACGCATGCACGCACGCACATAATACGGCCTTGTATACGCACAGATACACATGCACACACACACGCACAATTGCACGTACGCTTGCACACATACACATGCACAAACACAATCACGCGCACATACACGGGCATGCATGCACGTATGCACAACCGAACGCGAACATGCATAAACGCCCTCGTACACAGCATGCAAGCACACACACGTACACGTGTACATACACAGATACACAGGTACGCATGCGCAACACACAGGCATGCGTGACAAACTCATGGAGACAAGCACATGCTCACACACTTCTACACGCACAGACACGAGTGTACCCACACATACACTCACACACACACGCAAGCAATGTGCACGCATCCATGCACGCACACACATACACGTGCAGGCACGCACACACAAATAAACATACCCATGCACACCCCGCTGCGGTCGTTAGTGGCTAATGTACTCGGCGGCTGACCTGCACGTCGCGAGATCGAATCCCGAGAGCTGTCGGTGCATTTTCGACGGAGGCGGAAATGATGAATGGCAGTGTGCTCAGATTTGGGCGAATGTTAAAGAATCTCAGGAGGTCTAAATTTCTAAAGCCCTCCACCACGGCGTCTCTCACAATCATATGGTGGTTTTGGGACGTTAAACCCCACATATCATTCAATCATCAACATACACCAGCACAGCTGCGCGCATGCACACCTAAACAGACAAGTATACACGCGTACACGGGCATGCACACGCACATACATGTACTCACACACAGGCACGCATTGATGCACGCACAAGACCACACAAGCACGCATATATACAGACACGCATGCACGCAGTCGCATACGCACAAGCACATACACACGGACGCACACATACGCTTGAACTCAAGCATGGATGAACGCACGCACACATACGCATGCACTCTCACTCAGGCACGTATGCACGCCAACAGATACACAAACAGGCACGTGCACACGCACGCACACAGGCACGGAGTCGCGCATGCGCCCACAGACACGCAGGCACGCACACAAACGTGTACACATACACACGCAAGGATGCATGCATGGATTCAGATAAGCACATATACACACAGGTATGCATGAACTCACGGATGCGTAGACATGCAGGCACACATGCACTAACACAGGTACGCATGCAGCACACATACAGAGGCACGCACGTACACCTGCACATGCACTCACACAGGGGCACGCATGTCCGATTCCATGCACACTTACACAGGCACCATGCATGTACGCACGTACATACAGGCACGCATTCAAGCACATACGCAGAACGCATGCATGAAAACACACACAGAGACACGCATGCAAGAAGGTGCACATACGCATGTACACATATACCACCAAACACGTGCTCACTCATAGACATGCACATAAGCAGACATGCATCTATGTGAGCATGCCCACATACACACAGGCATGCGGGCTTGCATGTATGTACGCGCGCACTCATGCATGCACACTGGCACGCACGCGCACACAACACACACGCACCGAAGTATGCGCGCACACATACCCATGCACAGACACAGGTACGCATGCACGCATGCAAAAGAACAGGCCCACATTCACGTATGCACGCGCACCTGCACACAGGTATGCATGCGCACACAACTGCACAAACACAGGCACACATTCTATTCAGGCACGCACGCACACATTCACACCACAGATAATTGCGCAGATACACACGCATGCACTGGTACGATTGGAAGCACGTACGCACACATACACATGCAAACATACAGATAGACACGCATGCAAGCATCCAAGCACAAATGCACACACACGCACACACATATGCACGCGCAGACACATGTATGCACGCAAACATGCACATGAGTACACAAAGGCACGCATGCAAGTACGAACGCACAGATACCTATACAGGCACGCACGCACGTACGCACGAACACTCAGAGGCAAGATCACGCACACGCAACATGCAAACACACGCACAGACACACATGCAAGCAGTCACGCACCCAAACATGCTCACATACAGGTACGTACGCACTCCCACGCACACGCGCAGGCCCGCATGTACACACACACACGCGCACGCACGCACACAAACACAAACACAGGCACGCATGAAAGCATGCATTCAGACACACACAGGCACGCATGCATATACGCACGCACACACAGGCACGTATGCAAACACGCACGGACAAATACACATGCAAACACACTGTTACGACCGTCATCATTATTGAAGGTTTTTGGCCTTTGTGAACGGGACGAAAATATTTCGACGCATTCCAAGCAAGGGTGTGCCGTCAAGACGGGTGGATTTCCTCTCAGTAAAACCTTAACGAGGGCTTCGGGACTGGTTCGCGCAAAGAAAACTGCACGAGCCAAGAGAGACCATTGTGAGCTCGACTCAAAAAAGGCCATTGTGTTTCTGCGAGCAAGGATTTTGAGGCAGACAAGGAGGTAGCCGGGCCATTTTCTAGATCACCGAGGATCTGTAAATCTCGGAACCAGCATGGTATTTGCAGTTCAGGCTGACAGCTAAAGCCAAACTGGTTGTGGCTGCATCTCGCAGGGAGAAGCAGAACCCCGGATATGCGCGGCTAAGCCACAGCTTCTAGCGAACAACCAGGAATGGAATGTGGGGTTGAAGGAAAAGAAAGAGCACTATATGCTGTAGCCCTTGCGGGAGCCTGCCTCGATGACGAGGGATTAGTTGACTACTCCTACTTCCCCCTTTTCTTCATAGGATTGGCTGAATGAAGTGACATATTTTGACAATATGCTGGTACACCACTACATTGTCCTACCCAAACACAGGCAGGCAAGTTTGACACGTGTACTGGCAGCCGGTTTTTCGAACCTCACCCAACTGCCAGAAGAGTCTTGGAAACCAAGGTCAGCTGAGATCATCGTTCGTGCACGAAACTTGGTGACGTGTGGAAAATATCTGTGCAGTGCGTTTGTGACCATATTTGGGCATCGTGTAGACTGTGCCCTCTCCGCATGCATTGTGTGATATCTTTCCTCGCCTTCGTGGTTGGAGCACCTAGACCATGGAGCGCCCTATTGGCGGAAGCTGCGGACAATGCTCCCAGGGTTGGCAACGAGGCGCTCTATAAGCCGAAGACTTTCGTGTATTTCAAGTTCTCCAGTTCAACGGCTGTGATGTACAGTTCTGATCACTTGATCACCTCCTTTCTAATTCTCAGTTACTAACCATGAAAATAAAGTGTTGTCATTTTTACGAGCCCCTCATATGACTTGTTCGACGATGGGTCCTATGAAGGGGGCCCGCTACCAAACTGAGACCCGTAGGACCCGGAGTCGCAACAACAAGCATAGGCAAGCATACAAGCACGTACGCATACACAAAGGTGCGCAGGCAAGCACGCACACACACACACATGTGCACGTGCAGAGACAACACGCACGCAGACATGCACATGCACACACACAGGCACGCAAGCAAGTACGCACGAACACTCACAAGCAAGATTACGCACACACCCACATGCAAACGCAAATAGACAAGTATGCATGAATACACGTACACACATACACACACAAGTAAGTTACTATGTTGTAAAAACATTCAAACCGGCTGACATACTATATCCATGCAGTCCGTGAGCTCATCACGCCAGTAAAAAACATAAATTTACGTTCGTTAAACGCTCATCATCACAACAAGTGGTTATTTTCAAAACAAAATCAATTCATGTATACAGTGATGGCTCATACACGTCAGACGTGGCAGGAGCAGCATTTATTGCTTTGACAAAAGATGGAAAATTCATAACTGTCAGCAAATTTCAAATCCGCAACCTTTAAGCTCTTTTGACACAGAATCAATTGCATTCCAAGAAGCACTTCATTTCGTTTGTACAAATAACATGCCAACCCACATGTACAGAGGCTGTCTATTGCTTCTAATGAAACTTCTAATCGCTTCTAAGGAATTATCGCGTCCAAGTTTCACTGGTATCAACAAAAGTATTTGGAGCATCAAGCTTCTTCTTAACCATATAAACTCGTCAGGCAAATTTATAAAACTGTATTATCTACCTGGCCATATAGTAAATTCGGGATATGAACTAGCTGACGCAGCAGCTGCATCAGAAGGGAGATCAGGCTTCGTGCGTTACGCCAAAATATCAATTCGGTCAATGCTGACTCAGTTTCATAGAATCTTGAATTCAGATTGGCACACCCATTGGCAGACTAAAGGACATTAGACAACACTATTTCATTGGATCACAAGTCCGTACAAAATTTGTCAATGGTTCCCCCTTCTAAAAGCCTAACAGACCTATTGTCTGGTCATGAACACTTCCAGTATTGCCTTTATCGGTTTAATCTAACTGCATCGGACAGGTGTATGTGTGTTGTACCTTGCTTGAGCAAACAGCACTACTTGAATGAAAGCCCAAACACGCAACATATTGTGACCCAATTATGTGTACAGAACAGTGATACAACACTACGCGCGCATTATTACGGGATATTTACCAATAAAAAATCTCGTGCGTATCTACATCATTAGTGACTGTCATGTGCAACTCTGGCTCTATGAAATCCACATGACACGCATTAGCTACCAACACTTTATCAGGACGTCGCTTCATACTCCGAATCACCACCCCTACTGATTGGTTGATATGTGGGGTTTAACGTCCCAAAACCATTATATGATTATGAGAGACGCCGTAGTGGAGGGTTCCGGAAATTTAGACCACCTGGGGATCTTTAACGTGCACCCAAATCTGAGCACACGGGCCTACAACATTTCCGCCTCCATCGGAAATGCAGCCGCCGCAGCCGGGATTTGAACCCGCGACCTGTGGGTCAGCAGCCGGGTACCTTAGCCACTTGACCACCGCGGCGGGGCAATCACCACCTTTACTATTGTAGTCTATAACATTTGTGTGGATGCTCTCGATTATAGTCACAGTTATGCCAACAACGGTGGGGGAAAACCTCTGCGACTGATAGCGATAGCATCACTGCTCTATTTTTCATAACTACATGGACCATAGCATCCGCTACGCTTGCGCGAGTAGCTATCCCTGGCTCTTTTTTTTCGAAAAGCATGTCACTATTTCAAATGGCGCCTTGTCTAAGTTTGCAGCGGCCAACAGGCTGCTGAAGGTTTCCTGTTGCATCGCTGGTTGAAACGACAGGCCGACGTGTCTGGCTATACTGCTCCTGGTGAAGTAATGGGCTGCCATATCAGTGAGGCCACTGCTACCATCCTCGTCAACGTTTACCCCATCCTCAAGACCACTGGCTCACATTCCACTTCGTCATTTTGTTTGGACTTTCTCGCATTTACCGGCAACGCATTTTAAATAAACATGCAGAAATACACACACACAAACACACACAAACACGTACATACACAAACACAAACACACACACGCACACACGCACGCACGAACCCCAAACACTGAAGTTAGGGCAATACACTGCTACCGCATGTCGACCTGCTGATTTCTGAGAAGCTAGTTGGTTTATTTATTGCACTTTTATTCCGCACTCATTAGATTTTACCATCGTCATTTTTTGAACTATTTTGCTTTCTCAAAAAAAAGAAGTTGGTAAATTTGCCCTCTTCATTTATGTTAGATTGGCTTGAGCCCTTTATACCTCCTAGTGGTACGGGCTACCCCCTTTTTCTTTTTAGGTATTTTCATATACACGGGGCGAAAAAAGCACACACACACCGGCATGCATACCAACATTCAGATGCACAAAGGCACGCATGCACGTACGCACGGACACACAGCCACCGGCTCGCACGCACTTCTACACACACAGAGACACATACATGCACCGATACAAAGGCATTCATGCACGTCTGTACGCAAAAATACACATATGCGCAAGAACAGAAACATACGTAGACATATACAGGCACATATGCGCGTACGCACATATAAAGGCTGGCGTGCAAGTACACACACACACAAACACGAGCACAGACACAAACTGAGGCACAGGTGTAGACAGGCATATTAGGACACGCATGCACGCATGCACGCATGCACCAAAACTCACCGGCAAGTACTCAAAAAACCACACACAAGCGTACATACACACAGGCGTGCATGTGAGCACGTGTGCACACACATGCAAGCGCAACACAGACACGCATGCAAGCATACGTACAGATATGCACATACACGCACGCAGGAACGCATGCAAGCAGGAACGCATAAACATGCACACACACACACTCATAATGAAATATTTGGAAGCGCGAACCAACGCGACACAAGAGAGAAGACAAACATGCGCAGACTGAAACTCAGTTTATTCAGAGAAGAAATTATATACCAACAAGTTGTTGACTTCTTAGCAACCAAAACATTGTCTAACTGCAGCGGTTTCAGTATCGACGTTGTCGATATGTTTTACTCGGTACATCACCCTGAACTCATGAAGTGCTTAAAAAGATGCATCCCGAAAGAAAATGACGAACTTTCATTCATATACAAATGTAGGATGTCGGTTGAGAGCTTCATGGAACTACTCTTTTTTATGTGAGTTCTACTCTTGTATTGTGGGGCGATAAGTATTAGGTGCAAAAGTCTGGCATTTGTATCGGTTCTTGTGTAGCGCCGGTTCTGTGCGACATATTCTTAAGTTATTTGATAGGGCTTTGCAAATGGCACTAATGAACCTCGTAATAAATGTCTTCAGATATGTGGACTATCACCTTGTGCTAGTTTATTCACCTTCCTTGGATAAAAACCGGGACAAGATTATTGAAACCTTCGAAAGAAATCAGCATGGATTACGTTTCACGCACGAGGTTCTCAATGATAAGATATTGCAGTTTCTAGATCTTGAGTTATCTTTTCGCGCAGATCACCTTTGCTGGTCCTACTCTCACCGTTCAAAGAAACCAATCTTGGACTACTCTTATTCGCATTCCAAAGTAGTAAAATTGGGTATTGCGATTAACCTTCTCAATTCTGCTGTAACGAAATCATGTTTCCACAAAATGGCGCACGTTTTTTCTAACCAAATAATTAGGTTGCGACAGACAGGCTTTTCGTCCAATGTCCTCATTTTCGCCGCTCAGAAGGTACTGCGTATGAAGAAAAGCAAGGGATGCCCCTCAAAGGAGGCAGATAAACGACGTAAGTTTGCGGTAGTCCCATATGTGAACGAGTTTTCGCATAAGATAAAAAATGTGCATAAAAATTCAACCTCGACGGTGTGTTTTCCGCAAGCGGAAAACTGCAGCAAAGGTGTTCAAGAATTGACTTACAAAGCAGAATGAAGGCAGGTCTTGTGAATAAAGGTTGTGGTGTCAAGCATGTCAATTCTTTCACCAATTGTCGATTTAATGTCGTTTACTGTATTCCACTGTCTTTTGGCAGGCTATACGTTGCGCAGACTGGGCGCTGCTTGAATGTTCGCCTGCGAGAACACTACAATGCGCGGAAATCAGCCCCGGGTTTCCATTTGTCCACCCGTTGCAAAAAGTGTGGCTGCGTACCTGAATTTTCGCGCACATTTGTCTTATACAGCCATCATGACACGAAAACTGGAAAGATTGCGAAAGCCTTTTTATTAAAAAGAGTATTGATAGTTGTGTTAGTTCACCGTCTATATCACTGTTAGATTGTGAAATCTCATTTCTGGACGACATCTGATCATGGAGGAACCTTCTCCCCAGGTTTTTCCCATTCTCATCTTTCTGGTATATACTTTATTCTCTGAATAAACTGAGTTTCTGTCTGTGCTTGTTTGTCTCCTCTCGTGTACCGTTGGTTTGCGCTTCCAACTATTTCATTATGAATTTGTACCAATAGCCCTCCTGTCAACCCTTATGCACACACACCTACGCACGCATGCAAGCTCGTTCAGTAACACATATACACATATACCGGCAGGCATGTACGCACACATAGACATGCACATAAACTGGCAAACATGCCCGTAAGTAGGCCCACATTTACATATCCAAGCGTAGGAGTGCGCACGCACACATACACGTTGTTGTGACACAGACATGGTCCTCATTCGGGAGCGCTTCTTCTCACGAGATCGAGCGCTGCTCCGGCAAACTGTTTCCTCCCCTCCCAGCACCACCTTCTACGCGGAAGGTGGCGGCGTGCAGGCTCGGGAATAACGTCGCCTCCTCCTCCAAGCCACCTTGCAGTTCCGGGTATCACTGCGTCTTCTCCACCGAGCCCCGAGAACTGGTCTGAGAGAAGGGACCAAAGACGTTATTTAAGACCATGCATGCCCCATGTATAGAGGATTTTGCCCCAGCCGACATCATCGTGCTGGCCCTGCTGATTCACCCGCTGGCGGCAGCTCGCACCCACATGAGACAGCTGAGGGTTGGCAACCGCAACCTGCCTTGGAGGCTGGTGGTGAAGTACCTGGAAATCACCATCGACCACCGGCTCACGTGGATCCCGGCTGCCAAGGCTGCTGCCACCAAGGTGCGGCGCATCCAGGGCGCCATCAGCAGGCTGCAGCTGCGTGGGCACAGCTGCTCCACCAAGTGGGCCCTCCGGCTCAACAAGGCAGCGGCGTCCTCGGTCCTCCTGTACGCCTTGCCGCTGGTGGACCTGATACCGGCCAGGAGACACCTGCTGGAGGGACTCCACAGGGGTGCACTGATGGCCATCCTTGCGCTCCCCAGGAGCTCGCTGTTGGCAGCTACTCTCGCGGAGGTGGGAGAGTGGCCCCTAACGTTACGTATGCTCCAACGTGCGCTGGGCCACATTGACCACCTTCACCGCGCCACCGACGGCAGGGCTCCCTTGGAGCGTCTCCGCAGTCAGCCAGGATCACGCATGGGAGGCCTCTGCCTGCTGTACCACCAGATGGTCCCGGATCCGCCAGTCCCGGTTACCTCTCCACCGCCTCACCACCGGCCACCAGAGGTCCACCTCTGCTTGGACGGGGGAACCAAGCGACGGACACCTGCAGCCGCACTACAACAGGTGGCCTCTGCAAGCTCCAGGAACAACTGGAGGGACGGCTGCAGGTGTTCACATACGGATCTGTGATGCCGGACGAGACCGTAGCAGCCTCATGCATTATCCCGTCCAGGGCCAACAGCAATTAGTGCAAACTACTCTTCCCGGTGAGCTCCACGGCTGCGGAACTGGCTGGGCTCCATCTCGCGGCAGACTTGTGGGCCGAGGACATCCCCGCTGAGCTGGTAATGGTCTTGTGCGACAGCAAGGCGGCCCTGCAGACCCTGGCCAACTCCCGCCGCGCTGTTGATGGCTTGCCTCCTGACAGCCATGGTTTGGGCTTTCACTGACGCCGGGGTCACCGTCTCCTTTCACCGGCTGCCCTCCCACGTGGGCAGCGCTGGAAACGAGAAGGCGAACACATTCACCAAGGCTGCCCACCAGCCTGGCACCCCCTACTCCTGTACCTGGGCGGCCAGGGACTATTCGCAGGCCCTTCTCAAGAAGCTCCTCGTCACAGTCCACCCAGACTCGAGGGTGGCCAGCGGGCGAGAACCAAAGCTTCTCCCAGAGACGGGCCTCACCAGGAGAGAACGGGCGTCCCTGCTGCGACTGCGGACAGGCTGCGTGTGGACAGCGGCTCGCCGCCACACCAAGGGCCACTGTGCCTCCGCGGCCTGCAGCCGTTGTGGAGACCCAGAGACCCTCGAGCACTTTCTCTGTGCCTGCCTTGGCTTAGCACAGGAACGCTTGAGGGCCTACGCAGCCTAGGAGATAGGGCCTGCCCATTTCCACCCTGGAATACCTGCTGTTCCCGTCTCGTCCACATCTAGCATCACTCCGAAGCCTGGCAAAGTTCGTGGAGGATTCGGGAATTGCTGCCTACCGCTGATTCCAGGAGCCATGCTGCCCCTGCCCTTGCTTTCGGCCTGCTGCTCGCGCGGAAGCGGACCGGACGTCACTTCTTACACACCACACACTATTTCTTCTATCCTCTTTCATTCCCCTCCCCCAACCCCCAAGGCACTGCGCCGTGTCGCCTGTAGGCAGGCAGAAATTAGGTGCCTTCTTCCTTTTCCTCACGAACCACTAACCAACCGTCATTGTGCTGGCCTGCTCTGTACAAACGACAACCTGCTATAGTAAACACTCCTTCTTGTTGCTCTTTTCAAAACAGATTGCCTCCCTATTTTGCCTACGAGCGAAGGCTTCAGCCAAGTCCGTTCGACTTCTCGCCGCTCTTCGTTACCGCTACCATCACGACACATCGAATTCCTAACAGTGATTGCAGCAGTGGGATGCCATCGAACCCTACTTCCTAACAGTGGTTGGCAGCTACGAGATATGCTACCCCTGTTGTCAACGTTTTGCTGCTCTGGGACCCGCTACCCCAATCTCAACGGCTGAAAAGTTGGATCGGATCCCTGGAAGGCCGAAGACGACCACCCTAATATCGTTTTGCTGCCCTGGGACCCGCTATGCCGACTTCAACGGCTGGAAAGTTGGAGAGGATCCTTGCAGGCTCGAGTACTCTCACGACACTGTTCGACAGCAGCCCCGACTTGGAGCAACGTCGACTACTTTGGTTGGGTGAGTGCCCGACGTTTAATGCTTGTTTCGTCAGACCTCTCTACCACAGGCAGATGTTAGGAGAGTGTTTTCCATTTTTTGTTGCTTATACTTTATATTCACGTACTTTAAACCTCAAGATTAGCTTTAGAGTACCGTGAATATCAGTAGTAAAGCATCACGAGGAACGAGACCGCGATGGAGCAGTTGCTTGTGGAGGACCTCTTTGAAATTTGTGGCACCATGGGGATTTCCATGGGGTCCGCTAAAACAAAGCAAGTGATTCTCGAGGTGATGCGGGCAGATAATGTGACGGCCAAGGAAGCTGAGAAGTTTTGGACGCTCATTTTTGAGGAAAAACAGAAGGCCGAAGAGCGAGAGGCTAGAAGTCACGACAGTGGCTGGCTGAGGAGAGTCGAAAAAGGAGAAAGCATGCTCTCAGAATGAAAGAGCTTGATCGTAAAATTGAAGCGATTAATTGGCAGCGAGCATAATATCGACTCGAACTTTTCAGAATGAACGAGAACATTGTGTCTTTTCTCGTTAATTTTGAAAAGGTCTGCGACTATTTTGATGTTCGGTGAAAAGTATGATTGATGAAGCTTGCGACGTTACTTCCATAGAAAGTCGCAAAAATTTTGGGGCGCTTATCCGCTGAGGAATCACGTCACTTCGACAGGGTTAAACACGCTGTGTTCCACCACACTTCTGACTTGAGGCCTGCCGACTGCGAAAGTCTAGAATACAAGTACAGCACTCAAGCGCGCTGAAAAGTTCTAGAAATTGAGGCCCATCGCAAAGCGCAGGACGCCAACGTGCGTCAAAGAGAGCATGATGAGGCGCGGCGTAAGGCGACGGAGGTGTAAGCGCGTCGAGAAGCGCGTAAAGATAAGGCTTGCCAAAAAGCTATAGCCCGTCGCGAAACAAAAGCCGCTGAAGTGCGTCAGAGAGAGTGGGACGCGGAGGAGAGTTGTGAGGCGCTTGACATTGAGACCCATCGCATAGCTAAGGACGCTGAGGTGAATCATAAAGTATTGGAGATGGAGTTGCTTCACAGCACAAATGATCAAGATGAATCGTGTGGAAAAGTGCTTGATGACGAGTCGCGTCGCAGGGCGCTAGAGGTTGACGCCTGTCAACAAAAGCTTTAGCAGGATGCGCGACATAAAGCGCTACAGAATAAAGCTCATGAAGGAGAGCATGAGGCTGACTTCGAAGGCCAGACAACAAGGGCTATCCACGACAGCAATAGACCTCACAGATCGAAAGCTCTCTAGGCGTGTTTGTTGGCTTTGAAGGCAACGGGAATCCCGTTCTGTCGCAAGCAGAGACAGCTAGCACCTGGCGCGAAGAAAGGCTAGCTAACCAGTCCAGAGTTTTCGCAGTACCTGTCAAAAGCAGCTCACTTGAAGTTAGGTGTGTTGAAGCAGCCGGCATTCTTAGCCATTCCGTCAAAAGGAGGCATCGGCGAAAGCGTAACACGGAAAAGACGACATGCGCCAAGTGCGCTCAAGCCACTTTTAAGTGCCGTAATATCCTCAGTCGAGACGCCAGTTTCTGGGCTAGGCTTAGGATATTGAAAGGGCCCTCTGAGAAACGTTTAAAGCTCCGACTGTTACTGAGTTCAAGATTAGGCGGGAAGCGCATTGAAAAAAACTGACTTTCGGGAAAATTCGGACGCCGAGATTTTCGCCAATCCTCATCGATCTTGATGCGGCCTAGAGGAAAACACGAGGGGAAACATCGCGTTCCCCTGAGTTGTAACGAAGGCTTGTCACCCCCACCATGGCTAGAGGATCACTGGTCGAACGGGAGGGGTAAATGAAGCAGTGCAGATGCCCCTTTCTTGAAGTTCAGCCGCTGCGGGTCAAAAGTCGCTGCTACTGAGTTCGGCGAACAAGTTGGTTCGTTATCCCTTTGTCCAGACCACCACCCTCGAAGGCTATGGAGTGCGCGACTCCCCAGAGCTTGTCTGAAAGGGTGCCGTCTTGCCATTACCGAGAGTGTAATTTATGTTTAGTTTTGAAAATGATTTTCTAGTTATGTTACCCGCCGATGAGCAGAAATGCGCCTCAATTTTTGTAAGTTTTACTTTCCTTGTCATCGAAGAAGCAGACATTGATACGTTTGCTCAAATAAATTGGTTTCCATAATATTTCAAAAGTTTTATTTTAGCAGAGAAGGCTGAGTAAAAGCCCCTGTTTAGATTACTTTCTGTTTCTGGCATTGCATGTTAGTATGTGCGTCAGTGTAGGTTAACTTTCAACTTTGTTTTGTATAACGCACGCAAGTTTGATTTTCATTCTTATTTTATTACTTTTCAAGCATGTTTTCTCTTGTTTTGATTATCATTGGCTGTGCGCAGTCAAGCGAGAGCTTGTAGCAGTACGAAGTTTGTTAAATTTGACAATCTGACGCTGAAGTTACTTCGTATGAAGTTACTTTGTGTTTGTAAAGGGATGAGCCTTTAACTTGAAGACCCTGGCACCGGGTTCAGCTGATCCCTCTGTTGAAAATAAAGGAGAAAGAAGAAATGGCGCGCACACGCACGGACCTTTAACTTGTACCCGTTTCACCACCAGGCACTCGTTTGTACCAGCCATACTCGTTTTGGGGGTTATGTTCACAGTTTGCGTGTTTGCAGCCGATTTTCATTCTTTTATAGTGTTTTCATAACGATATATTGTCAATCAGTGAGGGCTTTTTGCGCCTGCAAGTTCAGACATTCCGTTTTCCTCGCCCCAGCCAGGGGCTTTGCTCTGGTCTGCTTGTCTTTCACCGCAAAAGACCCCCTTGGACCTGTTCTTGCGTAATGGTATCTCTGCAGTTTTTGTGGCTCTAGTCCCAACAATAGAGGGTACCATACGAATGAAGAACCCGAAAGTAATCCAAGCTGAGCTCCGAGCAGCTACAGCTCATTTCCAGGGTATCTCAGATGTCTGACAGTTCGGCAAGGATGGTATCCTCACTTTGTCGTTGGACCAGCTTTGTGTCCACCTCCTGAAGTGTTCTATGAATGCCTCCAACCTGGTGAGCGCATTCATTCCTCATCACTTAGCATGCGTGAAAGGATTTGTGCGAGGCGTAGACATTAGTTTGACTCCATCGGAGGTATTGGAGATGTTAGCAGCAGCTGATGTAATCTGCCGTGTGGTTGATAAGGCCAAAGTCCCAACGGAGTCGGTGATTGTGGAACTCGCTGAATCGAGCCGACCAATCGAAATAAAGGTGTGGCCCCTTATCTATCGTGTCGAACCGCTCTCGCCTCGACTGCTGCAGTGCGTAAAATGCTGACGTTATGGCAACACGGTGAAAGGCTGTAAGTCCGCTCTTAGATGCTAGATGTGTGGGGAGCCCCAAAATACAAATGAGTGTCAGAGCAAAGAAAAAAATGCTGCCTATGCAATAAAACGCACAATGCGGATAATTTCAATTGCTCTGCCAGGACTCGATAAATATTAAATTCTCGAAATCATAGATCGCAGGTGCTGCTCCCGAAAAGAGGCCTTAGCTGAATGAAGTTTAGGCTAGAAGTCAGGGTTATATGGGGGTAGCAGCCCATCATACCACGTTATTGGATGCATCTTCGTCCCATTCCGTAGTAGAAGTGGTTCAAAGATCAATGGAAAAATCTATGAAGCGCCTCTTTGAAAACATTTGTGAGACTCTATATCAAATTTTGACCAACCAAATGACTCACATATTTGGAACGCGGGCGAATCATTTAATCTCTCAGACTGCACAGCTTCCACGACCCATTATTGAAGTAGAAACCGTAAACATGCCGTCAGACCTTGCCCACGCAGGACCCTGTCTAGATGACAACCAGAACCAAAGGAATGATGTAAATGACGAAACTGAGGAGTTCGATGACATGGAGTTAGACCCTGATCACTAAAGCACACTAAGTCTCCTCTATCGAAAAAATACTCACCAAAGCATGCAAAGCACAAAAAATGTCTGAAGGACAATGTAAGGTCTGGCGTCACAGGCCAGGGGGTGAGTCTTCTTTGTCATAAAAGTGTGTGCTTCCCAAAGAGCCGATTCTCTGGAGACGATCATCTCGGCATAAGGACGTCCTATCTGGTAAGAAGATCATGGTCGGTCGCCACTTTTGACAACCAGCCAGGTGGTCTCCGGTCAGTGAAGTGCCGGCGGGTGACGTGAGGACATCCGGTGTATTGGCACCCATCCATCTGGATTATAGTCCGCGAGATGGCTGTCATGCTGGACAGTAGTCATCTCGCAGTAATGGCAGGGAGCCCGCAGCCGAACGGCGCCACCATTGTGTGCATTCACACAGTTCGCGGAAAGTAATGTGCAGGCCAGTCCTTTCGTCTCTCTCTCTCTCCAACCGAGATGTCGAGTGCTGGAATAAGAGAGCAAAAAGAGGACGGCAACAAAGGTGTTTAGTCTGTTCAATAAAGGGACTGAATTGTTTTGGTTGGCCGTGAGGGGAATTGGGAGGGGCAACCGAGGGGTTAAAACTTGGCTCCCATTTTCTCACCGCGGTTCTGGTCGCAGCATATGGTGCTCTGCACTATCGGCTCTGCCGAGGCAACATGTGACGGTTTCAACGGTGAAGAGTCTTGTAAATGTGTACCTAAGAGCCTTTACATAAAGTCGAGTTGTTGCAACGTATGGAAAGGCACAGGTCTCCATCCTTTACAAGCAGCAGCCGCAGCTACCACAAGACAAAACACACGCCATGCAACCAACCTTCCACTTCCTCCTATAGCAACAGCCGCTACGCCGCTGAAAGAGCTCTGCTCAAGAGAACAGAGGGACTGGGCACGACGACAATGAACGCCCTGCGTACCAAGGAGTTCGTCGTGTTGCAGAGGACACGGACGACGAAAGCCAAGACATCGGCTGTTCCGACGAAGAAGCAAGGTACCGAGCTGAGGAGGCTGTGGTGTGGCAGCCATCGACCCGAGGAAGTCAGCGGTCCAGCAACGATCATCCCTATTCATCGGTCTGGCGACGACCCAGGCGACATCAGGCGATGTCCAATGTCTGACGGCGGGCAAGGCAAAAGAGCAGCAAGCAGCAACTTTACAAGTGGCGAGTCTTCCGGTGTTCTTACAACTCAGGGGTGCCACTGCCTTTCTTGAGTTTTAAGGCATCCTATGGACACAAGGTTTGCCCAATTAAACCCGGACAGGCGAGCGCAGGCCATGAGTCGTGAGTCGGGATGCGAGAGCGACGCAACAAACCTGGAAGAGAGTAATGCGTGGGAGAGCCAGAGAGATGACTGGTTCGGAAATCTCACCCCGGAGCGTAGACTGCGGGAGTTGCGGTTGGAAATGAAGAGACTGTCGGAGATGATGGGTGGAAGCTCTCGGTAGAGTGGGCTTGAGATCGGCAGGTGGGATCCGTGTAGTGAATTGAGGTGTTACTCGAAAGTTATCACAGTAGTATCACCCGAATTTCCACAGAGGCTGAAGCACCGTTGTGGTTAGAGTCCGTGGAGAATGCCCTAGAAGCGTACTTAGTACCAGGGGAGTTTTGGGGACGGTTGGTTTTTCCGTTGATAGCGGAGAGAGTCCCCTTTTTGTCCACGCGACTAAGCCCAACAGAGCATAAAGATTAACAGGTGTGATGGTTAAAGGAACGTTCGTCACTATGTTTGTTGATAGCGGACGAGAAAGGATTAACATGAACTTTTTATTTCATGACATGGGTGGAACGGCTGATGGCGCACGGATACGCTACCATGTGCAGCGCCGTTGAGTCGGACGTCGCGGCCAACCCAGCAGTCAGGGTCGCAACTCCTGAGGTCCAGGATCAGGCCACGGCTCACGAGGACCACACCCGGTAGGCCTCGCCCACGAACCTGCTCCCGGCCACTGCACCCAGGCAGGAGCCGTTCAGCAGGCCCCGTCCTTGGACCTTGTACGGGCCAACGGACTCGACCTCGAACGGACACACCGGAGCTCGACCTGGCCGACACGTACGGCTCTCATGTCTGGCTCAGGAACGCTGCCAGGAACTCGTCCTCTCGGGTGGCGCACCGCTTCGTCTGCCTTCGTGGCCCAACCCTCGAGCTCTCTTTTCCGCACGTTCCTTCTTCTTGGCCAGGGCACCGCCAGGTACCCTCGGGTGCACGCTGCAGCTCATGAGCTCGTGGCCTACGTCCAAGTCTCGCGCATCACTCGGCACCGCTCGGCGATCCTAGATTCAGCCAGCAACTTCCCTGGCACCTGGATCCTCGGCCACCCTGGACTTCACCCGATTCCGTGCTCCTCTGTGCGCACTCCCGCGTCTCGCCCGGCAGAACATCTCGCTCGTCCCTTGCCGAAGTGCGACGCTCTGGTGACACTGGCACTTGACGGCATGGGTGCGGCCACGGAGCAGTCAACCCGCATCAGAGACGCGATGCTCCATGCGGGGCATGGCCAGCCCGTCCAGCGAAGAGCGTGCGCCGAGACGCGATGCTCGACGCAACCGTGACCATTAGCCAGGCCACGTTCATCGCTGTGTCGAACGGCTGACCGTGGAGACGCCTCGCCGATATCCGCAATGCCCTCGGCAAGGAAGAGAACAGCAGGCCAGGCCGCGCCCCGAGATGCAGTACTCGTGCCGGCAATGCCGCCCCAGCTGGTGGTTGGACGGCAGCAGTGTGGACGGCCGCGTTCCCTGGCCGGAACCTGGCTCGCCTGCGTCCGACGCTTCGGCCCGCTGTCTCCCGTCAGCCGCTGCTTCGGCTCGTCCCCAGCCACAAAGCCCACTGCCACGTCATGGTCGCCCGTGGACCAATCTTGGCACGCCACCTCTATGGGCCACCACAGGTCATCAGCTGATTCGCTGACACTCACGCGCACATTACACGCGCCTTGCCCCGCACTTCCGTCGTTGTCATTTTCTTCACTCATCACACCAGGTAATTAAACAAACGGTGCTTAAAGAGCTCACACTTTCGGCAGGGGAGTATCTAATAAGATTCTTAGGGTCAGGAAAGCGTGCGACGGAAGGGTGGAGAGCTTTTTTGACATGTTTAGAGAGATACCTCCACTTTTACCTTGAGGCAAGGTGGGTGTCGACATTCGAGGGCCTGATCAAGCTTTTCGTTGACGACTAATTGAAGAAAAGTTGTCGGAGGAGGCCATACAGTATGTGACACTCCAAGAAGGGAGAAAATGGATGAGCGCCATAGAGATATCCGCGTTGCTGCGAACGTTTGAGGAAGCGCAGGGTGTGAACAAGCGCTGCGAGGAAGGCGAATCAGAAGCCAGCAGAATTACAGGGTGCAAGCAAAGCTAGAGCTCAGAATGAGACAGCGAAGAGTAGCGGTGCCGGACGGACAAAGCCTAGGCGCAGAAGGAAAACGTCAGTCCAGGGCATGGTACAGTTACTGTAGCGCAGGGCACCAAAAATAGAACTGCCCTCAGCCCCAGAAACAGCCGACTGAAGGGGTTCCGGGATCTGAGAGTGAGAGCTTAGTGGCACACGTTTCGATGGGAGAACCGGTGGTTGCGCACAGTGACCTTATCGCCATGTCACTCGATTGTAAGGCACAGGCATATCGGAGCAGTTTTGGATACGGGGACGGAAATCACTGTGTTATGGGATAGCGCAATCCCCCCGGAGATGGTGAAGCCGCAGAGCACTATCAACTTAACATCTGCGTTCAGTGGTACAGTAAAGGCGAAGCTCGCGGTGGTCCCGTTGACGATGTCTAGCAAAAGCGGCGTTAGCGCTGACCCAAAGGGGATGGTTGCCGTGCTTTGCGCGTTAACTGACCGACTGATAGCACGAGCGGATGGCCTGCTGTCAGAAAAAGCATGGAAATCGCTTAAAGATGAGTGCGCTTCCGAGAGCATATTGAAGACATGAATGAGACAGACGGCACACAGCGGACGCCAAAACGTGGCCTGTTGAACACGGACCAAGTGTGGCAGTTAGAAGCCGAGAGCCCTGAAAGCCAGGGGGAAACCGCGACTATTAAGGGTATGATCACCCAGGTTGTCGTGAGCAGTGGGGACTACGACAAACCCAAGGACAGTCGTGCATCGCTCGATGGATCGCAAGCTGCGGGCAGGAAAGGTACAGGCACAACAAAGGAGTTCGGCGAAAAGGAGTATGTCGAGGTAAAACCGCAGATAGCCGAGGAGGGCGTGGAAGCGGAAAGCATTGTTGAGCGACAACGTAAGCGTTTGTGCGTGGCACAGAGGACGGTGAAGCCTCGAGAGCTGGGGGATGCGAGTGAATTGCACCTTTTCTGCCCAAATGTTCGGTCAGTTGGCGTATCGTTCGAGCAAGGCATGGAATTCAGCGATGCTGAGTATTAACCGCGGTTGGCATCAGCGTGTGCTGCAGGTACTTGCCTGGGTTCTGACCGGTCGACTGATGCCGGAAAACAAGACCGTGACCGAGTCCGTGAGGATTTTAGTAAGCACAGGGTGCCGTTCAGCGGCCACCCTAATGCGACTTCGGTGCGGACACTAGAAGTTCTTGAAGAAGAGACGTTAACCTGAAAGAACGTGCATCCACATAGAAGCGTAAAAACTAAAGCGGGAAGAGTTCTCGAGTGGGAACAGTGTTGCGTGGAGCGTGATTTGCAGAGCTGCTTAGGGCGTGGTGCAGGTTCCCTTTGTCGGGTGCCTGTTGGTGAGGAGCTTGCGGTAGTCAAGAGGTTCAGTGTGCCAACCATAGGGACGGAGCTGATTGAATTTCAACGATCGTGTGGACAGTAACCATGCTACAGGCTAAATTACGCGGAGGTAGCTCGGCCATTTTCTGAGCTAACGGGAGAGTGGGTTGCCAACAAAATTGCGTGGACGGATGGCGCATCTCAGCAGCACGGAGCCACACTGTGTGAGGCAGCGCCATTCATGAGGGTAGATTCCGAAAAGCCATATCAGCTCGCAGTGAACTTGTCCATGGACACCTCTGAGGTCTACCTATCACTGCAGGCGAAGAGCAACGCTCAGGCATCGATTGAGTTTGCACAGCACGGGTTTTCTCCAACTCAATGCCGCGATTCTTTGTCAGTCAGCTGATATTCAGGAGCGGTCTCTTTCTGGCCCTTCAGCGCACTGATGACCATGGTCTGTGGCCGCCACCGCACTATTGTTGCCGACACATGCAATCTGTCGAAAGCACCTAATGGTCGCTCAGAAAATTGTAGCGGTGCCTCGGGGGCCGTTAAGGCACTAGAGGACTAGGCACGTGGTGGACACTCCTTCAGTTAAGATTGGCAAGCACAAACCTGGAGGCACTTAAAAAGCAACATGCGTTGAAATGAGTGTGTCTCAGTAGAGTTTATTTTTTTCTTTTGTGTGTGTGTAAGCTTGCAGGATTTATGGTATCTGGTATTTAACTTGAACAGCACCATGTTCGGAAGGGTGTGTGTGCGTCAGTGAAGTATTTTGTGTGTGTGTGTATGAATACAGGTTTTCCCTCTCCCTTTAATCCAAGTGCCATCCTAAATAATCTGCATGCCATTCGAATAATCTGAGCACCAAGCTATTTATTCCATGTGCCAAACATTTAATCCAAGCGCCAACTCACTCAGGCCACGTGCCATTGAGTTTAATCCAAGTGCCACCGTATTTAATTCAATTGCCAATGACTTTATTTCAGGTGCCAGTCAGTTTAATCCTTGCGCTAGAAACACACAGTTAGCCACTATATATAGTATAAATGTCAGAATAACGTAAACATGGCGTCACAGCAAGAACTTTTCCATCGGCCTAAATTATAGCGCCTATAAAATGAAGTGCGCAAAGCGACTTCCCCTTAACATTTTGGTGTCATAGCTTCAAACTGAAAAAAGCAGTCAGTAGTAATTGCATTCATGGGTACCTAAATGTTTTTGCTGATAGAGTCCATGTTAGTCTTTATTGCATTGCTACTGCTTCATTCCGGTTAACCATCTACACCATCGCTTATGCGTAGATTCGTGTCGTCTGCTGAGCAGACGGCATTTGGCTACTTTGCACTGAGGCGGCCGTAGTCGTCTGCTCAGCCCAGCGAGAACAGTGACTGACAAATGATAATCATTTGTTCTTGAAATCAGAAAAAACCACTTAAAAATGCCAAACTTGCTTTTAGTTGGGTTCATGTGGAAATAAGTTGTTATAAAAGCATCAAAGTAGATACTGTGGTTTTCATGTAACAGACGATGCTTAGTGTAGCTGAAGCGTGTTTACTTGAAACGTGTGTTTTCATACGGGAACATTTGGAGACGAAGAAAGAGCTTTGCTTGAATCATGGCTCGACGCAAACGAGGACAACAATTTAAGAACCCCGACGAACCTCGTCTAAATAACAGCTGAGTATCGGTGGTCGACAGAGCTAAGAATGAGGACGTTTACAGGCGTGGCGGTGACCTAAAGCAACTGGCCGACACTCTAGGCATCAGCATTAAAACAGCAAGATCGATTGCCGCTACCGACAGAGAAACATCAAAGCATGGTGTGGGTTCAAAAAGGAAGTTTGCTGATGACGTCGTGAGTACTTTGAAACGAATTGTCGACGAAGACTGTACATTTAAATTGAAGCAAATAAAAAAGGCCCTGGAGAAAGAAAGGACAGGAGTAACAATCAGTGCAAGCACAGTCGACCGCTTGCTAGATGCCCACTGCTATTTGATGAAGCTAGTGACGCAGAGACCCACAAATTGCAACTGTGACGATATCAAGCACAGCCGCATGCTGTACGCCCAATGGCTGCAGTCTGATGGACCACGTGTTTTCCGCTTCTATTTCGATGAGACTAACTTCAATATCTCGTGTTCCAGGAACTTCGGCAGGGCAACTAAAGGACAACCAGCTGTGCACATGACCACAACGACAAAGGGAGTGAACTTGAACATTATAGCATGCCTGTCCGCAAATGGAGTTCTTCACTGGACTGTGGTGAACAAAGTTCATTGGGTTGTTTTTAATGACTTCCTATATGATGTTTCGGCCCACGTAGAACGTGATGAGCCAAATACCGAAGCTGTATTTGTTTTTGATAATGCACCTGCTCACGCTCGAGCAGAACAGGCGGCGTTGGCTAGCTCCATGCACTCGTACAGTCTCTTTTTTAACCCAATAGAAGAAGCCTTCTAGAAATTCAAGTGACACGTGAAGGCCTACCTGAGCGAACGTTGTAATTTAGTTTTAGTGACACCGCAAGGCAGCACAAAAAAGGAGCACAGGCGTTCTTTGCTGCAGGATGCGGCTCACCACTCCATGCAACAAATACAGCGCGTGAACTGCGCGGCCCTTGATTGGCACAATTTCTCTTTCGTGCCTGCAGCTTTGCGTGAAAATGACTTGTGAACATCCGTCTCCGAGCCCTATGAGACAGTTCTGTTTTAATAAATACACTAACCTGTGTCTATGTTGCATTTCTTGAATAATTAGTAGTAATAATCACTCTTGTTTTCCTGTATATGTATATGTATGTATGTGTACACACACACACACACACACACACACACATATATATATATATATATATATATATATATATATATATATATATATATATATATATATATATTGTGTGTGTGTGTGTGTGTGTGTGTGTAGAGATAGAGAGGGGGGACAGAACAAATAATTTAGGGATTGCACTGAATCCTCAAGTTTCCAATGTGCGATGAGAGGCATAATGCCGCGCAAACAACACGTACACAAAAAAAGAAACCTAGGCCCAAGGTCAGTTGCGCGTTATTATCATTTTGTTTCCTCTGTGTTTGTTTCATCGCATTCGTCAATTACGTCACAAAACTAACAAGCTAAACGAACAATAAGTACTGTTCGTATCATTGGAGACATTTAACTTTGTTTGAATAAAAAATAACATCATACAATAATGTAAAATAAAACTTCTATTGCCACATCAGGATGAACAGTTTACGTTTTATGTTCACTACAGAAAAAAAAAACATATTGGAATTATCTCTCATTCACAGTGCGTGCCGCGCGATGGCTTCATAATTTCTTGATTATGTAGCTGTCTTTGACCCATTACTGCCTGCGACCATGCTTTTAATCTTTTAGTTTGCGTTCCGGCACTCCAATAAACATATTGTGTCGTTCGCATTACATGACCTGTCCTGGTCATAAAATGTTGTAGTGTGTACCAAATCCAATTTTGAGCTTCAGTGACAGATACTGAATTTCATTGCACTGTAAAATATTCAGTAATATGTTCCTGCGTTTTTTTTCGTTTTCATTAACGTTACTTCACCTGGGCCAAGTACTCATTATACAAACTTGCGCATAGCAAAGTATAAGCACTCCAAACTTGGCTTAAGCGAACCATGGCAGTAATATTTTTCAAGAATACTATCGGCGAATACAAATGGTAATGATTGATTCTACTTTCCGACTATTGTCTTTTATACTGTAGGAACTGCATTTCAATCGCACTGCCGTTTATACGCCCCCATATTCTGGTTTTTGTGCGTAGATTAAACTGACTGGCACCAGAAATAAATTCATTGGAGATTTAATTAAATACGGTGGCACACAAGACAGACACCATTGAACCAACCTTCCACTCCCTTCTATAGCAACAGCCTCTACGCAGCTTAGAGAGCTCTGCTCAAGAGAACAGAGGGAGGGGTTGATTTTTACTGCCAAGACAAGCCTCTCAAAAATGGAGTTAATAAAAGAAACCACTCTATATAAGGCAGTCGCAGCAGCCATTCGTTCAGAAAAATATGGTCAATTAATATTGTCCATTAGAATTGCAGACTGATTGACTCTTCAAAAGCTGATCCAGTATATTTGTCTTCAAAATACACCCCACATATAATTGCTTTGCAGGCGACATGGCTCTCCGCAGATAAACCGTTTCATTTATACAGTTACCATTCGCTTAGGCTACATCGCACGTCCAGAAGTAGAGGGCTAGTATTTTTTATGTCTAACAGAATCAGTTTAAAGGCGAAAATCTCGTACATGTATATGTCTCCATAATGTGAAATTTTTGTGATAGACGTCACATAACCCGGTTGCCAACCTTTCTCCATAGTCAATGTGTACTTTCCGGACGGTGTACAAGACACTAGACAATTGGATATGGCAATCCGGTCATGGTGTAAGGAGAAAGTTGTAGTCGGCAATTTTAACTCTCGTCACATGTGTTGGGGTTTTAAAACTGATCAGTGTGGTAAACGTCTTTTGGAGGGGGTAACAGATAGTAATCTATCGGGCTTAGCACCATAACACCCACATTTATTCGTGATCGGTGTCGATGAGCCTTAGATTCAGGTTTCGTAAGTTCGAGGATTTCAAGCTGCTCTTTAGTAGCGCTGGACTGTGCCAAAGTAGGGATCATTTTCCTATAAGTTTTGAAATTTCTTGCCCGAGAACCCCTCCTTGACCTCAAGTCAGCGTCTTTGTGAACTACAAAAACTTTAGAGATAACCTAACATCATATTTATCGCTTTCCTCCGACGAGAGCAACGATTGCAAAGCGATGAAGTTGAACGAAATTGTAGAAGACACTATATACGAGCTGGATTTACTTTTGAGTCGGCCGAAAGGGCGCCCTCTAGTCCTTGGTGGAATGAAGATTGCACACGTGATCACCGTCGTTGACAGGCAGCTTGGAAGCAGCTTATGCACACTCAATGCACTAAAAACTGGTATAATTCTAAATTTATAGCTGGTAATTTTAAAACGCACAACCGCCATAGCAATAGAATAATATGATCATAGACATTACGACTTCTCCTCCAAACCGAAAAATAAGAAAGCACTGTTTCAATACATGAGAAGAAGGAAGATCCTGCCATCACCAGTGAATTTGGAATATGAACTTCTATCCTCCTAGCAAATGACTAAAGCCCTAGATTTAATTGCTAAAAGCTCAGAGGGTACATTAGGATGAACTGTACCTACCACGTGGCAGAGTCGTACAAACCAGGCTGATTTTGAGGAAGTTTCAGTGTCGGAACTATCCTACGTGATAAGGCAGTGCCCCTTTCAGCCCTGGGCATGGATGGAAGTACAGTATCTATGATTGAAATATTGTTTGAAACATGTCCCTATGAAATGCCTAATGTTGTTAATTATTCTATAAAGCATGCATAGATTTCTTATTATTATAAAATAGCGAAGGTAATTCCAATACCTGAGATGCAGGGATCATGATTCAACATAAAAATTTAAGACCTATATCCTTAACTTCTAACATGCTCAAACTCATAGAGAGGGTTCTGCATGGCAGAATCACTATACAAGGTAATTCAATATTAAAACCGCTACAAATTGGCTTTGAATTTGATTGTTCAATCTGGTGTGCCCTTGCGGACATATAGAACGGAATGCAGCTTGCTAAAAAAGAAGACAATGCGTGGCACTATTGACTCTTGACATTGCAGAAGCCTATAATTAACAATGCAAAAGCCTATTTTGCTGAACACACTGATGACTGTAAACTTCCAACAGTACATGACGGCGTGGATAGCTGAGTTTTTGACCTCACGGGAATTTTATCGTGTCAAGGATGGAAGCTCATCATCTAGATACAAAAAGAATCGTTGAGTTCCCTAAAAAGCAGTTCTTTCACCTCTTATATTTAACATACTGATGAGTTCCATACCGAACTGCCAGGAAATCTATGTCTATGAATATGCAGATGATCTAGCATTCTTTTCTGTTGACAATGATATGGATGCTCTACAGCAAAATTACAAATATACTTGAACACGCTAAAAAGATGGCTGCAGTTAATTTCAATGGCTTTAAATGTAAATACGGGTGCTCTCTTGACATTTCCATTAGCCGATTCTATTTCAATCGTCAATGTATATAATCAGGAACCCATTCCGCAAGTAGGCTCTCTTAAATATTTGCGCGTGTTGTACAATTAAAACTTACCTGGAGTCCACATATAGAGTACAATGGAGCTAAGGCTCAACGGGCTTTAAGCTTACTGCCAAGAATGAGTAATCGCCAATTTGGCGTACGTGGAAACACCATTTTATTGGTATCTAAAATGTATATCGGCCTAGTATTAGAATTTGGATGTGTCTTGTTTTCAGGAGGACCTCTGTACAAAACTAAGCTGTTGGTTCTCTTGGAGCAGGAGGCTCTGCGCTTTTGTCTGGGGCTGCCCAGGTTTACAGTAATTATTGTTATTCATCAGGAAGCACGTCTTCCTACATTGCTCTGTCGATTCCACTTGTTAACAGTAAAGATGTTTCTAAAATTTTAAACCTTATCATTGAGAAGAGCTGAATACGTTTTCATCAGTGACCCAGATTTGTTTTTTCTCGCTCATGGGCCTCCTTTTCATACATCGCAGACAATCTATGTACAAAAGAAACTGAGAAGTATAAATGTTCACGTTAAAAACGTGATTGCATCTGCTATCTCAAACCATATTCTTAATATAGAATACGATGAGATCTTTCCTCAATAATCTAAATTTCAATCCTGAAAATTCTTAGAGAACTTTCTAGCAAATTTACTACAGCATACGCAGACACGTAACATAACAGCCACAGATGCTTCCGTACCAATGAGGAAAGGGCGGGCATAGGAATAGTCTCCTAATAACTTGACTGGTCATTTACCATGAGGCTACCTTATTTCACTCCTGTTTTGAGGCCGAGAATATGGCAGTCATCATGGCAATGCGTAAACTTCTGAGGAATGCGAACATAACAATAATAATTACTGATTTGCTCTCGGTATGCACAGCTCTTAAAACTTCTGATACCACTCGTGCCATCACGACGTTACGATGTTCAGTTCGGTCTCAGCTAAAGCACCCGAAATTAGTATGGGTACCAGGTCACTCTGGGTTAACATTAAATGAAATGGCCGATGCCTTAGGCTGCTCAACGCTAGATCTCCCAACAATTCAGGTTCTCCCGATGGTAGAATACTTCACTGCAATCAGGTTTAGAAGATCAGCTATCCATATGAATAGGACGGAAGCAATAACCACGTAGACGGAATATAATCACCTCAAATATTCATAGAAATCGCAGTGGAGCCATCTTAATAATCAGAAGTGATGACCATCAGATTTCGATGTCGTGTCCCTCCAATAAACTTTTACTGGTACAGGGCTGGTCTGACGATATCACCCCTCTGCGAATTTTGCGGAGAGCTGGAAAATATCGCACATTACTTTTCGCCATGTGCAAGATATTTTAGATGCGGAAGCATCTTATACTCGCGCCTTGTAGTGCGCCGTCCGTGCCGTCCGCGCCGTCCGCACCGCTTCTCGAACA
This sequence comes from Rhipicephalus annulatus, assembly GCA_013436015.1. Lineage (NCBI taxonomy): Eukaryota > Metazoa > Arthropoda > Arachnida > Ixodida > Ixodidae > Rhipicephalus > Rhipicephalus annulatus. Next base: position 337,536 of record WOVY01000661.1, read on the forward strand.
TTCGACAGCTGACGCGCGCGCTTGCGCCGTCGCGCCGTCGCCCACCATCTGTGCCGCGCGCGCTTCTCCTTCGAGAACATTCGACAGCTGACAGCGCATGCGCTGTCGCGCCGTCGCCATCTGTGCCGCGCGCGCGCTTCTCCTTCGAGAACATTCAACAGCTGACAGTGCATGCGCCGTCGCGCTGTATATATACTCAAGGTCGGCGCTCGCTCGCTCAGTTGCCGCTCGTCGGTTGGTTTGTACGGCGCGTCGACGTCCAAGGTCGCGGTAAAATGAATTCCAACGAATCCACAAACACAATGATCGACGTCCCTTCGACCAGCGCCGTCCTTTCGCATACGTGTGTACGTGTTCACTCATTTAACACCCCCTCCTACAACCACGTTAACCAATTTAGCCATCGACCCAAGTAAGTCGCAATTTAACACCCCATTTCACAACCACGTTAACCAATTTAGCCATCGACCCAAGTAAGTCGCACTTTAACACCCCGTTAACCAATTATATGCTCCGCATCCTCCTCAGTGTTCCCCCGAGGGAAGCTACGGGCAATTTTTTTGTATCAGAACTCGATTTCTAATTACTCCTTTTACAAAAATAGCCTTGACCTTATCGGAGGAAAATGTTTTAAGCTTCGGGCCCCAGGTTTGTGATACTGCCACAAGGATGCCTTTGATGCCGTGTGTAATTTCATTAAAAGTACTCAACGAGTACCACTTAATTGTGGCATTAAAAATTCTTCGTCTTTTCGTCAAGATAAAACTGAAGTTTTCAAAAATTTTTACGTCAGGTTATTATGGAAGGCTGAAATACAGGCTCAAAAGCATATTACTTGTAGTTAAATTGAATATTTTACGTATAGTTGTCATTTATTTCTGTATTTTCAATTTCAAGTTTCATAGCTTATCTAAAATAACATACACTGTCTCTACGTTGCAGTCTTAGCCAATACCCCAAAGTGGGTAAGTACCATGTATCTAGGAAAGCAAATCAAAGCAGAAAAAAGCACGGGCGTCGCGCGCTGGCTCGTTGAGTTGTTCCTTTGACCTTCGACGTAGCCACACAATCGTGTCTAGACCCCTTCTTCGTTTACAACATTTCGTTTTGGTGCCGAAACTCGCCCGGTCACCTGGCCCTCCACTCAGACAATCGACCAACTCCGAGTACAGCGCGGCTTCTACAGGAAAGCCGTCGCGAAGGACAATTTGATGCTCGACGCCCTTCTGGCCGACTCGATGACCCCTTCTTTCACGCTGCAGGAGCTCCTCGCAATTATCGTCACGAAATCCGCTAACCGGATGAACCTGGACAGAAAGATCTAGGCATACCTTCACTACGAGAACTTGGAAGTGGACCTGATCACAGCCAGCGACTTTGAGGACAAAGTCTTTTGCGCTCAAGGGAGAGCTCGCTGCGCAAACGGGTCGTAGGCGCCAACCCCACCAGCATCGGGTGCTGCACTACCACTGCACTCCGCAAGCCTCTCGCTTTCACATAGCAGCCTGCCGCGACTTCGCCTTTGATCAGCCTTTCGGCCCGTTTTGCCTCGACATTATCGCAGGCAGCTACTTCGTCTTCATCCGGTCTGTCGACACCCCTCACTTCGGCGTCGAAGCAGACTGCCACTTCGCTTTCTACGAGCCTCTCGGCCCCTCTCGCTACGACATCAGAGCAGGCTGCCACTTCACCTTTGAACAGCCTCTCGGCTCCAGTCCAATCGACGTCGGAGCATCCCGCAACTTCGCATTGAACCGGCTTTTCGACGGCCCTCTTTTTAACGTTGGTGCAGGCTGCATTTTCGTTTTCGGACAGCTTCTTGACTCCTCTAACCTTGTCGTGGCAGCAGGCGGTGACTTCGCCTTCAACGAGATTTTCGACCCCTTTCGCCTCGACGTCGCAGCAGGCCGCAACTTCGGTTTCGACTTGCCTCTCGACCTCTCTGGGCTCGATGTCGCCGCGAGCCGTGACTACACCGTCGACCACCCTCACGATTCCTGTCGCCTCCCAGTCGCCCCAGGTGGTGACTTCGCTTTCGACGGGTGTCACGACTTCAACGCCAACTACGCCTCCAATGAGTGTTGGGTTCACGCTAAAAAGCCCGTGATTTTCCACACGAACTACGGCACTTCAGTGTGAGGATTCGCCCGAGAGGCACGCCATGGAGAGTTCGGTGCCCAAGAGAAGCCCCGAGTTTGCCATGCGCATCAACTACAAAAACCTGGTTTTTCGCGGTCTAAACTGCAGCTTGCCAAGGCAGTCTCTTGTCTCAAGCGAAGAAGGCTGTGTGACTGCAGGGCTGGCCTAGTGAGCAACAACGCGCGGAACCCTACTACTCGCCCTTCATGCTGCTCAAGCCAGATCCTGGCGGTATCGTCTCTACCCAGCCCAGGCAAGTCGATGATCGGTACGGTGAGCAGCAGCGCTGCTATGATCTTTTTTAACAAAGAACATGGACCCCATGACATTCTACGACACCACCAAATACCACAAGAAGATAGCGCTTGAAGCCCGAGACTTGCGCTAGATGTACGAGCGCCACACCGCACAGCTCGAGCACTATGCCATGCGCATCATAAAGGGATCCGGCACAAAGGAATGCTTTTGCCAAACGGGATACACCGTGATCTACAAGTCGTCTGAAGGCTCCTGCGGTGACGTCTCCAAATTGCTGTCATAACTTATAGTGATTCATCAGAAAACGTCAGCTGTACGTGAGCCATCAATCGCGATGCCAGGACGTACGCCGATAATCGGCTACCGGCCACATAGCACGTAGACTAATGTCAACTGCCTCCGAACACGGCCGAGATTTCTGCTCTTGGCAACGTCACTGCCTGACGGGAACAGGATGCTTCGACGCCATCGTTACCTTTATTGAACAAGAAAGAATTAAAATTGTCATTCACCTCGGAGTCTTCATCCAGGTTGAATTCATCTGCGAGCGAAGCATCCGTTTAGGACTACCTGATACCAAAGTTTTGAAGCAGTGCATAATTGCACAGCTACTGCAAATGCTTCTGAAGCGAAGCGATATAAAGCTGCTGGTGTACATGACTCTGAAGAAGTACGCGAATTATCAAGAAGCCTCGCAAGCCTAAAAAAAACATGCCGAAAGTCGATTCTTCTTACTTAAGAAGAGCAAAATCCCGCACTGTCACCCGAAGATGACAACGTAACGGTGAAACCCTTCTGTCACTCGTTAACACCTCCTGGCAGACTCGCTCAAAACTTTCTTGAAACGTGCCGTCAATTTGCCAGCCGTGGGAATGTGTTGCAAATAAAGGAGAAGAAGGGGCGGTGGGCCCGAGCACGAGTGGCGGGCGCTGACTCGTTCAGTTGTTCGTTTGACCTTCGACGTATACCGCCAGACGATCGGGTCCGCGTGCTCTTCGTTTCTCACACCCACTTTGTGGGTGTGCGCCAGTATTGCAAGGATAAATATCATCATCAAATGGTGATGATTGTTTTGCATATTTTGTTCCGCATGTTCACTATAAATGAAGGTATGAGCACATTTTTCATCTCAATAATATGAATAATTTTATCTTGTACACCAACTCTTATTTTTCTTTTTCTGATTGACTGTTCCGAGCATTATTTTCTGCGATTTTGCAATCGTTTCTGTATTCGTTTTAAAGTTTTAATAAGTCAAATTTTTCTTTATTTTACCCCCTGCCCTGGTCCTTCTCGTAAGTCTAGAATTTTTCTGATGAGGTTTTCTTGTTTTCATTCTAAGTCACAATTATCCGTGCATTTTGTTTTCCTCTAGACTTCGATCAGTGCATACAGACCCCTATTTTTATCCGTATTCTCTCTTGGAAGCAGCGTTCTTTTTCGTTACTTAGTGCATAATTGTCCCATGCACATTCTGCGATAATTTGATGTGTTTTTTTATTTATTGTTACGTGCAAGCTCACAGCAATTCTAGCACCTATCTCAATTTTGCGTTTTTTCATTCCGTGCTTTCTACTGCGTTTTTAATAGCTGTTTTGTACAATTCAACTCGATTCCTTCTTAACGTGTTTCACCTGATTCTTTTTCCATGTTACCTATCGTTCTGTGGAATGCAACGTGCTCATTATTGCCCCCGAACCTATTTTTAGCATAAAAAATGTATTCACTGAATAACAAGCTGGATACTATATCTTAAGCTGTATCGCATTGGTCATTGCTTCACTCCGCGCCCGGTCCAAATACTATCACTGTAATATGAGCGTGAAAGCTAGTGATTAGGTGTTCATTTATTGTGCTAGTTCATTAGTAAACTGAATGCTACGGCTACTGAAGCATTTAACGTCTCTCGTGCTAAAAGAAATAGTAATGAAGAAAGCAGCCTCGCAAGTGAGACTGCCTATTAAGGAGCCACTTGTGTACGTAGACAGAATTTCAAGAACACTGGATAGACTTCAACCCGTCTGAAATTTCAGCGCACAACCATTTTCTTTGTTTTTCCCTCGAGCTCTTTTAAAATCCTTCTTAACACTGACTCTACGCCGTTTAAAGCCAATAACGTGTCATCATCACATGAAGAGTGGCTGAATTTAGTGCACGCATGCTTAACACACCAAAACGTACGACCATATACATATTGTAACAGACATGTGAAAGGCAGAGAAAATAAAGGAAGACTAAGAGGCTAGGCATTATTGCAGTGCACTACCGCGAATGACCCTTGCTCACCTCTTGTAAATAAAAACCATTTTATCAAAACTCACCGTAACAGTTGTGGTGGAGGCCCTGGGTAAGTGACACCCGAAGAAAGAGGTTGAACCGCAAGTTCTTCGACGGAGCCGTCGCCTTGCTGGACTTCCATCGAATCCATCTGGGCTAGACATGTCCCACAACACAGTTCAACATCGACCCCTCTGGACTTGAGCACCAACCAGTCCGGCTCCACAACTGAGAAATGCTCCTCTCTTCGCCGGCAGACAAGATGAAGACGTCGAGGCTTGGCTCAACCATTACTAACGGGTGAGCACCGCCAAAAAATGGGATACCGCTTGTCAGCTTTCATACGTCGTGTTCTTTCTGACGGATACTGCATTAGTGTGGTACGAGAATCGCGAGGAAACTCTAACGACGTGGGAGAGATTCATTTCCGATGTCAAAGAGCGTTTCGGCGACCCCAAAATGAAAAATAAAAGAGCAGAACTAACGCTAATGCAACGCGCGCAAGTGCCAGGCGATACATGCACAACCTACATTGGGGAAGTTATAAAGCTATGTAGGATCATTGACTCTGGAATTTCTGAGGAAGACAAAGTCGAGCACATCCTAAAAGGAATCACCGAGTATGTTTGCAGTTTCCTCATCGCTAAAGATACCCTGACATCTGTCGCCGATGTCATTCGCCATTGCCGCACTTTTGAGCAACTGAAGACCAGGCGCATCACGTCGAAGTTCGGCAGGCTGGCTAATGTAAGGACTACTGCAAGTATAGAGAACAACCAGGCGCTTCATCTTGCGTCAACGGACCGGCGAGTAGTACGTGAAGAACGCGGCCTGTTCGCGCAAGTGGCACACCGCCGAAGCACTCATCCTCCCTACCTGCCACCAGAGTTCGAGTGAAACGTTGCTTCATTTTCCTCGCAACGAGGGGCATAGGGCATTGAGTATTCCGATGCCGCACCTCGATAGGAGCCACGTCTTAACGATAGAGGCCCAGCCTATGACGCTCGATCACGACGAGGACAGCCACGTTCTTATGCTCAGGACTCCGAGCCGGACTACGTCCCGCTGCGGCAAGGACAGCGCCGGCCATACTACCAAGATGACACTTACGAAGAATACAATGGATTCCAGAGAGTAGCAGAAACACGTTGTTCGCGTGATAACGAACTTTCTCGCCGACAGCAGCAGCCCAGGATTCGTTCCGATGAATATAGTATAAACCGCGACCCTCCCGTATGCTAAAACTGTGGTTTCACTGGGAATATCGCTCGGTATTGCCGCCAACAACCCCGCCCGTCATGAAGGATACCAGCCATGTCTTCGCCACCAAGACGCGGTGCTTCATATGACCTGATGATGACCGACTTATTTGCAAGGGACCGTTTCTTACGCCAGACCAGACGCAGTGATTCCCCAGCCTCCGAGTGGAGTTTAACACCACCATCCAATCGTGCTCATCGCGCGCGTTCCTCTCTGCACCGTTCTTTCCTTCCGCCGCCGGGAAACTAGCATCCGCGGCCAATGGAAGTGAGGTCGCCGGATGGTCTTTTCAAGATATACCTCTGCCTGTTGTTATTCTCAAAAACAAAGAGAATGTGTTTATAGATGAAATACCGACGATGGTGTTAGTTGACACTAAGGCGACTGTGTCTGTGAAGAGCCTTGCATTCAAAAACCGCTTAATTCACAAAGTCTTGTTTTCATGGCACGATACTATTACCTTTAGCGGTGTAGGCGGTGACTGGCTTCATCCTCTTGGTGTACATGTTGTCATTATTTCACTGGCTGGGAAAGTGTTCGTATAAAAATTACTGGTTCCATCTCATTGTTCGCACGACGTGATTCTTGGCATAGATTTCCTGGAGCAATGCGGCGCTTATGTCGACTGTGGTAGTGGGGAATGTCTTTAAACATTTTGTTTCTACCGTCACTTTCCGAAGAAGACTACCGTGGCGAAGACAGGAACACAATTAGTGTGATTGAAAAAGTGATAGCACCATCTTGGTGCCTGAAACCCGTTCGAGTCTCTTCCACAGCGTTTATACTGCTTGTGTTGTCATTGTGGTGAGACCTCGACGCAAGAACTGTTCTAAGAAGGACATATTCGTGCCCTGTTCTGTTGTGTGCATAACAAAGGGAGTAGCAACGTTGTGGGCGCTGAATTGTTCTGCCATGCCGTTTGTGCAACCTCGCGGGATGAAGATAGCTCTCTCCGATTAAGCCTCATGCAGCTCGATAGCGGCACTAGTTGCAGACCTAACCACCTCTACCTCTTCTTTTGATATTCGCCATAATGCAGATCTGATACTCGGTATGATCAGTAAGGCTCTCAGTATAACAGAATGGTAAGTGCTGGGGAAGGTCCTTTCCCGGCACGTTGCTGCTTTCGACTTCAAACATAGAGATGCACCTCTTCAGCTCGTCTCAGAATAGACGCCGGCTCTGCACACCCCATTCGCCAAATGCCCTACGAAGTGTCATCCTCTGAGAGCAAAGTTTTCGCCGAACAAGTAAAGGACATGGTGAACAAAGGTGTCGGGCAAGAGTCGTCCGGCCCATGGGCCGCCCCGGTTATTCTTGTCAGGAAAAAGGATGGTTCCTGGAGAATATGCGTAGATTACAGGCGTCCAAACACTGTGACGAAGCAAGGTGTATAACTCTTACCGCGGGTTGATGACGTCATAGATTGCTTGCATGCCACCACATATTTTTCAACGCTTGATTTGCGATGCGCTTATTGCCGTACACCTATGGAACTCGGGGACAAAGAAAAGATCGTTTTCGTAACTCCAGATGGCCTATTTGAATTTATTGTCTTGCTTTTTGGCCCTTGTAGTGCTCCTGCCACCTTTGAAAGATTTATGGACATAGTATTACGTAGTCTAAAATGGGAAATATGCATGCGTTACTTTGACGTAGCTGTGATCTTTGGCCGCACGTTTCAAGAACATAACAACCGTCTCAGTCTTGTTCTTGACTGCATCCGAAAAGCCGGGCTGGTTCTGAATTCCAAAAAATGTCGCTTTGGTGAACGTCACACTCTGGTGCTGGGGCACTTAGTCGAATGCCGTCAGACCCAATCTTCGCAAGAAAGAAGCAGTGAGGTCTTTCAAACCACCGCAGTACGCGCGAGAATTTCACTCATTTGTAGGCCTATGCTCATAATTCCGTCGTTTTTTTTCTACGTTTGCGGAGATCGCGTACCCGCTGACAAGCATCTTGCGACAGGATGCGACCTTTAACCAGAGTGTTATGCCGCATTCTCCCAACTCGAGCTTGTACTAACGTCAGCACCACTCTTGCGTCACTTCGATTTATCTTGCTAGACTGGGGTCCACACTTACGCTAGTGGTATCGGCGTAGGTGCGGTGCTTGTACAACGTCACAGTGCATGTCGTGGCATATGACAGCCGTTGCCTGAGCAAATCTGAATGCAATAACACAGTTACAGAACAGGAATGTCTGGCAGCTGTTTTCGCTGTGCAGAAGTTTTGTTTTTCTCTTTAGGGGAGTCCATTTAAGATAATTACCGATCATCATTCCTTATACTGGTTGGTCGGTTTGCGCGATCCCTTTGGCAGCCTCGCACGTTGGGCGCTGCGACTTCAGGAACACGACTTCACGGTGTCGTAAAAAAGAGTGGCCATCTTCAAGCTGACGCAGACTGCCTCGCCCGGATTTCTCTTGCGACGACCGACTGCGATGATGAGAATCTTGACGACTGCCTTGATGATGTTACAAGCACGCTCCCCGATGCGGCTGACTTCCAGAGGTAACAACGCAACGATTTCAACCTGGATCCTGTTTTAGATGCGGAAGCATCTTATACTCGCGCCTTGTAGTGCGCCGTCCACGCCGTCCGCACCGCTTCTCGAACATTCGACAGCTGACGCGCGCGCATGCGCCGTCGCGCCGTCGCCCACCATCTGTGCCGCGCCCGCTTCTCCTTCGAGAACATTCGACAGCTGACAGCGCATGCGCCGTCGCGCCGTCGCCATCTGTGCCGCGCGCGCGCTTCTCCTTCGAGAACATTCGACAGCTGACAGCGCATGCGCCGTCGCGCTGTATATATACTCAAGGTCGGCGCTCGCTCGCTCGCTCAGTTGCCGCTCGTCCGTTGGTTTGTACGGTGCGTCGACGTCCGAAGTCGCCGTGAAATGAATGCCAACGAATCCACAAACACAATGATCGACGTCCCTTTGACCAGCGCCGCCCTTTCGCATACGTGTGTACGTGTTCACTCATTTAACACCCCCTCCTACAACCACGTTAACCAATTTAGCCATCGACCCAAGTAAGTCGCAATTTAACACCCTATTTCACAACCACGTTAACCAATTTAGCCATCGACCCAAGTAAGTCGCACTTTAACACCCCGTTAGCCAAATATATGCTCCGCATCCTCCTCAGTGTTCCCCGAGGGAAGCTGCGGGCATTTTTTCTGTCACTGCTCGTATCTCCCAACACAGTGGTCATTTTACGGTTTGAGACAAATTGCTCTACAAGACTAACTACTCCAGACCTGAAGCACGTTTTCTTTTAGTTGTCCCCGAGAGCCTTCGCTTCAATGTTTTGCGTGCTATGCATGACGAGGTGAAATCCGGTCATTTCGGCTTCATGCGAACGCTGAACCACATGAAGGAACGCTTTTACTGGCCAAAGATGTACTAAACCACGAAGCGTTACGTCGCTAGCTGCGAGACGTGCCAACGTCACAAGCGCCGAGTCACAACAACACCAGGTTCTTTTGGGCCAATAACACCACCCAGCATGCCTTTTGAACGGGTAGGAATTGACATTCTGGGTCCACTTCCGTTATCTAAGAATAAGAACCGTTAGATAATCGTCTGCGTGGATCATCTTACGCGGTATGCTGAAACCGCAGCCGTTCCCTCTTCTACCGCTGCTTCCGTGGCAGTCTTGTTGCTCCACTCCGTCGTCCTTCGTCATGGCCCACCACGTGTTATTATCAGCGACCGTGGCTGCCAGTTCACTCCTGATGCCGTTGAAAAATTACTTCGCATATGCACGACACAGTTCCGTAAGTTCACACCGTATCATCCGCAGACAAATGGCCTCGTTGAACGAACAAAGCGAACGCTGATCAACATGCTTCACATGTACGTTTCCTCCAATCACAAGAACTGGGATGACGTGCTGCCTTTAATCACGTACGCGTAATACACGGCAAAAAATGAAACAACGAACTGTAGCCCATTTTTTTGTTGTGCGCCAGGTTGCCTCTAAGCCCTCTGGACACTTTCTTACACTTTGCCCCGCCGCGGTGGTCTGGTGGCTAAGGCACTCGGCTGCTGACCCGCATGGCGCGGGTTCGAATCCCGGCTGCGGCGGCTGCATTTCCGATGGAGGCGGAAATGTTGTAGGCCCGTGTGCTCAGATTTGGGTGCACGTTAAAGAACCCCAGGTGGTCGAAATTTTCGGAGCCCTCCACTACGGCGTCTCTCATAATCATGAATTGGTTTTGGGACGTTAAACCCTACATATCACTTTCTTACACTTTATTCTACACAAGGATGATTCTGTATCGAACACCTTGTGTCTTGCTGAAGAAACCCACTGAATCGCTCGTCTTCGGATTCTGGCCTCTCAACGTCGTTTGAAGGAACAATACGACGACTGTCACGAACCAGTATTATTCAAAAAAGGTGACTTGGTGTTGCTTTGGACACCGCAACGCAAGCGTGGATTGTGTCAAAAGCTTCTGTTACGATATCCAGGCCCATTTGTAGTTTTGGAGCGTCCCAGCCAGCTCACCACATAACAGCTCGTCTTTTGTTCAACGGTCGACGATCGAGCAGGACGCCGCTCATTCACATTGCTCGCCTTAAACATTTCTACCTTCCCTGTGCATCATAACTCGCCTTACGGGCTTCGTCTGCATGCGGGGTAATGTAATGGACATGTGAAAGGCAGAGAAGAAAAAGGGCGGAAGAAGAAGAGGCTTGGCAAGACCACAGTGCGCTACCTACCACGAACGACCCTCGCTCACTCACCTCTTCTAAATTAAAACCATTTCATCGCAACTCGCTGTAACAATATATATATATATATATATATATATATATATATATATATATATATATTGACCTTTATTCGCACAGTCACTGTCTAGGTTGAGAAGGCTAAAGGCATATACGACTAGACAACAAATCCCCCCCCTCAACCAATACATTGCTCAAGGGTGAAAAACTGAACAATGTATTGGTGAAAAACTGAGGAGCGTGGGTGAATACAGCTAACATCATATGGTCAAAATACAGCATACAGCACATATGCAATCAAACTACAATAAGTAAGATAGCTATATTGAGTACCCATAGTAATAACACGTGTATGTAACTGTTACTACGAGCCCTGATGATTAATGGTACAGAAGAGTATAAACGAAATAAGAGTAAAGAAAATGAATGGACGGAAATTGCACAATATAAAGGAGGTATCAGGAACTAACAAAAAAATCTTTACCTTTTCGGAGATGGTATGTTGAATGGTTGTCCTGATTCATATTGGTGATTTCTCGGTTGTTATTTAGGAAATTTAGTATTACGTAATCGACAGTTTTAGTATCATATTTCGCTTGAAACATAGTCATTTTGAGTCGATTGTGCCTAAGGTGATATTGAGAATGAACAGATGACGATAATGGAGAAAGGGTTTGGGCGTCATGTAAAATTCGTCTCTGTGTATGTATAGCGAGCTTTATTTTGAAAAACTGATCTATTCTTAGTATATCAAGCTTGGAAAAAGATGTTGCTGTTTGGTCATTTAGCCTAATATTTTCGATACAACGAAAAGCTCTCTTCTGTAAATTATTATTCTATCAAAAATTGTTTGAGCAGTGGTACCCCAGATGAACAGACAGTCTTGCAAATGAGATCGAACAAGGGCATAATATACCTGCACTTTCAATCATTCAAGTATCAGAAGCAAAGAGCTCCAGGCAACGACGCCTCGACAAAAAGCTCAACCACTTTCGCAAATACTTGCAGATTGGCACCCCGTGAAGACACTGGCCGAGAAACAGAGTACTGCACCGTAACTGGTGCAGGCTGTGAAGCTTATCCTGGAACCCTCGGCAACATGCATCACCTACGTCAGCACACACCAAATCGACATATGCGCTCGCGCTGACCGCCACCAGCTGAGGCCGGAGCCTATAAATACTACAAGCACCATGCCATCGCTGTCATAACAGCGGGTGATCCAGACAACCACGCCTTGACGAAAAGCTCAACCACTTTCGCAAATACTTTAAGATGTGTAGTGTTCGTTTCATACTCTCACGCGTTTCAACTTTTGATCTCTCACTCTTCACAATGGGTAAAAAGTTGCCCACTACAAAGAACTCTTTAGATATGTTTGTGACGCGAATGCAAATGAGAAAAAGAAAGAGATAGCCTCAACGAAAGCATACAGTACATGGATAAATCGTTTGAAGGAGGGCGCGCAATAAAAGAAGAACAAGCAATGTCAAAGAAAGAGCAAGTCTGCTTAAAGAACGAAAAGGCTGAACTGAAACGAGCACTCTCTACCACAAAAAATTACTTACTAAGCTTAAGCATTACAACAGGAACAATAATCTGGAAGTCAAAGGTGTTCCCCAATTGTCCTACGAGAAACTGATTGAAGTAGTTCAGAGAATTGGTAACAAAGTTGGTACACAGATCGCGCCAAGTGACATTGACGTAGTGCATCAGGTGCCCACAAAGGAAACAGAAAAAAAGAACATAGTCGTTGAATTCTTATCTAGAGCTACATGGGACAAACTGCTTCAAGCAGCAAAAAAAAAGTTCACAAGCAACGGAATCGGCTTTCCCGACACTAGTTCTGTGTACGTCCACGAGCACCTTTGCCTAGAGAACAAAGCATTGCTAGGCATGACAAATTCCAAAAAAAGAAAAGGGTTGGATGTCTCCATGGGTTTCCAAGTTCAAAATACTGGCTAGGAAAGCGGAAAATGCTAGTGCAATTCACATCGCTTTTTGTGCGGACCTGTCTGAACAGCTACCTTGACTTAATACCTTTCTGCGAGTAACTACGTGCTCATGGGCACGATTGCGCGTAATCTGACTAAATATGACAGCTCCACTATAGTACGCCTCTTGCATTTCCATGTAAGACGTTGAACCTAAATTATGACGAAATGCTAGGCCTTATTAGTCATCAAAATGTAAAATACGATGTTATAGCCCTATTCGAGACATGGCTAAAAGATGATTGATTCAAAAATATTGCTGAGTACGAATTTGTTTCTGTGCCAGGACAATTCATTTTTCAAGATAGTGGCGTGGCACTGTACATAATATTCTGTATTACTTTTAAAAACTACACAAAGTTCCGGAAACACAATCAGGAGAGCTAGAGGTGCTGTTTGTTCAGATTCAGAATAACGTAATAGTGGCTGTCTTGTACCGACCATCAGAAGCGAACATACAACAATTTCTTGAGAAATTAGAAGACACTTTAGAGCACTTTACAAGTGAAAAAAAGAAGTTGCACTATGCGGTGATTTTATTATAGACACCAGCAAACGAACAAGCGCGGAGTATAAACAGTTTCAAGTTATGGATTTAGAAATGTTATTATGGCACCTGTGAAAAACAAAGAAGGGCACCAGGACCCGATTGTCTGCCTACATCGAAGGTCAAAGGAACAACTGAGTGAGCCAGAGCCTATGGATCGTCGTCGTGCCCGCCGCCCCTTGTTTCTTCTTTATTTGCAACACACTCCCGCGGCCGGCAAACTCGCGGCATTTTTCAGGCGCACTGCGGCAGAAGTTCAGACGAACATTTGCGAACAAGCTGCGAATAGGTGGAAGGGAAATGTGAAACGAGTTAACAGGGTTAGTGTAACGAGTTAACAGGGTCATCGTCTGTTTGCCTGAGACGATGAAGCTTGGAAAGGTCGATCATACTTGCTGTAGTTTCTAGATTGTAAAGAACTAGTCACGTTCTTTTCCAAATTCAGGTCACACTGGGAACTTTCGCGCTTCTTGCGTCGCTTGTATTAGGATGAGTCTGATCTTCGCTTGCTTTCGTATGTTTGCGTGGTTTTCCTATAATTTGCGCTCTGCTTGAGAGGCGTATTCGTCCTCTGCTCTTGGTGTTGCGTCCAAAGCTTTTGTAGGAGCTGCGCGGTCATTTTCTGCTTGTCCGTTTTGGGAGTCGGGTAGCCTTTCGCAAGTGCTTGGTGTGAAGGTGCATCCGACCCGTATGAAGACTTCGAAATCAGTTAAGAAGCTTCTGCCTTGCTCGACGAAGACAACGATGACGCCGATGCATCCTGGTTCCGTCGGGAGGCGACCACGCCGAGGACAGAATTGTCGGACGCTTTCGAGGAAAGCAGCTGGTTCGCCCACGTATGCGGTTGCTAGTAGCACATTGTCGGTGTCCGTTACGGCATCATGAACGACGGCGCACAACGAGTTGACATTTACGGGTGTGAGAATCTCAGTCATGGTGTCGTGTTTGGTGGCATCACTGTAGGAGTCTACCGATGACTTGTCGGTCAAAGTTTGTCCCGCTTCTGGAGAGTCCTTGTTGCCACCTGTTTCCTGCATGAAACGCATGGCGTAGTGCTGGAGCTGTGTCATGTGGCGTTTGTACATGCAGCGCAGGTCTCTGGTGTCAGGCGACATATGGTGTATGGCAGCATCATAGACGGCCATGGTGCGCACGTACTCTGTTGAGCGCGGTTCGTAGCAGTACTGCTGCTCGCACTCCCGGTGCTCGACTCACTTGGATTTTAGGGAAGACCAACTAGAGACCCTACTGCTCAGATCGGGCTTGAGGAGCGTGTAGGCAGAGCTGTGGGACTCAACGTACTGTTGCGTCTGGGGCAAGTCCTAAAGGAACACGGTGCCACGTGACGGATAGCAAATCAATCAATCAATCGATCAGCTGTTTACTTCAGACAATTGTGTGTCTCAGATACAAAGGCAAAAGGCAGATGCCCTCAGCCTGACGGGACCCCAGCACCCGAAGCACGTAATAAATTACATGCTTCGGGTGCTGTGAAGCAAGTAATAAATAAACAATCGTAACACTACAAGTAATGAAACCAGAGAAACATATTACTGCTATACACACAACTTATCAATATTGCGGATTGGATAGAAGGTAAGCTTTCATATATTTTTAAAGATTTCGGAGACAAAAATTTCTGCGCAATTTCTATAACATATGAGTGTTTGTTGAGAAGAGTGCAAAAAAATATGCGCTTGCGTTCCATAGGCGGTTCGAACAAGTGAAATTTTATAATGGTCGCATCTTAATTCATAAGGCACATTGCTGCCAGACTGCAGTTCAATATACCTAGAACGATTAAGCTTAACATCAGAGAGCAAACGAAGATAAAACATAAGAGAGCAAATGAAATTCATATAAATAATTCACCTTTAGAACAGTGTTCTGAAACGTGTGAACGTGTGTGGTCGTTGTGTGAGAGGTTTTCTACATATCGTATTTCTTTCTTCTGCAATCTTATTAGCCTTAGCAGCTTAGTTTTAGATGTAGACCCCCATATCAATATACAGTAGGGAAGGTGTGAATGAATTAGAGTGTAATATAGCTGCCACTTCAAAGAATTTGAAACAAGGTATCTAACCTTGGAGAGTATAGTGAGGTAACTTGATATGTTGCCATTAATTTTATGATTGTGGTGGAACTGATACAAGTGTTGGTCTTGTAGAAACTTGTAGGAATAATACGTTCAGTTAGACTGTTTACAAATGCAAGCTGAAGTTCAGAATATACTGGTTTATTACGTGCTTTATATACAAGA
Source organism: Rhipicephalus annulatus (assembly GCA_013436015.1). Classification (NCBI taxonomy): domain Eukaryota; kingdom Metazoa; phylum Arthropoda; class Arachnida; order Ixodida; family Ixodidae; genus Rhipicephalus; species Rhipicephalus annulatus. The sequence continues at coordinate 353,013 of WOVY01000661.1, forward strand.
ACTTTTCACGAACTTTCAGGTAGAGTTTATTTTTACGTAACCATAATGCTAATTCTTTAAACCATGCATTAGCTTGAACGCCTATTTATCGACTTGCATGCCAGAGAAAAACACACTAGTGTCATCTGCATACAGAATGCTTGCAGGAGTCCTTAGGATGGCTGTAATTTCATAGATGTATATAATAAAGAATACTGGACCTAAAATGGATTCTTGCAGTGCGTCATATAACAATTCTTCGAGGCGTTCCCGTTGCCTCCCACAAACTGAAGTTATTCAAGTTTCACAGCTCAAAGCATACTTTTTGCGCTGCGAATCACCAGTGGAGTGACTGACTTTGTTGGTAACTTCGCGTCTTTCTTATTGTTTTGTCTTTTTTAAGTGTTTTCCAATTTTCTTATTTCTCACTTGATTCCTAATCAACAACTAACAACGTAATTCCGCCTTACGCCATTAATTTTGCTTCCATAGTAATTTTCGTCTCATTTTCTTTCTTTGCCTTCATGTGCAGCATCGAGAAGATGCTTCTTGGGAGAGGGGGTAATAACGCATGCTACCATTAATGAACCAGCCGCTGTGGTTCATACTTGTTTTGGTCTGTGAAGAAGAAGAGACCAATTTCGTCGCTCTAGTTCTGGTGAACTCCTGGCGTAGGTCTTTTTTTGCTCATAAATATATACAGTAACTTTTTTACCAAAACTCAAGTTAACTTTATAGATAAGTAACCATAATGCTAATTCTTTAAACCATGCATTAGCTTGAGCGCCTATTTTATCGAGTGGCATGCCAGAGAAAAATACACTAGTCTCATTTGCATACAGCATGATTACAGAAGTCGTTGGGATGGCTATATAACACCATAGATGTAGGTAATAAAGATTATTGGACTTAACATAGATCCTTATGGTACGCCATATACCAATTCTTTCTATTAGGATGGGTAGCCGTTATAACACGTGTACTGCAGTATATGAGAAAAATAACTGCGAATTAATTCTAAAGCTACTCTTCGAATACCGTGAAACGGTAGCTTATAAAATAATATATTGTGTTCAATGGAATAGAATGCCTTTTTGAAGTGCAAAAAAGTTCAACAATAAATTGCTTTTCATCTATATAAGAAAGCATTTTTTTCTTTTACACTAAGTAGTGCCATCTGTTGACTTCCTTCGAGAAACCTGAACTTTTTTATCACAAGGACCTGTCTACTGTCAAAAATTACACAGTCTATCATTTATTAGGTATTCCAACAGTTTAGAAAACAAAGGTACGACAGATATAGGTCTGTAATTAGGGATGTTTTCATAAGGCCCACCTCTGTGCCGAACAAGCAGTTTTGCATTTTCCATACTGTCTGGAAAAACACCCTGATCTTAAGCATCCTTACATATAAGTGGTAGTGGCGCACTTATAAATTGGAAACTGCGATAATTGGTTCACCCGTGATTTCATCTGGTCCAGCGGCAGTACCTGTATCTAAGTTACTCAGTAACATGAACACTTCATGCTCACTGTACGGATTTATTAATATGGTACTGGCAACTGGAACGGCAATTTACCCATTAATTTCATGCTTTCGGTCTTCATTGGGTGACGATTCTCAAGAAGATAGGAAGTGTTCATTAAATTTGTCTGCAAAGCGCTGACACTATACTCCAAATTATCGAGTGTTAGTTCACTAGGTGCATAACAAGTAGCTTTGCCCATACTTTCGTGGAGATAATTTTATATTTTCTTTTGACAGTTTGAGACTGCGGCAAATTTATTCTTGTTATATTCTTCTCGGGTTTTTTATGGTCAGAGCCTAACTTGTTTCTAATATTTCATATTCCTTAGGTAAAACTGGGTCTTTTAATTTATTGCATTTGTGAAAATACTTTATCACATGCCTGAATTCGTTTGTATAAATCTCTTGTTATCCATGGCCTTCGATACTTGTTGTTAGTTTCTTTTCACCAAAAAAAGGAAATGTGCCATCATATTTGTCGTTTATTAGCTCAACGAAGATATCACACGCAATGCTAGGATTTTTTTTATTGTAAACGTGGCTCCACAACCATAGATCAAAACGTCGCGAGATTTTCTTAATGAAAACAACGGTATAATGTTTGTTGTGTTGGAGGTTTTTTGTGTGCTCAATAATCAAAAAAGAAACAAAATATAGGTTGGTGATTGCCTAAATCAAATGTGAGCACTCCTGATAAAATACTAGAAAACTCCTGATTTGTGAATCAGTATCACTTATGAAACATGTTTCCGTGTAAGCGAGTATATCGAATCTGTGACTCAGGGAACACAAAACTGTCTGTATCTCAAACTTCTTATTTTTCACGCTTCTGGTATTAACGTGAAAAAGCAATATCCTGTCAGTTTCACAAACCAGAAAACTGCGCACAGCTAAATTAAAAGATGAAGCATCGTAGTAAGGCTGCGCGTTTCGTGTTGCCATGAAAGAAAAAGGAAATTAAAGCAGATAAGCATGACAAGAAACCGCGGTGACCGTCTAGATTATCTCTTCAAGGTCGGCATCATGTGAAATCTGTATTGCTGGTTCACCGCTACTCTTGCGCACAAAGACCTTCCCATGGCTGTGCCAGGCAAAGCCATATTGCTTTTCTGCGGCGATTGCCCTCATCATCCAAATAATGTTTTTGTTCTGCACCGTGAAATTGTCAAGAAAGTACACCATTGACTTACACTGCCGCATACCCGGCCTTCTTGCCATCAACTGATGTTTTGCTAGACGCGAGAAAAAACCGACCAGTATTGCTGGGGTTGTGCCTCGTTTAGTTGCCAGTCTTGAAGGCCTTCCACGTCTTGTTTAGTGATAATTTCGAACAGATTTTCATTATCAACCCTCTTAAGTTTATGCACTTCCAAGTCATTCCTTCGATTATTATGTTCCAGGTTGTTTATTTGTTGTCGCAACTTCACGACTTCTTGGTCTGCGTTCGTGGTCTCAGTGTTTTCAACTCTTTTTTTTCAAGGCAACAATCTCAGTTTACTGAATGTGCATGTCTGCTAGTACTTCATTGTACTGATCGGAAAGATGCTGGACGGACTTTCTCATACCTTCGACCGTTTTTTTGACCTTGAAAAGGACATCCAGTTTCTGTTTGATTTCGGGCAGTTCAGTAACATTGTTATTGAATTCTATGAGAATGTTTTCTGGTAGCGATTGTTCTTTTTTGCCTGCCTCGTTATTTTTGGACAGCCTCGAGCAGCTAACATTTCCAGCTTTTTTTGGAAGTGTCTGCCATTGCTTTGTAGTTTGACTTAGTAGTACCAGAGCAAGCGCCCAAATTATAACCACACTCGCATTCTGAACAAAAAAGGCACGAGCCGTTTGTTGGAAGCAATTGATCCCACACCAGGCATATATCGGAAGCACGATTAGTCATTGCGCTCACAACCATGCTCGAAAGTAGCAATACAGACCCAAGCACAGGCACACACCTACGCCTGTGCACTTAAAATGAACTGGTAATGGTGTAACTGGAATCATTCCACAGCATTGGCTCACAATATATATATATATATATATATTGTTGCGTACATGCACGAAGAAAAAGAAGCGTATAGGTGAACGCACTTGTCGCCCAGAGCGAGAGAGGAAGAAGAGGACCAGGAGAATCTTTAACCAGTCGGCCGCTTCTGAGCTGCCCCTCGCGACCTAATAAACGGCCCCTTTCAACGTCTACCAGTCTCTTTCAAACGTAACAGAGTGGTGGAGGAGCTGGGTAAGCGCTTCAACTACGGAACGATCACTGCCACAGCTTCGACGAAGCCGTCGACTTGCCGGTCTCCCACCATCTGTCGTGAGTGACTTCGACATGCCCGAAGAAGCAGGCGTTTCCAGGATGGCACCATCTGGCCCGCTTCCATACTACCGAGTTCCACCGCCCTTCAGAGGAAAAGCCGAAGAAGATGTCGACGCCTGGCTCACCAAGTACAAACGTGTGGGCAAGTCCAACGGTTGGGATGCAGCCGCTATGCTAGCCAACGTAGTGTTCTCTCTGACCGACACCGCACTGGTATGGTACGAGAACCACGAGGACGCACTCACGACGTGGGATCTTTTTGTGGAAGAGCTCAGGGCGTGTTTCGGCGACTCGGTTGCTAGAAAGAAGCGGGCTGAGCAAACACTGTCACAACGGGCACAGCTACCAGGTGAGACATGCACCACTTATATAGAAGAAGTGTTAAGGCTGTGCAAGGTGGTCTGTGCTACCATGTCGGAAGAGGACAAAGTAGGGCATCTGCTCAAGGGGATTGCTGAGGACGTGTATAATTTTCTAATTGAAAAAGAAAGCCTCAGTTCTGTGTCCGACGTCATTCAGCATTGCCGAACGTTTGAAACGCTCAAGATGCGTCGAATTGCGCCCAAGTTTGGTCGGCTGGCTAACGTTACAACTGTTGCCAGTGTGGACACGAATCCTGGCCTCGACCTTTTCTCTACCATTCGACAGATTGTTCGTGAGGAACTGTCCCACCGAGAAATGTCGTGTTCGACAGCTGATCATCGCGAGTTGTGTCTGCCACGTGAGGCTATGGATGTGCCTCCTTTGACCCCATGGCAACCGAAGATGAGCGCGGCAACTGTGGAGTACAGCCCAGCCCCACAGTCAAGAATGACAACCAGATTTCCCGCGTCGCGGTATGACCGACGCTCTCAGCGCATGCCTCCTCGACACCCGACGTCTCGGTACGACGCACCCAACCAGTACATCCGTCACACAAGAGCAAATGATGACGCTCTATTCATCGACGAGCGACCGACGTTTAGACCTCGGCCAGTGTGCTATTCCTGCGGTGTGCCAGGCCACATATCGCGATTTTGCAACCGTCGGGTGACTCCTCAGTATCACCAACCATGCGACTTTTCACGACCCTTCGAACAGCCTCATGGTGTCCGGCGGCCGGCCCACATACCACCTGATGACAACTATTGGCCCAGCAACTTCCGTAATCTCTTCGCGGCATCTGACAGGAGTGTAACGCCTCCACCGCGACCTCGTGCTCATCGTTCTCCTTCACCGCTGCGTCGCAAAGCGCCCTCTTCGCCATCGGAAAACTAGCCAGCGCGGCCAATGGGGGTGAGGTCGCTGGAAACGTGCTACTGGGAGAAATACCTCCTGTGTTTATGTTTAAAAACAAAGTGCGTGTTTTGGTGGATCATGTGCCTGTGATGGCCTTGGTGGACACAGGTGCAACGATTTCCGTGATGAGTGGTTCCTTTAAAAACGTGTTAGGGCGGAAAGTTGTTTTTACCTGGGATGAAACTTCGACGTTCTGTGGAGTGAGTGGAGAGCCATTGCGCCCTATTGGTGTGTGTAGTGCTGAGGTATTTTTAAGAGGCCTTATGATAAAGACAGAGTTTGCGATTATTCCTAGATCGAAACATGATGTCATTCTCGGCATGGACTTCTTGCGAGAATGTGGTGCCACTGTAGACTGTCGCACTGGGAAAGTCTTTGTGAATGGCCAGATGCCTTCAGAACTTCTGGAAACTCCAGCGAATGACCAAACTACGCTGTGTGTCTGTGGCGATACGTTCATACCTGCGTTGTCTACCGTACGTGTTCCTGTTGTTTGTCGCGGCGCTGATTCTGACAGCTTCGATGCGAGCGTAGAACCAATACACATAAACTGCGTGAAGAAGAATGTGTTGGTTCCCCATTGTGTGGTGTCGATTGATAGCGGAAGAACTGGCCTATGGACTGTAAACTGTTCCTCTGAGCCCGTGACCCTACCCAATGGTTTGAAATTAGCTTCGGTCAGCAAAGAACCCGCGACGTTATCAGTGGTCGAGCTCACAGACGTGCCGGAAGAACGTGACGGAACTGGTTGTCACAATTTGGACGGGGCGCTTATGGCAACGATAAATAGGTCGCTTAGCTCAAGCGAGCGCCGAACTTTAATGAATGTGCTGTTGAAGCACGTTTCGGTATTTGACTTTGCGCAGAAGGGCAAAGTAATCCCTATCCCCCTGTCTCGAACGCGCCATACCATCAACACTGGCGCGGCAAGTCCGATTCGCCAAAAACCATATCGTGTTTCCCCGTCAGAAAGACGAATTATCAACGACCAAGTGCAGGAAATGATGCGAAAAGGAGTGGTACAAGAGTCAGCCAGTCCGTGGGCAGCACCGGTAATCCTTGTTAAGAAGAAAGATGGATCTTGGAGATTTTGCGTTGACTATCGCCGACTGAATGCCGTGACTAAAAAGGACGTATACCCGCTGCCCCGTATAGAGGACGCAATAGACTGCTTACATTCGGCCTCTTATTTTTCCTCCGTAGACTTACGATCCCGTTACTGGCAAATTCCGATGCACCCAGAGGACAAGGAAAAGACTGCCTTTGTAACCCCTGATGGGCTCTTCGAATTCAACGTGATGCCATTTGGACTGTGCAATGCACCGGCAACCTTCGAGAGGTTTATGGACACCATTCTGCGTGGCTTGAAGTGGAACATTTGCATGTGCTACCTCGACGACGTCGTCATCTTTGGTCGCACGTTCAGTGAACACAACTCTCGTCTGGATACTGTTTTGAACTACATCCGAAACGCTGGCCTAATTTTAAACTAAAAAAAATGCCACTTCGGAGACCGCCAGACGCTTGTGCTCGGGCATCTCGTTGACAAGGACGGCATCCGCCCTGACCCCCAACGACAGCAGCAGTTGAGGCGTTCAATGCGCCGCGTTCCGTCAAGGAGCTTTGTAGTTTCCTGGGGCTTTGTTCGTACTTTCGCCGCTTTATTCCGAAGTTTGCCGACGTGGCGTATCCTCGCACATGCCTCTTACGAAAGGACAATTCCTTTGAGTGGACTCCGGAGTGCGATTCTTCATTCCGTCAATGGAAGTTTTTGCTGACGTCACGACCCGTCCTTCAGCACTTCAGTCCTTCTGCTCCGACAGAGCTTCATACGGATGCTAGCGGCATAGGTATTGGAGCCGTCCTAGTACAACGTTACGGCGACCGCGAACACGTCATCGCATACGCAAGTAGCTCCCTAAGCAGGCCGGAACAAAACTACACTGTTACGGAACAAGAATGCCTGGCGGTATTATTTGCAATTCAGCGGTTTAGGTCTTACCTGTACGGACGCCCATTCACAGTCGTAACCGACCACCACTCGTTGTGTTCTCTTGTCAACCTTCGTGACCCTTGTGGCCGCCTTGCGCGCTGGGCACTTCGGCTACAAGAATACAGTTTTACCGTCGCTTACAAGAGTGGCCGTCGACATGCTGACGCGGACTGTCTTTCACGTATGCCACTTAGCACAACGGACTGTGAATCCGATGACCTTGACCAGCTTGTAGCGTCTGTGTCGCCTACGTTCCCGGACTATCCCAATTTCAGAGCAGAACAGCGGAAGGATGCTAAACTGGCACCACTATTTGCCGCTGCATCCGCTTCCACTAGTGACCGTCGTTTCTCTATGCGTGATGGACTGTTGTTCAAAAGGAACCTCTCCAGCAGTGGCGCGCGTTTCTTTCTAGTGGTCCCGGAGAGCCTGCGAACAGTTATTATGAGTGTCATGCACGACGACCCTAAATCCAGACATTTAGGTTTGGCGCGGACGCTTCACCGGACTAAAGAGCGCTTTTATTGGCCTGGTATGCAGAAGTCTGTTGAGAGTTATGTGGCAAGCTGCATGCAATGTCAGCGTCACAAACGTCCATCAACTGGTCCAGCTGGTCTTCTACAGCCAATGCTTACTCCAGGCGCACCTTTTAAACAAGTGGGCATTGACTTTCTGGGCCCCTTCCCAAATTCGGCTAAGGGCAACGGATGAATAATTGTTTGCGTCGACTACCATACACGCTACTGCGAGACGGCGGCCGTCCCCTCCGCAACTGCCAGTGAAGTCTCGTCGTTTTTGTTACAATACGTCATCCTCCGACATGGCCCACCTCGCCTGATTATCAGTGATCGTGGACGACAATTCACAGCGGATGTCGTGGAGGAGCTACTCCATTTATGTGAATCCCGCCTGCGTCACTCGACACCATACCACCCCCCAAACTAATGGGCTGACGGAGCGTATCAACCGCACCATTATCAACATGTTGTCTATGTATGTCTCCTGCGACCACAAGAACTGGGATGACGTACTCTCTTTCATTACTTACGAGTTCAACACCGCGAAGCATGAGATTACAGGCTATAGCCCTTTCTTTTTGCTTTATGCGCGTTCGCCCCGGTACACAATCGACACAATATTGCCTTTTTGTGACCACGACAACGTCACTGTCGCCGAGACTCTCTGCCTCGCCGAAGAGGCGCGTCGCATAGCTCGACTACGCACATTGGCATCGCAAGACAAAGTGAAGGCCCGCTATGACATTCACCATCGACCAGTGATTTATCGCCGTGGTGATCTGGTGTGGTTGTGGACTCCGATGCGCAAGCGCGGGTTATGCCAAAAGTTTTTGGCCACTTACGATGGACCTTTTGTCATTGTCGACAGAATTACAGAGGTCAACTATGTAATAGCTCGTCTCATGGCGAGTGGTCGACGAGCTGCCAAAACTCAAGTGGTTCATGTTGCCCGCCTAAAACTTTACACGCCACGACAACTCGACTGACTCGTCCGGCGGCCTTCGTCTGCGCGGAGAGGAATGTTGCGTACATGCACGAAGAAAAAGAAGCGTATAGGTGAACGCACTTGTCGCCCAGAGCGAGAGAGAAAGAAGAGGACCAGGAGGATCTTTAACCAGTCGGCCGCTTTTGAGCTGCCCCTCGCGACCTAATAAACGGCCCCTTTCAACGTCTACCAGTCTCTTTCAAACGTAACAATATATATATATATATATATATATATATATATATATATATATATATGAATGCGAATGCAAACGCAAAAAGGTAAAGAAAACCAACCTGCGTAATAACAGATTTCTTGGTTGCTTGAAGAGGACCTCGTTGGTGCCACTGCTGCTGAGTGGGAGTGTGCGGATCTTTCAGGGGTACAGCAGTCTTTTTTATCTTCTTGTCTGTGACGTAGGAACCGTGCCGGTTTGAGGTCCTATGATTGTCCACCTTTGTGCTGAGGCGTAATGGTGGGAGCTCGCAGAGTTGATGGAAGGTTACAAGGTTTTTATGATTCCTGCTTAATAACAGATTTTTTGTTGCTTGAAAAGGACCTCGTCAGTGCCGCTGCCGCTGAGCGCCTGCCCTCGTCGTCTGGGACAAAAGACTGTCTTGGTGAGCTCTATCTCAGACCGCAGAAAACCGGGTCCTTGTGGTCGATGCGCATGGTATACCTGGGGTTTCCTTTGGATATCAAGATCGCCATGGCGCACCTTGTGGACCAATCTTTCTACTGAAGCGCCGTGAATCGTGTGGAAAGCATCAGGTCTTTCATCATGTTCAAAGCTCATTCGAGTTGTGGTCGATGTTAATGTCGGCAGGCCACTGGGAGGCGAAGTCGTCACTTGCTTTGACGTCTATGCGGGAGGAGTTCTGTGGCAGATCGAACGAGAAATCGTAGCCTGTGGCGATGTTGAGGCGATAGGAGTCCTCAGGCCAGTCGCAAGGGTAGACGTGGCCTGCTACGCCGTCAAAGCGAGAGCAGTCGACAGACCGAACGAAGACGAAGTCGCAGTCTGCTGCGACACCAAGACGGGAGGGGCGATCAGGGCGGTTGACTGTGGACTTGCTGCGACATCAAAGCGAGGGGAGCCGAGAGGGCGGTCGAAGCGGAATCGTGGCCTGCCCTGACAGCGAAGCGAAAGGAGTCAAGAGTCTGAGCGAAGGCGAACTAGCGGCCTGCTCTGACAACGAAGCGAGACGAGTCCACAGACCAGGCGAATACAAAGTAGCTGCCTGCTTCAAAGTAGAGGCGAGAGGGGTCATAAGGTTGAGCGAAGACGACGTCGCGGCGGGCTGCGATGTGAATGCAAGAGGCTTTCGGCGTGCAGTGGTAGTCACGTCAGCCGATGCCGGTGGGGTTGGTGGCCATGACTCGGTTGCGTGGCAAGCTCTCCCTCAAGCGCAAATGACTGTCCTCAAAGTCGTTGGCTTTCGTTAGGTCCGCTTCCAAGTGCTCGTAGTGAAGGTAAGCCTAGATCCATCTTTCGAGGTTCATTAGGTGGGTGTGCGACGAGCTCCTTGAGTCTGAAAACGGGGGTCATTGAGTCTGCAAGAAGGGCGTCAAGCATCGAAATGTCCTTTGTCATGGCTGTCCGGTAGAAGCCGCGTCGTAGTCAGAGTGGCTTCATTGTGGAAGTATTGGCCATACGACCGGGTGGGTTGCGGCACCACAACAAAGTGTGACAAACGAAGAAGGGGGCCCTGACCCGATCGTCTGGCTACATCGAAGGTCAGCTGAACAACTGAGGAAGCCAGCGCCCGTGGCTCGTGCTCGTGCACACCGCTCAATCTATCTCCTTTATTTACAACAGCACCAACAACAGTTACACCAATGTCATCCAGAACAGTTGACCACAATTTCTCAAACATTCATATTCAAGCTATCACTGCCGGAGTCATAGCAGAAAACGTGTCAGACCATATGCCGAATATCATTTATGCATGTGGCGTTTATCTACAAGCAGCGTACCACACTAACACACAATCAATCAGGATTGATTAGAAAAAATAAACGGGTAATCAAAGAAACGCAGTTTTTCTGTTCAATTGATACAGATACAAGTGAAGCTTACGCAGATTTGTTATCACTGCAACATTCACTATGCACAAACACAAAGTGCAAATCTCGCAGATCAGCGTGCTTGTCTACACCAATTTGCCCTTGGATGAACGAAGTAATACTCAAACTTGTTAGATTAAAAAAAGCACTGGCTAACCAAAATGTAGCAAATTAACGACAACAGTTATTATGAAGGTATGTACAGAAATACGCCCAATATGTCATTATCAATGATGAGAAAACGAAAGAAAGAATATTACAGTAGCCTCATCACGAAAGCAAACGGTGACACAAAGAAAGTTTGGCGTATAATAAAGGCGGTAGTAATTCTGGAGCTTTGACACGCTGTTTTACCAACATTAGATGTCGTGGTTGTATTGAACAAGAGCTAGTGTAACTTTTTATTGATTATTTCGTAACCATAGTAAAGCAGTTCGTAACAAGTACAAACAAAAACATAACTCGCAATTTGCTGCTGTTCACGAGGATACCTTCTTTTTTCTTGGAATTTCCGAAGCTCAAATATTGCAATTGTACGCCAGATGTCATCACACAAGAACATCGGACATGATGGAGTAACAGTTAAAATATTGAAGTACTATATCAAAACCTTAAGCTCACCTCTAGCTGTTATTTTCAACCTGTCCTTCGCGACAGGCTTGTACCACGAGCAGTTTAAAATAGGAATGGTGACACCAATCCACAAAGGTGAATGCTCTGAAATCATAGCTAAAACCGAACAATTCTATCATTTGTGAGCACACTATTTGATAAGCTTGTAGCCGAAATAGTGATGGACGTACAATATCCAAAATACAATATCCTAAATCTGAATCATCTTGGCTTTAGGAAAGAAGAGAGTACGGCTACTGTGGTAAGCTTTGTGGCAAAAACAGTAATTCAAGCGGTAAAATATAACCAATTCATCCTCGGCATCTTCATTGACACAAAAAAAGCTTTTGATTAGGTGGACCACAATATATTGCTGAACAAACTTGAACGCTGTAGATTTAGAGGTATACCTTCAAGTTCTTTCGTAGTTATTTGTCCGAACGGATTCAGTGTGTACAAATACTTGGTAACAAATCAAACAGCAAGCTCGCCGACACTGGTGCGCTGCAAAGTTGAGTTCTTCGATCGATTTTGTTCTCCCTCTTCAGTATTGATTATCCTCCTTCATTAACTTATATGCAAGCAGCTCTGTATTTAGATGACACTGCTTTACTCATAGCAAGTCACTCTCTTCAGGAAGCCGAATCGCTAGCCAATAAAGAGCTACAAAATAGTTCTCAGTGGTTTGAACAAAACAACTTATTACTGAATACAAAGAAACCAAGTACACAGTTTTCTTCCTATCCGAAAAGTAATACCTCTAACGCATGGTCTAATCAGCTGGAAAACTTCCATTGATAAAGTGAACGCATGTACTTATCTTTGTGTGGCATCGAACCATTCGTTTCACTGGACATCGCATATAAGATATTTGTGCAGAAAAATAAGCTTTGGATGCTTTACAATTTTTTGGCTAGAAAATACTTTAGCGTACACATACTCCTTATGTTATACTTCAACGCGTTCCACTCTCACCTAACTTATTGCATTGAATCATAGAGCTACACATATGCCTCATATTGCTCAGTCATGACAATCTTACAAAAAAAGCTGTACGAACAATTGCGTCTGCACCCAAGAATGCACCATCGGTAGAAATTTCAAGAAACCCTAACGTATTGCCTGTTATATGTTTAGGCAATTTAAAACCTCAGTATCAGTAAAAATCATAAGAATGTAGCTTTTCACGCATAAATTTTAACAAAACCCAGAGGTCGCAAACGGCAGGCCAAACAACAAAATCTTCATGTGCCAATAGTGCACAATGTCTATGGCCGTCGAAGAATATCTTTTGTTGCTGCTAAAATTTTGAATGGTATCCCTACCCTAATTAAACGTCGGCCAAATATGCTTCAGACACTCAGGAAACCCTTTCTATCGGAGTGTTACCATCTGCCATTCTAATATTGGGGAAATATATGTACATGTCGCTATATTTCTGTTTTTCCTCTGCAAGTGAAGATATGATTTTGTAATCTGTGACTGAATTCTCTGTGTAAATGTTTTACTCGTTAATTAAACAAAATTTCTTGTCCGTAACGAATTCTCAACTAGCCATGTCCGCTACGGATACGGATGTTTTCGTACAAATGTTTGTAAGCAATTTCATTGAAAAATAAAGCATTATTCTTGTTCTAAGGTATAATGTTGAGATTGACTTGCACATAGTTGCACAGATCTTGTTTACGGTAGGTGTCCAGCTCAAATTTACCTCAAAAACAACACTTAGAATCTTATAATTAGGAATCTGTTCAATATCACGTTTTTGAAACTTTATACAGGTAGTTACGGCTTTTGAAAATAATATATCTAGTTGTTTTTACATTAAGTAGAAGTTGATTTAGATACAGCCGGTGTGACAGCTTGGTTAGCCATCCATTAGCTGCATCTGGAAGTTCAAGTAGATGTTTACGTGAAAAGAAAAACGTACTCGTGTCATCTGCATAAAAAATAATGCCAAGAAGTCTTGGTATGTTCACAATGTCATTCATGTAAAGAAGAAAGAATAAAGGTCCCAGAAAAGAACCTGACGAAACACCATATTTTAATAGTTTAGATGGAGAACAGCAGCCTTTCGGACTAGTGAATTGTGCCTGTCTGATAAAAAACTGTGTATCAAATTTACTACGATACCTCTAATATCATAACAAGGGAGTTTGTCAAACAATGTGCGATGCTTTATGGAACCAAACACCTCTTTGAAGTCTCATATTATTGCAAGTGTATTGCATATTATCAATGTTACTAAGTAATTTTTTGTTAATATCAAATATTGCCATTTTGGTTAATTTATTCTTATGAAAACCACATTGCTGCCTTGCAAGCATTTCATGGTCACCAAGAAACTGCACTCTTCGTGGTTTGAATATCTTTTCTAGATCTTTCAAAAAAAACAATAGCATGGAAATGGGCCGGTAGTTATTCAAATCGTCGTGAGAGCCACCTCTGCGGATAACTACGATCTTAGCTATCTTCATACTGCTACATGGTGCCACAAATGAACATTGTAGAAAAGAGGACGATGTTTAGGGCGAGCTCGTGCAGACCGGGCTCTAAATTGTGTACCGGCCTGTTTACCAAAAGTAAAGGTATTTTTCCGACACCTTCTCCCCGTAACATTTTGGTGGAGAGTGCGGGTCTTCCCACAGTCAACACCACGACGATTCTACGCAGCGGACGTTCCTTCGCTGCATCTGCGATGCCTGATCAAGACGAGCACGAAGATTCTTCGGAGACTACCCCAACCGTGCTTCGTTCAACTACGCAGCAACCAACAGCACCGCATCAAGCTGCTACTAACCGCACCGTCGTCCTGACTCAACCGCGTGACCCAGGCACATTTTCAGGCAGTGACAGTACTGACGTGGAGGAACGGCTTCAGCTGTACGAAAGGGTGAGCGCTCTTTACAACTGGGATCCGAAACTCATGTTGGCCAGTATTATTTTCTACCTTGATGGTACAGCTAAAGTATGGTTTTCCAACCACGAGGAAGATATCACGAGTTGGGACATCTGTAAGCAGAAACTCATCGCTCTCTTCGGCGAGCCCATTGGGCGTCGTCGTGCTGTGCAGAAAGAACTAGCGTCCTGACTACAGTCCGGCACCGAGTCGTACGTCACATACATGCAACATGTGCTCGCCCTCTGCCGGAAGGTTGATGACAAAATGCCAGAATCTGAAAAGGTCGCGCACATCCTCAAATGAATCGCTGATGACGCCTTCAATCTCCTCGTATTTCGAAACTCATCAACCGTAGACGATGTTATTAATGAATGCCGACGCTTCGAAGACGCGAAAAGCCGCCGCATCACTCCACACTTTTCGCGTCTTCCCAACACGGCTGCAACATTTAGCTGCGAGGACGCCCGTCTGCCACCAGCCTCTGCTGCTTCCGACAATATCGTGCGCATCGTGCGCCACGAAATCGAGGCAGCATCTCCCCTGTCTGACCAAGTCCAGGCCCCTGACGACTCTCGCGCCACAATTTCTTTGATCAAGAGTGTCGTACGCCAGGAACTGGCCAACGCTGGACTTCAGATGCTATGCCCCGTTAACCAACCTGACTACCGACTGCCCAGTAAACCTAATATGTCCCGCGGACCAAACAACCGCCCACGTTACCGGAACCCGGCAGAATGGCGAACTTCCGATGACATGCCGATCTGCTTCAACTCTGGACTAGTCGGCCATATTTCACGTCATTGCCACACTTCCTGGGGTTGGCAGCCATGGTCGCATTATGCCAACACTTCACGCCCACCTGCTGGCTCTCGGATGCCGATCTACACGGGACAAGATGATGCTTCGCCATCCAGGTCCGTTCAACCAAGCCGCTCCCCGTCGCCCTCTGGACGACGGTCCCACTCAACTAACTGACGCCACCCCTTTCACCCTCCTACCACCAGTCCTCGGAAAACTGACGGGCGCAGCTCCTAGAGGTGAGCCTGCTTCGACGACCCGACCCGAAATTCCTCTACACACGATACCCGGACACAACAACTTGATTAAAGTAAATGTTGACGGTACTTCTGTAGCAGCACTCATTGACAACGGCGCTCACATATCAGCCATGAACTCCAGCCTTTGTGCTCGACTCAAGAAAGTGCTCACTCCTGCTCCGATCACTCTTGTCCGAGAAGCTGATGGTGCAACACCAGCGGTCACCGGGATGTGTGCCGCCCGTGAAACTGTTGCTGGATGTCATACCACTGTTCTGTTTTACGTACTGGACCACTGCCCACATGACATTATTTTGGGACTCAATTTTCTGTCGGAGCATTCCGCCCTAATTGACTGTTCTGCTGGTGTTGTTAAGCTCGTCCTACCACACGCCGTTGGCCCTACTCATCCTGCGCCGCCAAAGCTATGCTCCGCCGACTTTGTTCGCCTATCTTGTCGAGTTGTGACATATATCGACGTCTCTTCTGATCCACCTGTGGCTGACGGCGATTATGTCATGTCACCTAATCCTACAGTACTCTGTTCTCTCAATGTTGTGTTCCCCCACACCATCATCAGAATGAAGGACAACGTGGCATGTCTCCCTATTGTGAACTTTGAACTTTCCTCTGAAGTGCTGCCACGAAGAATATCCCTTGCAACCCTTGCCCCGGCCGTTGACTACCACGTATCGGCCTTAACAGAGGATACACCTTTATCTGCAAGTATTCAGTCACGCTGTAACCTAGAATGCATAACTGGAATGATTGCCTCTGATCTCCCGGCCGAGCATGTGTCTGCGCTTCGTCGCCTTCTTGCGTCGTATCAAGACGTCTTTAATCTCTGCGACCGACCCCTAGGTCAAACGACCGTCGCAAAGCATCGCATCAACACTGGTGATGCAAATCCAGTACACCGGCGACCCTATCGGGTTTCCTCTACCGAGCGCCACGTGATCCAGCAAGAAGTCGACAAGATGCTTGCCCGAGACATTATTGAACCTTCTTCAAGTACTTGGGTTTCGCCCGTTGTGCTTGTGAGAAAAAAGGATAACATTATGCTGGCACATCTGTGTCGACTACAGAAATCTTAACAAGGTTACAAAAAAAGACGTGTATCCTCTGCCGCGGATAGATGACGCTCTTGACTGCCTTAGTGGAGCAAATTATTTCTCTTCCATCGACCTTCGTTCCAGGTACTGGCAGATATCAGTTGATGATCTGTACCGTGAAAAGATGGCATTTATAACTCCCGGTGGGCTCTATCAGTTCAAAGTAGTGCCATTCGGGTTATGCAATGCCCCGGCTACATTCGAACGAATGATGGACGCTCTTCTTCACGGTTTCAAGTGGTCAATCTGCTTATGCTACCTTGATGACGTCACTGTTTTTTCGCCAACTTTTGAAATTCACCTCGAGCATCTCTCAACATTTCTTTCGGTTTTCCGCAAAGCAGGGCTCCAACTAAACTCGTCGAAATGTCACTTCGGACGCCGGCAGCTCACTGTCCTTGGACACCTTGTCGATTCTTCTGGTGTTCGTCCCGATCCTGAGAAAATCGGCGCCGTCAAAGATTTCCCTGTGCCGACCTCTGCGAACGATGTTCGAAGTTTTGTGGGCCTTTGTTCTTACTTTCGTAGATTTGTGCGGAATTTCGCTGACGTCGCACGCCCGCTCACGGAACTACTAAAAAATGTGACTTTCGTGTGGGGACTTGAACAAACCAGAGCATTCGTTGAACTGACGAGTAGACTTACGACGCCACCGATTCTCGGCCACTTTGATATATGCGCTCCAATGGAAGTGCGTACCGACGGCAGCGGCCACGGAATCGGAGCCGTTTTGGCACAACGACAGCATAGCTGCGAGCGCGTTATTGCATACGCTAGCCGACTTTTATCGCCAGCAGAGCAAAACTACTCCATCACAAAACGTGAATTCCTCGCACTCGTCTTGGCAGTGGCTAAATTTCGGCCGTATTTGTATGGACGCCCATTCACGGTTGTCACTGATCACCATGCCTTATGCTGGTTGTCGTCCTTAAAAGATCCTAGTGGACGTCTCAGCCGGTGGGCTCTACAGCTACAGGAATACTCCTACACGGTTGTCTACAAATCGGGTCGCCACCATGAGGATGCTGATTGCTTGTCGCGTCATCCAGTAGACCAAGCAGACCTTTCTGAAAGCGATGAGTCTACTTGTGTTTTGGCACTTTCCACGTTTAGCAACATTGGAGATCAGCAACGCCGCGATCCTCACCTGAGAGATATAATCCTTCGGCTTAGTGGTCCCACAACTCCTCCGTCTCTCCGTATGTTCCTGCTCCAAGATGACGTCTTATACCGCTACAGCATGCATCCTGATGGACCTGAGCTGCTGTTGGTCATACCACAACATATGCGTCAGACTGTCCTTGCACAGTTGCATGATATTCCGACAGCTGGTTGCCTGGGAGTTTCAAGAACTTATGACCGCGTTCAATGTCGCTTCTTTTGGCCCGGTATTTACCGATCTGTCTGCCGTTACGTCGCCTCATGCAAATCTTGTCAACACCGCAAAAAACCAGCAACCCTTCCAGCGGGACGCCTTCAGCCCATTCAGATCCAATCCAAACCATTTTATAGGGTAGGTGTTGACTTACTAGGACCGTTCCCTTTATCGGCCAGCGGAAATAAGTGAATAGCAGTCGCCACGGATTACACCACTCGGTATGCCATCACACGGGCCCTGCCTACCAGTTGTGCGACCAACGTCGCTGACTTTCTTCTAGAAGACGCCATATTGCACCACGGCGCTCCTCGGCAACTGCTTACCGATCGGGGTCGCTACTTTTTATCACAAGTTATCCAAGACATATTACACTCTTGCGCTACAAAGCACAAGTTCACAACGGCGTATCATCCTCAAACCAACGGGCTCACGGAGCGGCTAAATAGAACCATCACGGACATGCTCGCCATCTCCGTTTCTTCCGACCATCGTGACTGGGACTCCGCCCTTGCATTTGTAACATTCGCCTATAATACGTCTCGGCATGAAACTGCAGGTTTCTCGACATTTTTCTCCTTTACGGACGAGAACCTACGTTGCCTTTCGACACGCTCCTTCCTGCCGTTAGCCACACGTCAGAATATGCCCGCCATGTGATATCTAGAGCTCTAGAGGCACGTGAGATTGCCCGCCAGCGTCTGAGTGATTTCCAGGAACGACAACGACAGGTCTACAACGCGTGCTATTGTGATACCCACTTCAGTCAACGTGACACAGTCCTTCTCTGGACGCCGTCGCGGCGAGTTGGCCTGTGCGAAAAGCTGACTTCACCGTACTCGGGTCCGTACCGTGTGGTGCGCCAAGTCACCGACGTGTCATATAAAATTCAACCTCTTAACGCCACCAGCGCGCGATCGTGTTCTGACGTTGTTTACGTCACTCGGCTGAAGCGATATTACTCGGACCAACCAAGCACCGAGACGATGCCTTCTCCGCCGGGGGTGATGTTACGGGGTGCCACAAATGAACATTTTAGAAAAGAAGACGATGTTTAGGACGAGCTCGTGCAGACTGGGCTCCATATTGTATGTCGGCCTGTATACCAAAAGTAAAGGTATTTTTCAGACACCTTCTCCCCGTAACAATACCATCGGGAATAGTACCAGTGTCTAAAGCTGGACTGCAGATATGCTGCGGTGGGCCGCACATTAACTCGGCGCCATTAATAGTTGGTTTTACCTTATTGTCCTCATAATCACAGGTAGTATTTTTAATAATGACTTTGGGTCCGTAAGTATTTTTAATTGACTACATGAAGTTTCTTTGTCATGCATATCCACCACTCAGCCTCTCATGGTTTCAGCCCGCCAAGTGTGGTGGCACGACATGCATGGTTTGCCTTAACAGTGGTAGTACGTACTTATCTGACCTGATTGAGTACGAGTTTGATAATTTATTTATTAATAATTTATTTTTAAATACTGCAATCCTTGATAGGGATTCTAGCTGGTGGGTTACAGTGCATAAAAAGAATACATTGTTTACAACAACTGTACAATTCAACACAGATAAAATGGCTCTTCTTCTCAGGTACAAAAAGTTGTTACAAATAATACAACAACAACAGAGGATTGTTATACAATGCTACTTAAATTGGGACTCAAACAAACTTAGAGAAGGCTGTAGAACTTGTGAATTCTGAAGTTTATTCCAATCGGAAATATTTCTGGGAAAGAAGGAATACTTATAACAGTTAGTACGTGTGCGATGGGGGGTGACTGTTAGTTGGTGTCTTTGTCTGGTCGCGTACCCAGCTGAGAATGAAATCACATCTGAAAAATCTATTTTATAATGCCCTTTGATTATTTGATAGAAACACTTCAGGCGCGTTTAAAGATTCCTGTGTGCTAACGACGGTAAGTCGGCTCGTCATAGAAGTTCGGTAACTGAAGTGCGCCCAAAATTGTTAAATATGTAGCGCGCAGCCTTCTTTTGTACGTTTTCCAGCCTGCTGATGTTTGTCTTTGTTTATGGATCCCAGATAACGACGCAATATTCTAATGTTGGTCGAACTACTGATTTGTACGCAAGTAAACGAACATCAGGAGTGGAAAGTTTCAGCGCTCGTCTAAGAAAGAAAAGCTTTCTATTCGCGGCAGCAATCACAAAATCAATGTGCTTATTCCAATTAAGATTATTAGTTATCCATTAACCGAGGTACTTATATTGAGTTACTTCTCTCAGAGTGATTGCGTTCACAGAGTAGTTAAAGACAAAAGGATTCTTTTTCTGGGTAATTCCCATGACTACAGTTTTATCGAAGTTTACAGCCATCTGTCATTGGTCACACCATGTGATAACTTTTTGAAGGGCATCGTTTAGAAGAAATTGATTTGACATGCTGCTTATTTCAGAGTAAATTACGCAATCATCTGCAAAAAGTTTCATTTTCACAGGCATATTGTCAACTATATCATTAATATATACCAGAAAGAGAATGGGACCAAGCACCGAACCCTGGGGAACGCCAGAGCTAACCGTTAGCCTAAAGGAGCTGCTGTTTTTAAAATTAACAAATTGTTCCCGGTCTGATAGGTATGCCAAGATCCATTTAAGTAATTGGTTGTTCCTGAAAATTTTGTCTAGTTTGAAAAGAAATTTTTGGTGTGAAACTTTATCAAAGGCTTTGGAGAAATCCATGAAAATGGCGTCGGTTTGATTGCCGTTATAAATAGAGATAGCAAAGTCATGCACTGTCTGTACCAGCTGGCTGCAGGTAGAGTATCCCTTCTGGAACCCATGTTGAAAGTTGATTAGTACACTATGTGTTTTCAGAAATTCAGATATGTGATTGTGTATAATGTGTTCTAGTAATTTGCAGCAAGTTGATGTTAAAGAAATTGGACGGTAGTTACTAATCATATGCTTGGATCCTGTCTTATGTAATGGCTTCACTCTGGCGGTTCTCCAGTCACTCGGCAATTCTTCCTTATGTAAAGATCTCGAAAACAAGAAATGTTAATATTTTGAAGTCCATTCTGCGTAACGCAGTAAGAACATGTTCGCGATATTGTCTTGTCCTGGCGACTTTTTACATCAAGCTTTAAAAGCATAATAAGAATACCTTCTTCACTTATTACTACGTCTGACATGGGGGGAAAATTCGCTTCCATTATTGAAAGTGAATTGATTGATTGATTTGTGGGGTTTAACGTCCCAAAACCACCAAAATGAGAGACGCCGTAGTGGAGGACTCCGGAAATTTTGACCACCTGGGGTTCTTTAACGTGCACTCAAATCTGAGCCAACGGCCATCGGAAGTGAACCATTGTCTTGTACAAAGACAGATTTAAAGTGCTTGTTAAATGCATTAGAAATAATAGATTCATGGTTTACTCGCACACCGTCAATATCGAACACGTCACAGACTGAAGATGTTGGACTGATTGTCTGCCAAAATTTGTCAGGGGTTGTGGCTCTAAACCTTGGGAGAGACTCACTATAATAGCGGTTTTTATCTTCAGTCAGCTGAATTTTGAGCTTTCAGCTAATTTCAGATATTTTTGTTTTTCTACAAGAAGTGCATTTTCGTGACTCTTGCTTTTTTTGCCTTTTTAATTGCCTTTTCAAACGTAATGTGTCCCGAGTGATCCAGCGATTTTTCTTTGGCATTCTTTTTATGATGCGCGGTACAAATCGCTCGACACATTCATTAACTATATCTTTAAAAAAATTTCAAAGACTTTCAACGTCAAGATTACTGTGTGAAAGGGCATCAAAAATAAAAGACAGCATATCTATGATTGATGTGTCGTCTGCGCGAGATAAATTTGGGAAAGTTTTAGTTTTTAAGTTCTTGTTTAGGGAAACATCTGATAGTTCCAGGAGCACAGCCTTGTGATCTGATATTCCGGGACAAACACTGCAAGCTGTCTTGGAAGAAATTGACCCGCTAACAAAAAAAGATCAAGGATTGCCGAAGAGCTGCCTTGTACTCTGGTAAAGTCCTCGACAATCTGTAATAAATCAAACGTAAAGGCAATATCTAACATTTCTTCGCCAAATAAATTATTACGGGTTTTAAGCGAGAAGGCTTTCCATTCAACACCAGGCAAACTAAAATCCCCACTCAAAATAATGCGATCACCAATCTGTACATGTTTGTCGAGGTATGTCCGCAGCTCTTCCTATACTGTAATAGTGGAGCTGGGGGGCCTGTAAATACCTCCAATGATGAATTTTGTGCTGCTATGAAAGGCCTTGCAAAAAACACCTTCAACATTAGGTATATCAGGCATTCCTATGACGTTTAAAGAATTTTTATATATCAGAGCAACTCCTCCCCCTTTACTGCCCTGATCTTTCCTATATACGCTGTAGCCAGCTGGTGCAAATTCGCTATCGTATATGTCTTTGTGTAACTAGGTTTCGGTTGGAACAGCGATACGGGGATCATGCGTGAGCAACAACGCCTATAACTCATTTATCTTATTTACAACAGTTCTACAGTTCACGTTGACAACTTTCAAGCACTTAGGGTGAGCTTTGTACCGTCAGTTTTGCTTGTTTGTAATTCTAAACCTTGAATCGTTAAGTTCATCCCAACCAAACAATACGCTGTTGATACTCAGTTTGTCATAAACAAGTGTTACCTTAGCACCATCCTCTTTATGTTTTACAGTGCTTTTCCACAATTTCCTTCGAATTTCCCGAACTCGAAAGGAAAAGTCCTCTGAGAGCGAAAACGGAGTGTCTTTGAGCTTGTGCGCCGTCATTAGTACTGAAACTTTTTTCGGTAATCCATGAACCGCATAATTACCGGGCGAGGCTTATTCTCTTGTTTCTTGCCAAGCCTATGGCACCGCTCAATAGTTTCGGCAGTTAACTTTGGTTTTTCCTGGAATACCTTATCCTTTACTCTTGTTAGCAGCTCCTCGCCTGTCTCGCCTTTAACTTCGCCTAGGCCGTATAAAATGAGGTTGTTTCTACGGCTCCTATTTTCCAAGTCATCTACATTTCTAGATAGCAACGATAATCCTTGTTCGAAATTAGAAACTGATGTTTCTATTTCGCAGATTTGGTTCCCCAACTTGTTCAACAGCAATAGCTGCTGATCCATCCGCTGTACACCCTTTCGGTTAAGGTCGATATCTTACTTTCGATTACGTTCTGATTGCTGCGTATATCTTGTATAATTTCATTTGTTTAGGCTTGACCAGCGAGGAGCGCTTCCAACATTTCTTTTTCCGTGGGGCCAGGATTTGATTCAATATCGCCACACACTAACAAGTTCGTTGGTAAGGAACAAACACAACTAAGTACCCATTTTATTATTGTGGGACAAGGCAACAGCACTAAAGAACGGTCATCGCTGCGGTAGCAATGCGTAGGCAAATGTTTACAAACCTGTAGAACAAAGCAGAACGGATTCCTAACATGTTGCCGTTTGTGCTGCTGCCGTGCCCACTGAAGGATGACGGTGCTCCTTCTCTTCTTATACTGGTTGCGGGCTGGACAAGTTTTGACGTCATCTGATGAGATGCTCCTCCTGTCGGCATCCATGCATACTTTTGAACGAGGAACAGGCTCGTGTTGCTGACGAGGTGATAGCCGCTTGATGATAGCCGGATACCAGCTCCTGCAATCTGATCGGCACTCTCTGCTTCTGCACTGCAGCCGGTCGGAGTGAGCGCGCTTCCAAGAAGAATCGCCGTCACCTGTAGAACAAAGCAGAACAGATTCCTTACCATGTTGCCGTTTGTGCTGCTGCCGTGCCCACTGGCGTTACTTTAACTGCCATAATGGCGTTACTTTATCTGTTCAATAATCACCGCAAGGCTTCAGACCTAAACTTGCAAAAGGAATTGATGTTTCAGCGGCTTCTTTTTTTCAGGAAACGAAACGACCGACTAGGTGGAGGCAACGTTTTCTCAAGAAACCTGCTACGACGTTCTCTGGTTTCGTGAATAGCTTCCTCATGGTCATCTGACAAAATAAGTGACCATGAAGAAAGTGTTCACGTAACCGGGGGCTCTCAAGCAACTGGAAGCTGCATTATCACAATATATGGTGCAACTACATGCTGACGTACGGGGACACTATGCAGTACTCCTAATATGAGTATCCCACGACACGTCGACCATGCCCTA
Source organism: Rhipicephalus annulatus (assembly GCA_013436015.1). Lineage (NCBI taxonomy): Eukaryota > Metazoa > Arthropoda > Arachnida > Ixodida > Ixodidae > Rhipicephalus > Rhipicephalus annulatus. The sequence goes on from WOVY01000661.1 coordinate 376,865, forward strand.
CAGCATAGCGATGAGGAACAAATTGAGCACCTCTGAGCGACATCGTTGTCATGTATACGGAGAATGATGACGGAACGTGGAGCAGTGCCGCCAACAACAAAAAAGGGCACTCGGACGATGCGCTTCACAAGGAAGCTGAACGCCATGAAGCTAGTGGCGTCGGTGAGCCCGTACAAGATGATTAAGTTGACAAACCGGACTCCCTCGGCAATGCTGATGTACGCCTAAGTGAATTTGCCCGAGAAGAAGGCCTGCTGCATAGCGCTATAGATGGTGAGCGACACAATAAGCTGCTGATGGACGCGCCGCATATGGCATATGGTTTCAATGAGTAGCTGCATGGGCGGTGTGAGAAACAAAAAGGAGACTCGAACCAAGCGTCTGCCCATGTTCAAACGGAACTGCTGAGCGAGCTCACGCCCGTGGCTCTGGCTCATGCCCACCGCCCTTTTTTCCTCCTTCATTTGTAACACACTCCCGCGGCTAGCAGAGTCGTGAAAATGTTCGGGTCACAGCGGCCAAGTTCAGGCGAACATTTGCGAACAAGATGCGAAAAAGTGAAAGGGAGATGTGAAACTAGTGAAGGGGGGGTAGTGTGTCTCGGAGACGATGGAGTGCTCCGCCATGACAATGAAGCTTGGGTAGGCGGCGGCTTGTCTTGCGGAGGAAGTGGTTCATGCTCACAGTAGTGTCTTGTTGAATTCGGGGTCACAGTGCCATCTTCAGGTAAACCGGGAGCTTTGACGCTTCTTGTGTGCCCTGTAGGAGAACGAGTGCACCCTTGGCCTGCTTTCTCAGACTCGTGAAGTTTTCTGGAAATTTTCGCGCTTATTGGGAGTGGTCATGAATTTTTTCACGCGTGCTTGGCTCAGAAGTACATCTGATCTGTTTGAAGACTCCAAAGTATACCATTTATATTGATCATTTGGTTATATTCTTATCAGTGGAAAAGATACCTGGTAGCTCCACTTGAAAATTTAGGATTAGAAGTAAATGTTGCCGTAATTTTATCGTCTGGCAGCACTAAACAACGTTATAGCCACACGGACGTCTGCTTTGTGGTATTCGACTACATAATGGAAACAAATCAATTGCCATGTTAGAGGGCATGTATCTACTTACATAATTCGGTTTAGACCCATCATTACCTTTGTCTCAAATCACATATGATATTCTGCATCCTTGCTCAGATAAACACCTTTCTTCCTTTTCGATTATTTGGGGTTTTGTTTGTATATATATATATATATATATAATGCTACGTGCATGCATTATGCATATTGATATCCTGGGCGGCGGCGCGCGTGTGTGCCTTACGAGGAAGAAGAATGGTGATATCCGCTCGATCGCTGGTTAACCGTGACACCTTTACTGATGGTTTTCAATACTTCTAATCCACAGCCTCGTCGATGCGGCATCGCGTCTTATCCGTAACATATTTGGTGAAGGTGGAACGTTCTTCGTCCTCGCCATGGAGCTTCATCGTGGCCACACCAATTAGTCTCCGGCCATGGCTACCAATGACAACAACCTGTCAGCGTCTTCATCTGTAACTCGAGCCACTACATACCTGACGATGCCCTACCCCCGTGATCCCGGTGCAGAACCTGTGCTTGACGTTGACTACTGTCTCCTTATGTATGAGCGTGTTAGCCAGACACACCGACAGGATTCTACCATGATGCTCACCAACGTAATCTTTTACTTAGATGGCACCCCACGTGTTTGGTTTGACGCCCTTAAGACCGAGATCCTCAGCTGGGATACCTTCAAGGAGCGACTACGCGACGTATTTGGGGACCCGTCTGGTCACCAAATGGAAGCGCGAAAAGAACTTGCCAATCGTGCGTAGCCATCAGCTAAGTCGTATGTCTCGTACATACAGGACGTGCTCGCGTTGTGCCCGAAAAGTGGACGTGCAAATGACATACAGTGACAAGGTCGGTCACATACTCAAGGACATCGTGGATGACGCCTTCAACCTGCTCGTGTACACTAACGTCACGACCGTCGATATGATTACTAAAGAATGTAGCCGCTTCGAAGTGGCCAACAGCCGCCGTGCCCTGCCTCAATTTACGCGGCTACCAAACATGGCTGTTACATCAACCTGCACCGATCTCACTGCCGCACTAACCATGCAGGAGAACGTGACACGTATATTTCGACGGCAGCTTGAGGCGTCAAGTCTGGCGCCATTCCCTTCATTTCCACTCGACCATCGTGCCGCGCAAACGCCTCCGGCGGTCTCCGTTCTTTAGGCCATCTTTAGGCAATAAATTTTCCTGTGGCCTGTTCTACCTCTAGACCGATGACAAGAAATGCATCGCGCCTCGACTGATATTTTCTTCCGTGATCCCGCGATCCGACGCAATGGAGAACTGCAGGCGTCAAACCGATCTGCTTCTGCTGCCACCGAGCTGGCCATGTCTCCCGCTACTGTCGCAGAACGGCCCCAACCTGGACCCAATTTTTCTCTTCTGGCGCATACGACGACTTCCGTTGGTATTCGCCCAGTCGCGTGCAACCTACTTACGACGTCCTTAGCAGCCACTCCACCTCTCATTCGCCGTCACCTCAACGCCACCGTTCCCCATCGTTCCAACCACGCCACTATCCATCGCCGGTCAGCTATAGATTCTCTCGGACGGAAAACTAGATCATGCAGCTCCGGAAGGTTGTGCTGCATCAATTGCGATTGATTCAAATCATCCGTTTACGCTCCCCACTAATTCGAACTTGATCGATGTGTATGTGGACGGTATTTTTTTGACAGCTTTAGTCAGTACCGGAGCTCAAGTGCCCATAATGAGTGCTCATCTGTGTCGCCTACTCAAAAAAGACATCATGCCTGCAGCGCCTCAAGCCCTACATGTCGCTGATGGTAGAACTGTGGCCGTCTCAGAAATGTGTACCGCTTGTGTCAGCATTGCCGGCTGCCATGTCTCCGTTTTATTTACGGAGCTCGAGAATTGTCCTCACGACCTAATCTTCGGCATTGACTTCTTATCCACGCAATCTGCCCTTATCGATTGTACCTACAGTACTCTCTGCCTGGAACTTCCTTTTCATTTGGATTTTCTCCCTGAACTCCCGAACGGCCTATGCATCACTGACTTTTTCCGGCTACCACCAAAAGCTCTCACTTTCGTTGAATTGGCAACCCCCTCTCCAGTGCTCGATCGGCGATTATATCGTGACAACGATTCGTGATGTTCTCCTGGCGTGTGACATTACTGTCCCACACTCCGTCGTAACTATGGCTTCTAACCGAACATATTTACCTGTTATCAAAAATTTCGGTTTCATAAAGAAAGTGCTACCTCAGAGAATTTCGGTTGCCACGCTAAGACCCTCAATGGACAATTACGTCACCAGTTTTGTGGCAGACGTATGTCCCGATCACCCGTGTCACCCGCAGGATGTCACGTGCCTCGGTGCAACCTTACGCTCCATGATCGCTCCGGACCTCAAACCTGAGAGGTCAGCCGCGCTAAGCCGCCTTCTGGCGTCATACTGCGCCATATTCGACATCGACAGCCGTCCACTCAGCTAGACTTCACTCGTGAAGCACCGCAGTAACACAGGTGAATTTTTCCCATTCGTCACCAACCATACCGGGTGTCTGTCCCCGAGCGTAAGGTAATTCAATGGGAAGTCACCAAGATGCTTGCCAAAGGAATGATTGAACCCTATTCGAGCCCTTCGGTGTCCCCCATTGTGCTCAATAAAAGCAAGATGACACGTTACGCTTCTGTGTTGATTACCACCATCTGAATAGAATCACGAAAAAGGACGTTTACCCTTTGCCCTGCATCGATGACGCTCTCCATTGTCTCCACGAAGCTCGATACTTTTCTTCAAAAGACCTACGTTGCGGCTGAGATGTGAATGCGAGTTGCTTACTGGGTTCAGTGGTAGTGGCGTCGACTGATACGTGTGGGGATGGTGTTTGCGTCTTGTTTGCGAACTCTTCGTAAGGAGCAGCCTGGATGTCCTCGTTCAAGACCATGAGTTTGGCATTCTTCGCGACAATGAGGTCGAGCTCGCTGCTCCGCGGTTGCACGGGACCACACCACTGGCGGTGCGTGCGTTTTCCCTCTTTGTCTGGGACGAGAGGCTGTCTACGGGAGCTGCAGCTCAGACCACAGAAAACCGGGTCCTTATGGTCGATCCGCACGGTGTACCCGGGGTTTCTCTTGGACATCAAGATATCCATGGCGCACCGTGGGGACGAGCCTTTTCACTGAAACGCCGTGGATCGCATAGACAATGGCAGGCCTCTCGGCGTGCGCTGAAAATTCGTTCGCGTTGTGGTTGACGTTGATGTCAGCAGGCCACTGGAAGACCAAATTTTTGCTTGATTCGACGTCGATGCGGGAGGATTTCTGAGGCTAAGGCTAGTCGAAAGCGAAGTCGCGGCCTGCGGTGACGTCAAGGTGAGAAGAGTCCTGAGGCCGGTCGCAAGCGAAGTCGATGCCTGCTACGGGATCGTTGCAAGAGGGGCCGAGAAGCCGGTCAAAAGCGAAGTTGCTACCTGGTCCAACGTTGAGCCGAGAGGGTTTAGGAGGCCAACGGAAGGCGAGATCGCGGTCTGTGATGTGGATGTAAGAGGGGTCGAGAGGCCAGTCGAAGGTGAAGTTGCGGCCTGCTCCGACGTTGAGGCGAGATGGGTCGAAAGACTTATGGAAGGCGGCGTCGAGGCGGGCTGCGATGTGAACGCGAGAGGCTTACGAAGGGCAGTGGTAGTGAAGACAGCCGATGCTGGTGCGAATGGCGGTCATAACCCAGAAGCGCGGCAAGCCCTCCTTTGAGCGCAATTGACTTCGTCCTCAAAGTCGCTGAAAGTAATCAAGTTTGCCCTTAAAATTTCGTAGGGAGAGTAAGCCTGGATCTTTCCGTCAAGGTTCATTAGGTGGGCGTGTGTCGCGACGAGAAACGCGAGGAGCTCCTGGAGCCTGAAAGCGGGGGTCATTGAGTCGGCTAGACGGGCGTCGAGCATCCAAATGTCTTTTGCTATGGCTGTCCGAAAGAAGGCGCGCTGTACTCGGAGTAAATCTATGGGCGAGAATCGAGGACCAGACGACCGGGTGAGTTTCGACACCAGAACGAAGTGTGAGAAACACAAGAAACAAGAAAACAAGACCCGGACCCGATCGTCTGGCTACATCGAAGGTGAACGGAACAACTAAACGAGCCAGCGCCCCAAGGCTCGTCCTCGAGCTCACCACCCTTTCTTCCTTCTTTATTTGCAACACCCAGACAAAGTGACGCTGGCGGCACTTTGACACACACACACACTCACACAAAACAACGACTGGGTTCACAATGTTTTGACCTTGTTTTAAGACGAACAAATAAATGTCACCTTCGCTTTTTATTGGAAACGTGGTTAGCTGAACAAATACTTTATCTCAGTGCTGAGTAAAATGTCTCTGTGAAATTTGTTGTACGTGCTTCTCATCAGCACACTCGCGTGTTTGTGTGAGCGTGTGAGTGTGTTTATGTATGCATCTTTCTCTCTCTCTCTCTCTCTCTTTCTCTCTCTGCGCGCGAATGTGAGTGTATGTGTGCGCGTGTGTGTTTGTTTGCTTGCGTGTGCATGTGAGTGTGTGCGTTCGTGTATGCTGTGTGCGTGCGCATGTGTCTATGTATACATGTCTCTCTTTGTGGTGTGGTGTGTGTGTGTGGTGTATGAGTTCTCCTCGCTAATATGCAGGAAGAATGTGCATGATGGATATATTCTCTTGCTGTCTACAGCCTGTGTGGTTAGGATGAAGCCTATTTATTCATTTATTCTCTACGATAATAGTTGCCTACAGAGGCGCTACAGGTGCATTTCAGTACTCTCGATGTTTGCAGAGCAAGGGTTGCGCATGCTCGACCACTGCGTTGTAGGCTAGATTTTAGAAGGTAGCAAGCGATGCGAGGGACGCGCAGAGTATAAAAAAACAAAAAACAAAATAACTTTAAAATAACCAAGTGAATTTACCATCAACCTCGTCTCCGTTTATTATACAGCGAAGCCGAGTTGTGTTCTTCTCGAAACTTAGCGAGATTGCAGCAGTCAGTAGTGACTGCAGGCACTTGTTTTCAATGCTTTGAATGTGATGTTTTACGTATAAATATCATTGTTTACACAAATTTTAATATCAGCTTATCTGGAAGTCGTCGCTCGTCGGCGTCTAGTCCTTACTTATCTCTTGCGGACCTGTTGACATGCAATTATGAAGTCAGGGCGAACACAGAGCTGCATTATTATGGCTAACTTTAGGAGGAATATATATACGGGCGTGCTTCCGAATAGTCAGACAAGGAATGTAACAGTGCTTTACCAATTTATATATAGGTCTGCGGTGTTAAGTTCCAAAGGCGAAAACAAAGAAGAAATCTCACTTTTAAAATCACGCAAGCTAGCTTATACTACTTGGGTCCCAGATTATTCGGACGATGAGTATTACGCGAAAAAGATAGCAATATGTTATAATATTTTTCATCAAGTTTTCATCTTGGTGCTTGCCTTTAGGCCATAAGTGTCCTGTAGTTCCACAAGCACATGTGTGATTCAATTGTACGAGTATATACTTCGAACTTCTGTTTACTAGCTTCCATTCTTCACCACAAAACTAAGGAAGACATTGTAATTGCTATGGATTCGAAGCTTTTCGAAATAATTCCGATGCCTAAAAATAGCGACAATTGGGTTATCCTTGACAACTTAAGGCCAATTTTCAATACATCTAATTTGGTTAAACTAATTGAAAGACTTTTGAATGCACGTAAAAAATACATTGAGGAGAAGTCAATACTGATGCCTAGTGATATTGGCGTTAGATTAAGATGTTCCCTCTCGTGTGCGCACGTGGAATTCGAGAGTCGTATATAGTTGGCTCGGCGTAGAGTTGTGCATTAGTTAGTCCAAATTGGCCAAAAATTACGACAAAGCTGATCATAAAATACGAATTGAGGAGATATAAATGTATCGCTTACCAAACTACATGACAGCATGGGTAGCAAAGTTTTTAAGGAGAAAGGGAAAAAGTTTTATTGCTTTTATAGGGGTTGTTTTTTCTACAGATATCAGCAGTAGCATGGCGTACCACAGGAGGCAGTGCTCTCACCGGTGTTGCTTAACATCTTCCTCAGCTCGACTCCAACACGTAGCGATATTCATGTATATGTGTATGCAGATGACATAGCCTTCATTGCTGGAAATAGTAATCTGCAATTACTTGACCAGACATTACAGATTTACCTAAACATAATAGAGCAATGCCTTGAAAATATTCAACTGTATTTAAACGGAAACAAACGCGCGCTTTTCCCATTCTTGTTCAAGGATCCTGTCAACATCTCCCTGATGCATGACACAGAGCTGATTCTCCAGACAGACTCACTCAAGTACTCAGGCATTACACAAACCAGCTCGTTAAATTGGAGAAGTCACATTGACCAAATCGGTTCCAAGGCAAAACAATACTTGGGGTGGTTACGCAAGCTCAGCAATAGAAAAACGGTGTTGTGAAGAAATTCACGGGTGATGATTTATAAAATATACATGTGGCCTATCATGGAATTCGCTTGTGCATTATTTTCTGGCAGTGCACTTATAAAATGAGACCACTAATACTGTTAGAAAGGTAATCTTTACGATTGTGCCTTGGAGTGCCTAAGTTTGTTGTTAAGAATGTGCTTTACATGTAAGTGAGACTCCCTTCATTGTTAAATCGATTCAATATGGTTACTGTGCAAACATTTTTAATATTTACAATTCACCCAAGAGAGAATATTTTTATGCTTTTATTAAAGAGCCAATCTTATATTGTGAAACTCAGTGGTCAGAATTCCACACACCACGGATCATGTTCGTTCAAAAGCTGCAACAACCACTGAACGTCCAAATCAAAAATCGTTCGTCAACAAGTAGCTCTCATTTCGGCTCTCTAGTAGAATTTGAGACTACCTCATCAACGCAAAACAAATGCCATTTCAATACTTGAATGATTGGCTATCTGATCACTTGGCACATGTGAACACTAACAACATGATTGCGACTGATACATCCGTATCAAATGTGAAAGCTGGGGTAGGTATCTTCTGGCGTTCCCTTGACTGGCCCTTTTCGTTTTTGCTCCCAGAGTACACACCAACATACAAAGCAGAATTATTAGTTTTGTACTGGCCTTGCACAAACTTCCTTCAGACGAATCAGAAATAGTTGTAATTCCAGATCGTATTTCAGTATGTGCTGCACTGTCTTCAAGATCCAACTTAACACTTATGCATATGTTTTGACAACTCATGCCGACCAACTTGCAGAAACTTGTTACGGGTACCAGGTTATTGTGGCATATATCTCAATGAGGTGACAGATGTACTAGCCACATTATCTCTTAGCGGTCCACTTCGCCCGATTTTGAAAGGCTAACGGAAGTCCCGAGAATTCGAAGGCTGACGGAAGCCCCGAGTTCACCAAGCGCATCGAATACAAGGACCCGGTTTCCTGTGGTCTGAACTGTAGCGCGCCAAGGCAGTCTCTCATCCCAGGCGAAGAGGGCAAACGCACGTACTGCCCGTCGCGCAGCCCCGTGTGCCTTGTTACATTTTGGCCCGGCAGTTCATCTGGGCTGACGCCATTGTGCGTAAGCCAGTTCGCTAGGAATGCTTTCTACCCCATCGGCGCCCAGTCTGCAAGACGCTGTCCTGGAGATGTTCGAGTCAATATTCGGGTCTCAACGAAAGCTTCGTGAGACAAGCCTTTTGTTAAACGGGTTTGAACCGCGTGAGACGGCGCCACTTTGGCTGGTCTCATTACGTCCACCTCTCGCATCGGCTTTTGTCATCTACGCGAGGACATCGCAACGCAGCGAAAGCGTGGAAGCATGGGAACGTGTCCAAGATGCCGTTCCCAGGGATCGAGCATTTGGGCTGCCATGTTCGAGAGAGTTCTGGAAGCCTCTAGCTGAAAGCAGCCATGGACCGATGCTGACATTCGGGTCAGCAGCCATCTACCCGGAGGAGCTTAACTTCCCCTCTCCGGAAGTTTACCTCCTCGCCCTGCGGTGCCTTCAAGGTGTGGGCCCAATGCGTCATTGTTTGGCGTCCTCTTGCTACCATTGGACCTTTTTTCTGAGCCGAGTGATGCAATATCTGCACCATCTCTTATGGGTGGACCACTGGGACTTAGTCACCTGATTAGTCGCAAGAGTGGTCACCACCTTCTTTGAACCTCCGTGTAAGGAGACGGTGGGCTATAAAGGCCGACGAAATTTTGTTCAGAAGTCGCGGAATCATGAACTGAATCTCTGTTGTACATAATGCGGGATCTTCTGAATCCCTGTACAGTTCCGATCTTTTAACGAATATGTAAATAAACTTTCGTTCTTTCTATCTTACGAACGCGTCTCCTCACTGGCGAAGATCGGCTATATGGACGACGGCGGGGAGCCAGCTACCGCGAAGAAACCCGCCGTATCTGCTATCAACCTCTAGCCCTTAACAACTGGATTGCAGCGGTGGGATGGACCTCCTGACATGGTGCTGTGCTGTGGTGAGTGCTTGGCCCTTGCTTTCACTTTACGGGCTTCATTTTGTGAGTGTGACTTGACAGAAGCTGGATTGTGTGTGAGTCAGGAGATCATTTAATTGTGATTTAGAGGGATCACCTACTTATGTGTGAGAGGCAGGATGCATGTACGACGGCAATCATAGAGATGAGGACAATGCTAAAAGTGGATCGTTTGTGCATTCATTAAGACATGGTTGTTAATGTTAAGAAAGCAATGGGCAGGTCACAAATTTTAAAGCTGATTTTGCAAAAGGCCAGTGAGGAGGACAATAAATACGCGTTACAAGATTTCAAAAGATTGGAGGAACGAAAAAGGGGAAGGAACAAGATAAGCAGATGGCGCGAGATATAGAAGAGAGTGATAAAGCTTTCAATTTTGAGATTGAACTATTGGAACTGAAAATCGAGGCAATGCGGCGCAATCTTCAGCCGTCGGCAACTGTAGTGCACGGGAAGTGCGATTATCAAATGAGTTAGGTGCAGTTAAGAGCCGTAGAAAAGGCTAGCACAACTGAAGGCAGCAGCAGGTTCGAAGAACAACCGAATGCCAGAGCTGCGAAAGATGCTGCTCTAATGAGAGAGGTCACTGAAGGGCGAGAGCGAACGCGACGAGGTGCTATCCCAGCAAACCAGCTAGCAAACTAGCTAGGATAGCTGTAGAAAAGCTGCTACAGACCTCAACTGTGGTTGTCGCGACGGTGCATCTTGCAAATGAGGTCGAAGTTGGCAAGAACACCTGAGAAAGCAAAGAAGCAGCGAATGTAGAGAGCGACAGTAACAGAGCAGTTGCATATAACTCCCAGGATTGCGAGCGAAATTGTTCAGAGGACAAAAGCTGTATTATTGCTGAGGTGTCCTGAGCTGCAGGTATACAGTGAGAAAGAGACGATTTGGTCCAAAATCATTAAGACTGCGCGGGTGAGACAGCAGACGAAAGTTGTGAGTTGCAGACGAGTGTGAGTTGCAATCGGGAGGCTCAGAAACGAGCCGCAAAAAACGTCGGAGAGCCGCGAGCGACACAAAAGGCACTACGCGTGTTGTGGAAATCCCGAAAAATTTTAGCGTAGCAGGCAAAAGGAGGCACGAAGAGCAAATTGAAAGCGGGTTTCTCGCGAATGCATTCTGTGTAAGGCTTAGGTACTTCAGTTCTATCGACAGCGTGTTGCAGGGCGCGAGCGAGTGCAGTTTCAGCACAGGAGGGTCGCCCCGACACAGCAACAGTGTCATGAAATCGAACTGCCGAAGTGCTATGAAAGGTGGTGCAGGAGCACCCTTAAGCTGTACACCCACCGATGACACAACCCGTGGGGAATTTCCTGACAGTGCAGGAAAAGTCGGTCGCAAACGTCGCTGTGAAAGAGTGAAGCGGGCGCGCGCGAAAAAGCAGAGGGATGACACAGGTGGCAGGCAGTCCGACGAAAGAAAGAAGGGTAGCTCATCAGCCAGTTCAACGGAGAGGTCTTTGTGGCGTGAAGTAAGGCGCCAGCGGCGAAAGGGTAGGCCATAGCGTGTATCCTCGTGACGGAACGCACGCCAGAGATTTACAGCCTTGCGTGCACAAGAGTTTCGTAGGGGTTCTAGAAGATAGGCCCCAGTAACTACGCACCACGTGGGTGCAAGCAAAAAAGAGCCACCGCCACTCTATCCCATGCGTTGCTCGGGTCCCCTCCGCCGAACTGACCGAAGCAGGCCGAAATCGCGAATAAGGCGTGACTGCGAAGTTCAGCATATAAAACGTGCACGTTGTAGTGTCGGGCATTTTCGAAGTCCGCCAATACCATGACCACCGCGTGTACGACTGAAGAGTGAAGGACAGCTGTAGGCTGGAGAACGCGCGACCAAGGAGTTTTGTTGCAAGCATGTTTGTGTGTTTATTTCTGGTTCAAAGTGGTATTCATATGATATTTCCACAGCTTCTTTGTTTAGTTAGTTTTTCACTTCAATACATTTCAGTAAACTTTATGAGAGTTTCGACTCGTGTTGTTAAGCATTATGCGGATGCAGTGCCCCGCATCAGTCAACCGACTACGTGCAATGAGTTTTTATTTTATGTAAGAGCACGATAGTCGTGGATGAACATTTAGTACGCCCACTAGTTTGAAAGCGAGGTAGCGTTGTCGAGTGGAGTTAAAGTTTGTATGCTTCGTACCTTTTTATGAAGCGTGAGTTTATACACTGTTCTAAAAGAGTGAATGAACATTTGTAATTGATGTTTTAAAAGGAAACCACAAGACATTTTTGAAATGCTCATGTTTGAGAATCATTTGATGAAGGGTTTTTAACACAAAGCTTACGCAAGATTTTTAGGTGCTCCTAGAGTGTATGACATCTAGTGTCATTTTATATGTTGTTCCTTGTGAACGATTACGTCGAGATGCGTGTTTAGTGGTGCCTAGGTTATATGAATAGGACCAATGGTTAGGTGTGTGTTAGTATGCAGGCACTCTTTGGATAAAAGTATAATGTCATGCTAGGGTACCTAGCAAAGTCCTTTGCGTTTTTAAAAACATGGGCTGATATGAAGCTACATCCAGCAAAAGAGTGTGTTAGTACACGAGTTGAATTTTTTTTGTTATTTTAGTGAGTGCTTACAGAGATCATGTGATCTCTTGAGCAGAGCTGTAAGCTTACAGAATGATGAGGTCTGGGACACGTTTCAGGTAGTTATAGACGCAGTTCGATCTGTTGTGAGCGAGTTTTCGTTGGCGTCAAGGTGTCCAACAAGTAGGTACTGTTGTGGATACCGGTACTGAGTTGTATCTCACCGCTGCCAACCAGTTGTTGTGGATCTCGGCGCTGTACACCAGTTGTTGCGGACCGGGGTCTACCCGGTTTCTTGTGGTAGCGTGGTGTAGCTTCGGGTTCAGGAAACGAACGCCGACAAAATGGGGATACGAAAAACAAACAGGTTTATGGCACCATTTACACTTGGTTACAGGTAGAAAGGTTAGGAGTTCACAAACCACGAACGTGGTGGTTGAACCGTTACATAATTCAGAGCAACGTCCCGCATTCTGCGGCGTCGTTATAAGCCCTGTCGGGCTCCTTCTTCTTGAGTGGAACACCAATCACACACACACACACAACAGGTGAGGGGTACGAGCATGCACGGCCCACGTGAACATCCAATATTGAGTCGTGATCACTGCAATGCAAGGTGGCGCCAGAGGGGCTCTTCCTCGTGGTGTGTGTGCGGATGGTCGAGGGGTCCCAAGTTCCTGACAGCAGACATCAACTGGTCCGCCGATCTGTCCGCTCAATTAGCAGGGCAATTTGTGTCGGCGGCCGCCGTTTCTTCCAAGGAAGACGCTGTCTTTGTTGTCCTCTCTGAAATGGCTTACGGTGCCGTGGCGACACGACGTCTCATCCTCCGGTTGAAAGGGACAATACCTGGCGGGCATAGGCAGCCGGCCAGTTGGGTACTTGTTTGGGGATTAAAAGAGCACCGCTGCCCCGTCAGCTCTGGGCGCTGGTTCCGAGAGAACTGGGTTCCAGGCGTGGGAACGCTGCCCGGCTACGCTTCCCAGCGACAGCATGACGCCTACTGACGACGGTCATAACAGCTTCCCCCTCGCCAGATGAGTCACGGAGGGCAGCAGTCACCGCTGCTGCTCGCAGAGACGATGAAAGGGACCGTAGTTCAATGCCAGGAACTCGCCTTTGCTTGTCGCATGGTCTAGGTAACTGCCGAAATCTTCGACAGCGTTTCTGAAACTCGACCACATGCACAAGCAAGCACTGGGCCTCTTCGAACAAACCAAGCCAAAAGAGGGATGGCAAACCAATTTATTTACTAGCTTTAAACAAAAAGCTCACACTCAGAACTCTTAGGACTAACTTGTTCTGAGAAACCAAACGTGCTACCTTACAGATTCACATAATAAGATGCACGCAAACAACTAAAATATCAATTTCGATACATCAAGAGCAACCTAGAATGGCTTAAAAAGAGTGGCTGAGCGCGCAGCGTTTCCCTTCAGTTTGCCCTTCTTACACCTATGGTCACTGATATATTCTGAAAAATCCAACTCCACCTCACAAGGCGACTGTTCTTCGATGCCATGGTTTGCCGCCAAGTAAGGGGACAATGGTGTGTCTCTACTTCAAATTTCGCACCTCTTAGATAACACTGCAACTGATTAATGGCCGACACAAGGCAAGCGCACTCCTTTCCTGAAGCACAACAGGTCATCTCTCGAGAATCCAACTTCTGGCCAAAGTAGAGCGCATCATCCTCGTTTCCACTGGCATCCTGACAGAACGGCACCTAGGCCTCGATCTCTTGCCTAACACTGAACCATTCATTCTCGGTCGTAAACAGAAGCTCTCAAAACCGGATGACGATCAGTATTTCCTGTTCACTTAAGAAGGCTGCCTCCTCCTTTTAATCACTGACTACTTTCATTGGTTCTGTCGTACGGGGAGCATCGGTCAAGTACGCAAACGCTGAATAAACTCGAATTCAGCAAGCGCTACAATTGTCCTAACGTCCGTCTGTGTCTACGGTTGCCAACAACCGTCTACTACTTTAAGACATTAGGCTGACCGGTTTCCCAAAACCTTAACCTACACTGTGACCTAACGGTCTACCTCAACGATTAGGGAAAGCTCAATTATCCGCTCATATGATCAATCGATCAATCATTCTGCAAAAGTAAAACAACAAAACGTGCACAAAATCTGCCTTATAACAGGTTCAATACGTTAAAGTTTCCTACCTAGGCTAACGCCTTTCACAAAAAAACAAATGAGCTTTCTTGAGCGTTTTCAATTATTCTCATTCGCACAGCACTGCAATATACATGGCAAACTTAACCAAAACGCATAATCCCTCACAGTTTGTATAATTCCCTCAAGGGTTACGTTGTAACACAACTTGTACAACACAAAAGTAATCCTGGGTGCAATACTCATTAAAACACCTCAAGACAATTGCATAGGTGTTATGCTAAAACTGTGCCCCAACGGCTCTCAATCTCATAGCGCGTACCAACTCTAGCGTGTCGCGCCAAGCTCAATCAATCTATGCGAAATCAATCGGTTTATGCTAACATCTTCCTCAAATGCTCATTCACGCCACATCCCCATGGCAGTGAAGGCATACGATATTACACTAAACCTTTGAAAAAAAACTAGAAAAATAACACAATTTCTCGGTTTTTACCTTATGCAAATTTTCGCAGTCATGATTAAACTAATTCGATGCTAACTTTCAGCCTTTGGCTCGACAGTTTTCCTTCTGAAAAATTTACACTACAACACGTAACTTGCAAAAATTATGACTGAAGTCTGCATCTCTAAAGCAACACCAATTAACCATACTTAGCACGCACGTGCAACAATTCTTCAAACAGACTACCCTCTTTTCTCAATTACATTCGCTTGAATCGCACACGATGGCGTCGCGGTCCCAGCGGCTTTCGAGCACGCCAGAGGCTACACAACGCACAAACACTACGCGGTGTCCTGCTGTCATACCTCATTCGGCCTTTCGGCCGGCTCCACCCAGGAATGTGCAAAACACGCCAGAATCAGGGGGGAAGCCTGTGAAATTTTCTGTTTGTGTTCACCCCTACGCGGTATTTAGCCACTCTGCACTTTCGACTTTGACCCATCGGGCAAGGCCTCTTTCCCGAAGTCGTCGAACGCAACCGCGCTTTTCGTAGGGGTAACGCTACTCGTTCCCCCCCTCTACACCTGCCTCGCCGCTTGTACCTCTCTGAACGCCACCATTGACGTTTCCCAAAACCGATTGAATGCCTACCCCTTCGTCCTTCTGGCAACGGGGTGGAACTTGTCCTAGGCTTAGGCAGTGCGAACGCTTCCGCTTCTTTCTTTTTCTGCGATGTTGCAAACCAGCTCGGTATTATCGCTGCACTGCTGAAGCATGGCGTTCTTGCTCTCATCAGCCATGACGCTAACCATGCCTACATTTGACGATGTTGGAACGTCCTCTTGAGGCAAGAAGAAGGTTTCCAGCCTTTTACTGGGCCCGTTAGGGCTGATGGCACCTTCCTCATCCACGCAAGGAGCGTCTTTCAACATCGTCCCTACCGCCAGACTGGCCACGGCCTCGTTCTAAGCATACTCTACCTTGATAGATTCTAGAATACGCGGGCCCTTCTCTGGTGCGATCTCTGTTTCTAGCGCTTCATGATGCGCCTCAGCTTCCAGCGCTTTGTGACGCGCCTCGCTTTCAGACTCCGGTGCAAGTCTTTTTTTCTTTTGGCTAACAGAACTTCCAAATCTCCTTATTAGCTCTGCTTTCAACGCTTCGTAATTGTTCGCGTGCTGCTCACTGAGTCGCGCAACAACATCCGCTGCCTCGCAGGGCAGAACCATGCGTAGCTTCTGAGACCAGGTGTCTCGCTTACACTTCAGTTGACTACACTTCCGTTCAAAGAGTCTAAGATACAGGCCCATATCCCATGATACCTCATATGGCTGCATGTACCTAGACATCTCGAAATCTGCCTCATTTTCAAGAAGTACTCCTCGCTGGGATCCCAATCTCATACCCAGCTCATAGTCTTGTTCGAAAAACTTTATCTTGAGGTCTTCTCTTTCGTCTTTACTCTTTCCTTCCATCTGAGCTGCTAATAACTTTCTTTCAATGATGAGGTCCCATTCTTCGCTTAGTTCCTTATCATCCGCCCCCAAATCATTAATTGCTAGAATTATTATGGGTTTTCGTGTCAAACCCTTTGTATCGATCCCCAATTCCTCACACAACATCAACAAGTCTGATTCTGCAGCTCCCGTAAGTCCATGATCGTACTGAGTGCTCGCTACTTCCAAAACAACTTTCCGAAACGGCGAAACAGAGTCTTTCGGCAAAGTTAACTACCAATTCTAAATTTTAACCCTCTTTTAGAACCTGGTTCACTCAAAGGAAAAGCCAAGCACTCACCCATACGTGATCCATGTCTCCAGCCAGCTGCTTCTCTTGGGCCGACTGTTGTTGTCCCTTGTAGATTCGTATCCGACTGCTGCCCACCAGTAGTTGTGGATCCTGGTACTGAGTCGTATCCCACCGCTGCCAAGCAGTTGTGGTGGCTCTCGGCGCTGAGTCGTATCCCACCGCTGCCACCAGTTGTTGTGACTCTCGGCACTGTACTCCAACAGTCGCTTTGAATCCCATCGCTGCCACCAGTTGTTGTGGCTCTCGGCGCTGTACTCAAGTAGTCGCTTTGGATCCCACCGCTGCCACCAGTTGTTGTGGCTCTCGGCGCTTAACTCCAGTAGTCGCTTTGGATCCCAGCGATGATCACCAGTAGTTGCACACCGGGGTCTGCCCGGTCTTTTCTGGTAGCGTGGTGTAGCTTCGGGTTGAGGAAACGAGTGCTTACAAGATGGGAATACGAAATAACAAACACTTAAGGCACTATTTACAAATATTTACAGCATAGAAAGGTTGAGAGTTTTCACAAAGCACGAGCGTGGTGGTTGAACTGTTACACAGTTCAGAGCGACGTCCCGCACTATGCGGCGTCGTTATAAGCCCTGTCGGGCTCCTCCGTCTTGAGTGGAACACCAATCACACACACACAACAGGCGAGGGGTACGAGCATGCACGGCCCACGTGAACATCCAATATTGAGTCGTGATCACTGCACTACAAGGTGGCGCCAGAGGGACTCTTCCTCGTCGTGTGTGTGCCGCTGGTCGAGGGGTCTCAAGCTCCTGACAGCAGACATCAAATGGTCCGCAAATCTGTCCGCTCAATTAGCAGGGCAATTTGTGGCGGCGGCCGCGGTTTCTTCCAAGGAAGACGCTGTCTTCGTTGTCCTCTCTGGAACGGCTTACGGCGTCGTGGCGACACGATGTCTCATCCTCCGGTTGACAGGGACAATACCTGGCGGGCATAGACAGCCGGCCAGTCGGCTACTTGTTTGGGCATTAAAAGAGCGCCGCTGCCCCGTCAGCTCTAGACGCTGGTTCCGAGAGAACTGGCGTGGGAACGCTGCCCGGCTACCCTTCCCAGCGACAGCATGAAGCCACCTGACGATGGTCATAACAGTACTCACGACTACACCATGAAAGTATGTATAAGATAGTAAAGAATGCGCCCAGATACCTCGTGTAGGTACTGGCAGCATTCCTGTGAAACCATTGTAGATAGCGGTGTTTCCTTAGTTTAATGACAAATTAGGAAACGTTAGTTGCAACATAGTAGGGTGAATGGTAGGAGGTTAGCTTTACAAAAGGTTGTTTATTTGTCGAGGGCCAAATTGTATTTGCCATTGTATGCTTTTCTTACACAGCAAACATTTCCATCTTTAGTAAGCATCTCCATATCCTTAAATGTAGTAATGTTGGCGGCACATTTTCTGAAAAATTCAGACTCGAATAAGTTTGTGTTTCTTGAGAAGCCTGGGGGTAATAAGTGAGTTTAATGCAGTTGCCTGTGGCATGATATCGTGTTGTGCGGTTTGTTTTGCTGTTGTCAGGCATTATGATGTGGTTCGGGAGCTGGTTGCAAGTTTGCAGCTGGAGAGTCGAAGCCAGGCCATCGTCCTCTTAATCAGCCATTCTCTTCGTGCACAGTGGTTGAGACCGCTGGCCAGCCGAGATTTTCCGGGTGGCGGAGGAGATGCTGCGTTTGGCTCGGCAGTTCATCTGGGCAGACGCCATTGTCCGTAAGCTGGTCTGCTAGGGATGCTTTCAACCCCATCGGCGCCCAGTCAGCAAGATGCTGTCCTGTAGATGTTCCTTGAAGTAGTCGGGTCTCAACGAAAGCATCGCGAGACAAGCCTTTTGTTGAACGGGCTTGAACAGCGTGGGACGGCGCGACTGGGGCTGGTCTTATTAAGTCAACCTCTCGACTCGACTTTGGTCATCTACGCGAAGCCATCGCAACGCACCGACAGCCCGGAATAGTGGGAACACGTCGAAGAAGCCGTTCTCACTGATCGAGCGTTTGGGCTGCAATGTTCGAGAGCGTTCTGGAAGCCTGTAACTAAAAGCAGCCATGGACCGATGCTGACCTTCAGGTCAGCGGCCATCTTCCCCCAGAGCACAACTTCCCCTGTCCGGACTCTACCTCCTCGCCCTGCGGTGAGGTCAAGGCGTGGGCCGAATGCGCCATTGTGTGGTGTCATTGTGCTACCATTTGACCTTTTCGCCCAGCCGAGGGGTGCAATATCTGCACCCTTTCTTATGGGTAAACCACTGGGACTTCGTCACCTGATTAGTGGCAAGAGTGGTCACCACCTTCTTTGAACCTCCGTGTAAGGAGACGGTGGCTATAAAGGCCGAGGACATTTTGTTAATAGGTCGCTGAAGCATGAACTGAATCTGTGTTGTACATATTGCAGGATCTTTCGAATCCATGTACAGTTCAGATTTTTCATCTGTCATGTAAATAAACCTTCGTTCTTTTTCTCTTACGAACGGGTCTCCTCACTGGCGAAGATCAACTATGCGGACTACGGTGGGGAGCCAGCTAACGTGAAGAAACCCGCCACATCTGCTATCGACCTCAAGCCCTTAACAAATGGTGGCAGCGGTAGGATGCCATCATCAAACCTTATGCCCTTTACACCAACAGGACGGGCCTGGTGCGCTACAACGCACGGAACTTATACTACTCGCCCATCTTGCCCCTCATGCCCGATCCTGGTGCTAGCGTCTCTAGCCAGCCCAGACAATTCAATGATCGGTACGGCGAGCAGCAGCGCTACTCCGAGCTTCTTTCAGTCAGAAAATTGGACCCCAAGACCTTTTACGACGCCGCCAAATGCCACAAGAAGATAGCGCCTGATGCCACACACCTGCGCTCGATGTACGTATGCCACACCGAACAGCTCCCGCACTACGCCCTGCGCTTCATGCAAGGAACCGGCACAAAAGAAGGATTTCGCCAAGCGGGATACACCGTTATCTAATAGCCATTTTGAGACTCCTGTAGGGCGTCTCTAAAAACGCCGCCATAACACAGATTGATGCACGAGAAAACGCCCGCTGCACGTGCACCATCGCTCGCGTTGCTTGGTCGGACGCCGATAATCGGCTACGAGCCACAGAGCACGTAGAAAAATGTTAACTGCCTCCGAACGTGACCGAAATTCCCGCTCTTGGCAACGTCACTGCCCGACGGGAAATGGATGCTTCGGCGTCATCGTCATTCTTGTCGAATTACGAACAATAAAAATCGTAATTCACCTCGAAGTCTTCATCTTGCTTGGATGCACATTCGAGCGAGGCACCCGCTCAGGACTACCTGACAACCGAAGTGGTCAAGCAGCGCATATTTGCACAGCTACTACAAAGACTTTCGAAGTGATATCAACATCGGCTGGTGTTTAATACTTTGCAGCAACACGCAAATTATCAAGAAGCCTCGCGAGTCTATGAAAGCATGCCGAAAGCCAATTCTTACTACAAGCGACGCAAGAAAGACAAAAGCCCCCACTATCACCCTAATATGACAAACAACGTGATGGCGAAGTAATTCGCAAACTACAGTTTGAAATGAAGACTTCCCCCGCAAGAGAAACCACCGCCTTGCTTAGCTTCGTGATCTTTCTCAATGGCCTTCTGTCACTGGTTAACGCCTCCTAGCAGACTCGCTCAAAGCTTTCTCTAAACGTGCCACGTTTTGCCGGCCGCGGGAGTGTGTTGCTAATAAAGGAGAAAGAATGGGCGGTGTGCACGAGCACGAGCAGCGGCCGCTGGCTCATTCAGTTGTTCCTTTTACCTTCGACGTAGCGAGATGATCGGGTCCGGGTCTCCCCTTTGTTTCTCACACCCAATCTGTGGGTGTGCGCCAGTATTGCAAGGATCATCATCATCAAATGGTGAAGATTATTTTTCATATTTTGTAGTGCATGTTCGTCATAATTTAAGGTAGCAGCATAATTTTCATTTTATCATTACGAACAAATTTAACTTGTACGTTGACTTAGAATTTTATTTCGGGTTTATTTTTCAGACTATAATTCTCTTCGATTTTCCAATCATTTCTTCACGTAAGTCTGATTCTCCACCTGGTCCTTCACGTAAGTCTAGAATGTTTCTCATGAGGTATCCGTGCCTTTTGTTTTCCCTTTGACCATGATTACTGCATACAACCCCCTATTCTTGTCCTTATTCTCTCTTGGAAGTAGTGTTTTTTTTCGTTATTTTTGCCTATTTCTTCAGTGCACACTCTGCGACGATTCGCTCCATGGTATTTTGTTCAATACTACGCTCAAGCTCGCCGTTATTCTAGCACTTATCTCTTTTTCGTGTTTTTATTTATTCCTTACTTTTTACTGCATTTGTTATTAGCTGCTTCGTTCAATCAACTCGATTTTTTCTTACCGGGCTTCAGCAATTTTTTTTTCAATAATTCCTATTGTGTTGTGCAATACAATGTGCTCAGAATCCCCCAGAAGTTTTTCTTCAGCATCGAAATAATGTGTTCACTGAACAACTAGCAGGATACTATATCTCATACTGTATAGCATCAGTTATGGCTTCACTGCGTGCTATGTTCGAATACTTTCATTGCAACATGGGCGTGAAAGCTAGTAATTAAGTGTTCATTTAATGAACTACGTCTTTAGTCAACTGTCTGATACGGCTGCTGAAACTTTTAGCGTCTCCGGGCTGAAAGGACTAGTATTAGGTGAATCAGCCTCGCAAGTGAAACTGCCTATTAAGGAGCAACTTGTGTACGTAGACACAGTAGTCTGAAATTTCAGCGTACAAGCATTTTCTTTTTTTCCTCACTCTGTTTTACATACAACGTCTTAGCACCGACTATTCGCAGCGTAACGGCCATTAATATGTCATAGTCACATGAAGAGTAGCTAACTTTTAGTGGACGCTTGCTTAACAAACCAAAGCGTACAACCATATACATATATATTTTTTAATTTGACCTTTATTCAGAGAGTCATTGTATAGGTTGAAGGGGCTAAAAGCAGATACGACTAGCTGACAAATCCACTTCACCCATAATTTGCTCAGGGGTGTAAAACTGCAGAGTATTGGCAAATATAGGTAACAATATATGGTCAAAATAGAGAATACATCACACAGGCATTCAAAACGCCCTAAGTAAAATGGCTATATTCAGTACCCAACAATAATAACACGTTTATGTATATGTTTGTACGCGCCCTGATGATCAATAGTACAGAACAATATAAAAGAAATAAGAATAAAAAATAAAAAACTGGCGGCAATTGCAGAATATAAAGGAGGTATCACGAGCTAATAAAACGTAATCTTTAATTTCTCTGTGAAAAGGTTTTTCTGATTCATAATGGTGGTTTTTTGGTTGTTATTTAGGAAATGTGTTATAAAGTAATCTGCAGTTTGAGTATCATATTTAGTTTGGAACGTGGTCGTTCTGAGTTGATTGTGCCTAGGGTTATATACAGTATGGAAGGGTGACTAATATGCAGGCAAGATTTGGTCGTCATATAAAATTTGTCTATGCGAATGTATAACGAGCATTGGTTTGAACAACTGATGTATTTCTAGTACATGAAGCTTGGAAAAGAATGGAGCTGTGTGGTCACTTGGCGTAGGCTTTCCGAGACAACGAGCCGCTTTGTTCGCTAAAATTATTAATCTATAATGTTGTTTAAGTAGTTGTACTCCATATTAAAAGATAGTATTGCAAATGAGAGTGCACAAAGGCCTAAAATGACTGCAGTTTCAACCCTTTAAGTACCAAGCAGCCAAGAACTCCAGGAAACCATGCCTCGATGAAAAGCTCAACTACATTTACAAATACTTGCAGATTGGCACCCCGGGAAAACACCGGCAGAGAAAGAGAGTATCGCAGAGTAGCTGGCGCAGGCTGGGGCGATTATCCTGCAACGCTGGGCAAGAGAAATCACCTACGTCAGCACACATCAAATCGACATCTGCGCCTGCACTGACCACCGCCAGCCGGAGCCAGAACCTATAAATAATACAAGCACAATACCAACGCTGTTAGGACAGCAAAAGATGCAGTCAATCATGCCTCGATGAAAGGTTCAACCACTTTCACTAATACTTGCAGAATGGCACCCCGTAAAACACCGGCCGAGGAACAGAGTATAATACGGTAGTTGGCGCAGGCTTCGGCGCTTATTATGGAACTCTCGGAGACAGACATCACGTACTTCAGTCAGCACACATTTAATCGACATCAGCGCCTGCGCTAACCCCCGCCTGCCGGGGCCGGAGCCTATAAATTCTACAAGCACCATACCGTTCGTTTTACAACAGCAAGTGATCCAGGCAACTATGCGTTTACGGAAATATACCGGGTCCCCACGCAGCGTGATGGGAGTATCCAGACAGAGTAAGCTTCACCACTGGGGCGACGCGTCACAGCCCCTCGAAGCCCGCCTGTACCCTGTTTAGCTACCGGTGGGTGGCCAGCCGGCACTGCAGATCGAACCCCGCAACTCCCATAGCTGAAGCGGACGCGTACGTGCAATGCCACAGCTACGGTGCGTTTACGGAAAGCTCAACCACATTCGCAAATACTTGCAGGTGTGAAGCGTTCTTTTCATACTCTCATACGTTCTAAGTTTGGATTACTCGCTGTTGACAATGGGTAAAAATTGGCCACTACAATCAAAGAACACTTTAGATATGTGTGTGACGTAATGCAAATCAGAAAAAGAAATGGATAGCATCAACGAAAGCATACAATACATAAAACGATCGTTTAAGAAATGCGCGCAGCGAAAGAACTAGCAATGTTAAAAAAAGATCGTGTCTGCTTAAAAAACGAAAAGGCAGAACAAGAACGGGCACTTTCTACCATACAAAATGAGCTTACTGAGCTTAAGCAATACAGAAAGAACACTAATCTTGAAATCAAAGGTATTCCGCGATTTCCGGACGAGAAACTGCTTGAAGTAGTTCAGAGAATCGGTAACTAAGTTGGAACACAGATCGCGCCAAGTGACATTGACGTAGTGCATCGGGTGCCCACAAACGAAAAAGAAAAAAATATAGTCGTTAAATTCTTATCTAGAGCTACGTGGGACAAAGCGTTTCAAGAAAAAAAAGAAAAACTTCACAAGAAACTGAAATCGGATTACTCGTTATCCAGTCCTGTGTACGTCAACGAGTGACTTTGCCCAAAGAACAAAGCGTTGCTAAGCATGACAATTGCCACAAAGAATGATAAGGGCTGGAAATTTAATGGGTTTCCCTGTCCAAAATACTGGCTAGGAAAGCAGAAAATGCTAGTGTCATTCACGTAGCCTCTTGTGTGGACCTCTCTAAGATCATCTAGTTTGACTGAATACCCTTTACGGTGAGTAATTGCGCGGTTATGTACACAATTACGCGTGATCTAAAAAAATATGACAGCACCACTATACTACGCTTCTTGCATCGCGATTTAAGAAGTTTGAAATAAAATTATGGCGTAAAGATTGCCCTTCTTTATTGTCAAAACGTAAAATAAAATGTTATAGCACTATCTGAGACGTGGTTTAAAGATGATGAATTCATAAAAACCGCTGGGTACCAATTTGTTTCTCTTCCAAGACGATCATTTTGCGAGGTGGTGGTATGGCACAGTATATATTGTCACGTTACTCTCGACAAACTTGATAAAAATGGGCTCGTCTAGTCGACTACTCAAGTAGCGGCTCAGAGAGATCGTCTTTGTCTTCTTTCACACTTCGATCTCACCCAAGCAAACCATGTGGCAATAGTCCCTCCCTTTGAAAGCATCGACTCGATGCTCGTAAATAAAAAAAATGAAGGTATACACACGCAGATATAGATAACCAAAAGAGGGAGAGTGCCACTACTCGCAGCGCAAATGAGGAAGTTTCGCCAACGCTTGCGCCAAGCGCAAAAAGAAAAGGCATAAAAACACAGGAGAACACAAACAGCAGCAGCAACGCAATGTCACGGCATGTCGTAGCACGTGAAACCACTAGCGCTACTGTGTGAAGTAGGGCTTCAGCCGAACGACATGCACGGTTTCGGGCCGAAGCTGTCGACGAGAAGACGCTGCGCCGTCCGGAAATACCTCGTAGGTAAGATCTGTGATTCGTGTAAGAACCTTGTACGGTCCAAAATAACGACTTAGGAGCTTTTCGGATAAGCTTGGTCACCGGACAGGGATCCACACCCACACTCGGTCCCCAGGGTGGTAGGTGACATTTCGATGGCGAAGGTTGTAACGTCGTGCGTCTGCATCTTGTTGGTGACTGGTGTTTATGCGAGCTAGCTGACGAGCTTCTTCGGCGTATTGAGTGTATTGCTCAGCATCTTCAGCAAGTTCATTGCTTTGGTCGCACGGAAGCATAGCATCGAGCGTGGTTCGCACGTTGCGTCCGTAAACAAGTCGGAAAGGCGGAAATCGCGTTGTTTCTTGCGTTGCCGTATTATAAGCAAACGTGATGTATGGAAGAATCTCGTCCCAGGTTTTATGTTGTACGTCCACGTACATTGACAGCATGTCCGCTATGGTCTTGTTAAGCCTCTCTGTCAGTCCATTGGATTGCGGATGATAAGCCGTTGTTTTTCGATGACTTGTGCAGCTCAGTTTAAAAATGTCCTCCATCATTCGTGCTGTAAACGACGTCCCTCTGTCCGTAATCACGCATGACGGGGCACCATGCCGTAGGACGATTTGGTGCACGAAGAACTGCGCGACTTCAGAGGCCGTGCCACAGGGTAACGCTTTTGTTTCAGCATAACGCGTAAGATAATCTGTCGCAACTATAAACCATTTGTTCCCAGAGGACGACAAAGGGAAGGGCCCGAGAAGGTCCATTCCCACGAGGTCAAATGGTGTCCGTGGTGGTGCGATCGGCTGGAGCAGGCCCGCGGGTCTCACAGGCGGAGTCTTGCGGCGCTGGCACTCACGGCAGCCTTTCACATATCGATGTACACTAGTTGATAGTCGCGGCCAGTAATACTGTTGGCGTACTCGGGCGAGAGTTCGCGAATAGCCCAAATGTCCTGACGTGGGCTCGTCATGGCACGCAAGGAGGATTTCATCACGCATGTCGGTAGGAACAACGAGTAGGAAGGCTTTGTCGCTACCACGGGCGTGTTTCTTGTAAAGAATGCCTCTTCTTAGACAAAAAGAGGGCAGTTCTCGAGCAATGTGTTGAGGGACCTGAGAGTTGCGGCCTTCCAGGGAATCAATTACTGGGCGTAATTCATCGTCTGCCCGCTGCTTTGACATAAATTCGGAGTCAATAACTGCTCCGAGAAAGGCAGCTTCATCTTCGGAGCCTCTGACGGCGTTCCCCACAGGTGCTCGAGAAAGCGCGTCGGCGTCTTCGTGTTTGCGCCCTGACCTGTACACAATCGTAATATCAAACTCCTGCAAACGCAAACTCCACCGTGCGAGACGACCGGATGGATCTCTGAGATTTGCCAGCCAGCAGAGCGAGTGGTGGTCAGTCACAACTTTGAAGGGACGACCGTAGAGGTAAGGCCGAAATTTGGTCGTCGCCCACACGACTGCGAGGCATTCTTTTTCTGACGTAGAATAGTTGGTCTCAGCTCGAGAAAGAGTACGACTGGCATAAGCTATCACATGCTCAACGCCGCCGTGTCGTTGTACAAGGACAGCGCCAAGTCCGACGTTGCTGGCATCTGTATGAATTTCTGTAGCAGCGTCCTCATCAAAATGGGCAAGAACAGGGGCTGTTTGCATTCTCTGTCGTAACTCTGTGAACGCTGTATCTTGTTCTGCGCCCCAAGTAAAGGGTACGTCATCTCGGGTGAGTCGCGTAAGAGGTTCAGCTATCTTAGAGAAGTTGGCGATAAATCGGCGATAATACGCGCACAAGCCGAGGAAACGGCGTACTGCTCTTTTATCTGATGGAACAGGGAAGGCGGCGACAGCAGCAGTTTTGTCTGGATCAGGTCGCACTCCATCCGCACTAATGACATGTCCCAGAAATTTCAGCTCTTCATAGCCGAAATGGCATTTTTGGGGTTTCAGCGTGAGTTCAGCTGTGCGAATGGCTTCCAGAACCTTTCTCAGACGCTTCAGATGTTCTTCAAAGCTCTCGGAAAAGATGACCACATCATCGAGGTAGACAAGGCAGCTTTGCCACTTCAAGCCAGCGAGAACTGTGTCCATCATCCTCTGAAAAGTGGCTGGTGCAGAACAGAGGCCGAAGGGAAGAACTCGGAATTCGTAAAGTCCGTCTGGAGTCACAAACGCGGTTTTTTCTCGGTCTCGTTCATCCACTTCAATTTGCCAATAGCCACTCTTTAGATCGATGGACGAAAAATACTTCGCACGTCGTAATCTGTCGAGGGAGTCATCGACCCGTGGAAGCGGGTAGACGTCCTTTTTTGTGACGCTATTAAGCTTCCTGTAGTCAATACAGAATCGCAGCGTTCCGTCTTTTTTCTTCACTAGAACGACTGGCGAGGACCAAGCGCTGCTGGATGGTTGAATAATCCCATCATCGAGCATCTCTTTTACTTGCGCCTGAATAGCCTCGCGTTCTTTGGCAGAAACGCGATAAGGCTGCTGCCGGATGGGGCGGACGTCATCGTCGGTAATAATTCGATGCTTCGTGAGGTGTGTTTGACGGACTTTAGAAGAAGAGGCGAAGCAAGATCTAAACTCCCTTAAAAGGTCGTGAAGTGCAGCCTTTCTCTCGTCTGACAGCGTCGAATTAATGTCGATGTGGTCTAGAAATTCCTCATCCTCATGCGTTTCCTCGGACGCGAAGCACTCCGTGACGTCGGCAACAGGTTCTCCATAAGCTAGGGTGGTTCCGCGGAAAAGATGCCGGTGCTCGTAATGGAAGTTCGTAGCTAGTATCGTTGACTGTCCGTCACGGACGCGCACAACACTTCGGGCGGCGCATACACCTTGGAGCAGCAGAAGTGATAAGTTGCTTTCAGCCACCACGTCGCCGTCTTGGAAGTCTTCACAAGTGACTTCAATGGGAACAGTTGCTCGAGGTGGCAGCGTCATACTGTCGTCAGCAACACGCAGCGTAAGTCTACAGCAGTTATCAGCGTCTCGATCTGTTGCGCCTTGAGTCGAGAAGGTAATGATGCGCTCACGAAGATTTATGATGGCACCGTATTCCCGAAGGAAGTCCATGCCGATAATCAGCTGACGCGAACAGGAAGAACGAGGCAGCTGAGCACAAACGTTGACGCAAGAATTTTCACTCTTGCGGTACAGCGACCCAGCGGTGTTACAATGTGCCCTCCAGCTGTTCAAATTCGCGTTCCATTCCACGGCGTGATCACTTTCCTGAGATCTTTCGCTAGCCTCCCGCTGATGATCGAATAGTCTGCACCAGTGTCTACCAATGCACTGACCTGAATACCGTCAACCAGCACAGGTATGTCGAGTGACACGCGGTCACTAGGTTCAGATGCGGATGTCGGCGTTTCTTCGGCACCGCGATTATTCTCTGACGAAATGCCTTCGGCGTTGCGTGCAAGCGTCGATGGGAGGTCTTCCGCACTTTGAGTCCTAGCGACCTTGCCCCCGAAGGCCGCTGCCTTCAGTTTTCCCGACGAGGGCTCGGGGAGCGTTCCCGTGCCGTCACCCCGAAACGTGGCCCAGTGGCTGCGGGTCTACTCGGAGATGGTGACCGCGATTGCCGTCGTGTAAAGGGTGCACGCTGTTGCGCGAGATACTCTTCGATATCCCTTGGCCTTTGACCATTTCGGGGACGAGGGGAATTGACGGAAAATCCGCGCAGTCCAAGTTGCCGGTATGGGCATTCGCGGTAAATGTGACCAGCCTCACCGCAATGATAGCAGAGGGGTCGTCTGTCTGGCGTACGCCAGAGATCAGACTTGCGCGTCGGTGCACGGCGACTATCGATGTCCAAATCAGCGTGCGCTGACTGAATCGCGACTGACGGCATCATTGTCTGGATCGGAACGTATGGCATTGTCTGGATCGGGACTTGCGGCACTGTCTGGATCAGGACGTGCGGCACTGGCTGGATCGGAACTCCTTGACCCGAAAGAGGAGTGGCAGATCGCAAGGCTTCCGCGTGCGTACGACGGCGACTGTCAGTAGACACAGGAGCCGTTTGCGGATCAACCGACGTGGGCGGAAAACGATGGGCGTGCAGCACCTGCTGGACCTCGTCGCGGATGACACTGGTGATAGAACCAACATCGATTTGCCTTGTCCCGTACATCTTTTCCATTTCTTCCCGGACGACAGATCGAATGATCTCGCGAATCCATTCGGGGCTCTTGCTCCCAGGGGTGGCGAAAATTTTGGGAGTTGAGGCAGCATTCACTTGACGGTCAAACTGGGCAGACCGTTGGTGCAGTACTCGCTCCATTGTTGCCGCTTCAGTGAGGAACTCAGCAACACTTTTGGGGGGACTGCGCACCAAACCAGCAAAAAGTTGTTCCTTCACACCACGCATGAGGTGGCGCAACTTTTTTTCTTCTGCCATAGCAGGATCCGCTCGCTTGAAAAGCCGTGTCATGTCCTCGACGTACATCGAGACGGTCTCGTTGGGCATCTGGGTGCGTGATTGTAGTGCACGCTCCGCCCGTTCGCGGCGGTCGGGACTCCTGTAGGTCTCCAGGAGGCGACGCTGGAACTCGCGCCAAGATGTCAGAACATCATCCCTGTTCAAAAACCACGTCTTGGCACCGTCTTTTAGGCACGTGTACACGTTCCGGAGCTTCGCGGCATCATCCCAGTAATTGATCGCTGCGACACGTTCGAACTCACTCAGCCAGTCGTCAACATCTTCATGCTGCTCTCCGTGAAAGGGGCTAGGCGTCAGCGGGTTCTGGACGGTGCAGTAGATCGGCGTGGAAGGTGTCGGAGCTTGCATGGGATCTTGTATCGAAGTCATAGTCGCTGCGTCAGTGGTTGGTGTCTCAGGCGGTAGGCCTCGTTGGCGGCGGCTTACTCTATGAACAGGAGTGTCCACGGGTGCAGGGCTTGTGTTCCGGCTGCTGGACGGGGTCTTGGGCATCGGGTGGATTGTGAGACGTTGTACCCCGCACCTCCACCAGTCTTGTCACGTTACTCTCGACAAACTTGATAAAAATAGGCTCGTTTAGTCGACTACTCAAGTAGCGGCTCAGAGAGATCGTCTTTGTCTTCTTTCACACTTCGATCTCACCCAAGCAAACCATGTGGCAATATACACCTGTATTACTTTGACAAAACTAGAGAAGGTTACGGAAACACAATTAGGAAAGCTAGAGGTGCTGTTTGTTGAGATGCAGAAAAACGTATTAGTGGCCGTCTTGTACTGACCACCAGACGCGAAGATACAGCCATTTCTTGAGAAATTAGAACGTACTTTAGAGCAGTTTACAAGTAAACAAAAAAAGTTGTACTTACCGGTGATTTTAATATAGACACAATCAAACGAACAAGTGCGGAGTATCAACACTCAGATTTAGGTTACTGTTTTAGAAATAATGTTGTCACAACAACAAGAGTTACACCAACGTCATCCACAAAAATTGACCACAAATTTGTCGAACATTGATAATTATGCTATTACTACCGGAGTGATAGCATAAAACGTATCAGACCATTTACCGACATTAATTTATGTGTCTGGCATTTATATACACGCAGTGAAACACACTAACACATATCCATTCAGCATTGATTACAAAAAAACATACAAGCGCAATCAAAGAAACGGAATTTTCATGTTCAAGTAATAAATATGCGAACGCAGCTTACGCAGATTTGTTATCGCTGTTGCAGTCACAATGCAAAAAGCAAACAATGCAAATTTCGCATGTCAGCGTACTTGTCTACACAAATTTGCCCTTAGATGAACGAAGAAATACTCAAAGTTGTTACACTAAGAGAACACTGGTTACCCAAAATGAAGCTCAATAAGGACAACGGTTATTATAAAAATTTTACAGAAACACGCGCAATCTGTCATTATGAATGATGAGAAAACAAAACAAGGAATATTACAGTAGCTTCATCATGAAAGCGAACGGTTATACAAAGGAAACTTGGCGTACAATAAACGAGTAATAAATCCGGAGCCTTGACAAGGTGTTTTACCAGATTTAGATGTATTTACTTGTAATGAACAAGAGCTAGCGGAACTATTTAATAATTAGGTCGTAAGTTTTGCAAAGCATTCGGGAACAAGTACAAACAAAAAACTTAACTCACCATTTGCTGCTGTTCATGAGGATACCTTCTTCGTGAAATTTCTGAAACTGAAATTATTGCACTGTACGCAGGATATCATCACAGAAGAACATTGTACAGAATGGAGTACCAGTTAACATATTGAAGCACAATATGAAAACCTTAAGCACACCTCTAGCTGTTATCTCCAACCTGTCCATCGCGACAGACGTGCACCACGAGGAACATAAGATAGGGAGGGTAACACCTATTCACAAAGCTGAATGCTTTGCCAACATAGGTAAAACTGCCATATAACAATTTTATCATGTGTGAACACTCTTTTGAGAAGCTTGTAACTAAAAGAATGATGGACTTCATTACAAAATACAATATTCTAACTCCCAATCAACATGGCTTTAGGAAAAAAGACACTACGGCTACATTGGTAAGCATTGTGGCAGAAACAGTAAACGAAACAATAAACATTAACCAATTCATCCTCGCCATATTTCTTGATATTAAAAAGCTTTAGATTTGGTAGACCACAATATATTGCTTAACAAACTTCAACGCTATAGATTTAGAGCTACAGCTTCAAAGTTCTTTCGTAGTTATTTGTCCGAACAGACTTGATATGTGCGGATATAGGGTAAACAATCAAACAGGAAGATCGTCGGAACTGATGTGGTGCGAAGTTGAGTACTTGGACCAATTTATTTTTTCTCTCTTTGATAATGATTATCCTCTTTCGCTAATCCTTATGCAAGCAGCTCTGTATGCAGATGACACTGCTTTACTCATAGCACGTCACTCACTTCAGGAAGTCGAATCATTAGCCAATAAAGAGCTACAAATGACTTCTCAGTGGTTTCAACAAAACAACCTATTACTGAATACAAAAGAACTAAGTACATAGTCTTCGCCTCTAACCGAAATGTGATACCTCAAACACATGGTCTAATCAACTAGGAAAGTTCAATTGATAAAGTGAACGCATGTACTTACCTTGGTGTGGCAATGGACCATTCATTTCACAGGACTTCGCATATAGACAATTTGTACAGAAACTGAGCTTTGGCGTGCTTTACATTATTTAAGGCCAGAAAATATTTTAGCACACACATACTCCGTATTTCATACTTCAACGTGTTCCACTCTCCCCAAACTCAATGCATTGAATCATGGAGCTACACATATGGCTCATATTGTTCACTCATGACCATCTTCGAAAAGAGCTGTACGAACAATTGCGCCAGCACCATGAATGCACCATCGGTAGAATTTTAAAAAATCTCAACATAAATGCCTTTCAATATGATTAGGCAATACAAGAGCGCAGTATTAGCACACAAAATAATAAATAATAATCATGCATCAATTTGAATAAAACCTTGAGATCACACTCGGCAGGCCAAAGCACAAAATCCTAATCTGAAAATAGTGCACGATGTCTACTGCCATCGAACGAACAGTACCTTTTGTTGCTGCTAAAATTTGAAACAGCATCCTTACACTAATTAAACGTCTGACAAATATCATACAGTCACTCAGAACTCTTTCTATCGGAGACTTACTAGTTTACATGCTATTATTGTGGATATACATGTACATGTCGCATTATTTCTGTTTTTTTCCTAAATGTCCACTCAGAATTTTGTTGTATGTGAAGCGTCCGTCAGCCCGTCGGTGCTTCCAATCTGTCCGCTCGTTCTTGGTTCCGTCCGTCCACGTGACCATCCATGCGTACA
Organism: Rhipicephalus annulatus; assembly: GCA_013436015.1. Lineage (NCBI taxonomy): Eukaryota > Metazoa > Arthropoda > Arachnida > Ixodida > Ixodidae > Rhipicephalus > Rhipicephalus annulatus. Next base: position 409,233 of record WOVY01000661.1, read on the forward strand.
TCCATGCGTCCGTCCATCTGTCTATGAGTCCGTCCGTGAATCCGTCCATACATCTGTCTATCTCTGTTGGTGCGTCCATCTGTCCTTCCGTCTGCTAGCCTGTGTGTCCTCTGCCCGTGCATCCATTTAGTGAACACTCCAAGTACCGCCATCTCCCATCTCCCATCCCCTGCTGCACATACACGCTCTAGAGCGGGTATGTGCCACGGGTACTTACGTACTACTACATACATACAAACAAACCAAGGATTCACTGAAGGTACGTAGTTCTTATAGACTACTTGGAGTTTATTTTTCATGGATATCCACTGCTCAGCCTCCCATGGTATCTGCTAGCCAATCGTGGTTCCACAACACGCATGATCAGCCTCACCGGCGGTAGTACGCACTCCACTGACATGAATAAGTACTAGTTTGATAATGGCGTTACTTTATCTGATCAATATTCACCGCAAGGGTTCGGACCTAAACACGCAAAAAGAATTCTTGTTTCAGCGGCTTCTTTTTTCAGGAAACAGAACGACCGATAGGTGGCGGCCACGTTTTCTCAAGGAATCTGCTATGACGTTCTCTGGTTTCGTGATTACCTTCATCATGGTCATCTGCCAAAATAAGTGACCTTGAAGAAAGTGTTCAGGTAACCGGGAACTCTCAAGCAACTGGCCGCTGCATTCTCACAGTATATATGGTGCAACTACATGCTGACGTACGGCGACACCATGCAGTACTCTTAATCTGAGTCTCCCACGATATGTCGGCCATGCCCTACAGCATAGTGATGAGGCACAAGTTGAGCACCTCTGAGAGACGTGGTTGCCATGTGTACAAGAGAATGATGACGGCAACGTGTAACATCTCCGCCAACGAAAAAAAAAGGCACTCAGCCGACACGCTTCACAGGAAAGCTGAACGCCATGGAGCTGTTGGCATCGGTGAGCCCGTACATAATAACCAAGTCGACAAACTGGGACTCCCCTCGGCCCAGCTCATGTACGCATAAGTGAAGTCACCCGACAAGATGCCTCTCCGGTGATTTTCAAGCAACTGGCAGCTGCCTTCTCACAATATATATGGTGCAACTACATGCTCACGTACGGGGGACACCATGCAGTACACCTAATCTGGAGTCTGCCATGACGCGTCGGCCATGCCCTACAGCATAGCAGTGAGGACAAGTTGAATCACCTCTAAGGGACGTGTTTTCCATGTATACAGGAGAATTATGACGCACGTAGAGCAGCGCGGCCAATAAAAAATGGGCACTGACCGACGCGCTTCACAAGAAAGCTGAACGGTCATCGAGCTGGTGGCGTCAGTGAGCCCGTACGCGATGACCAAGTCGACAAATTGGACTCCCTACGCACAGCTGATGTGCGCCGGAGTGAAGTCACCCGAGAAGAAGACCAGCTGCATAGTGCTATAGATAGTGGAGTGATACGATAAGCTGCTGGTACTGGATAAGATGCCTGACTTTGGTCTGCTGTCATAGATTAGCAAGGTTTCCCTAAAGGTCGCATACTTCTTCTTCGAATTCCTGCTCGACATCCATTGATGCAAGGCATTGCTTCTGAAGTCTCTATAGTTTCTGTGTGATTATTACATGCTTACCACTTTTGGAGTCAAGTAGTCCTGAGCTTTACCTTCGTCTGCTTGTAAATTCGAGCTCGATTAATAATTTGGGGCCGACCACAATTCTTTCTCCTCGTTCGATGATGTCGGCGATGTCGAAGCATCCTCGTTTGCTCAAGTAGTGGTTCGCCAAGAACGGGAGTTTAGTAGCCTTGTTCGATGGCAGTGGAGGTTGGTTCGTATGCGCTGTGGCTGGTAGCAGTGTGTCGGTGTCCTGTCTGGGCGTCGAGAACGATGCCACATTATGGAGCTGACCTTTTTGGATGCATGACACTAAGTCATGGCGGTGTTTCAGCAAACATCGCTGCGGGAGCATTCCGATCACTTCCTCAATCAAGGTGTGTCCCTTTCGCGAGAGTCCCAATTAATTGCGATGGGCTTTTTGCATAATGTACATGGCGTAGCGCCGAAGCTGTGTGGTGTAGCGATGTCACATCCAGCGCAGGTCTCTGGCACTAGTCCGCCATCTTCTTCTGCTATTTGGTGCTGTCTTAAGCGGTTGTTGTGTGCATATTCTTGGTTGAGTGCGCCTCATATCTGCGCTGCTGCTCGCCGTACCAATCATTGACTTGCTTGGGTTGGGTAGAGACGCCATGGCCAGGATCAGGCTTGACAAAACGTAGGGCATGTTTGGTACCACGCGTTTGTTGCTTGGCTAGGCCATTTCTGCAGGTGCATGGGGCCGCGTGACAGGCAATACGTGCGCTTGCCTTCTTCGTCTGGGACGAGGCACTGCATTGGCAAGCTGCAGTTTAGACCACGAAAAACGGGGCCCTTGTGGTCGATGCGCATGGCACAGCCGGGGCTTTCCCTTGGCCATCGAACTCTCGATGGCGTGCCTTGCGGACGAATTTTCGTACTGAAGCGCCGTGGATTACGTGGAAAGCAACCAGTTGTTGTGGCATGTACCCTAACCTCTTAAACCAGTGTGTGTTGGTTCGAGGCAACTTGTCCACAGGCTCGTGCGGGAAGAACTGCATAGCCTGGCTTAGTTTGATGTGATATACTGGCGTTGCAGTTGGGAGGCCATGAGAAAATAGTGTCACGGCCGCTGGGACGACGAGCCAAGAGAAGTCGTGAGGCTGATTGACGGTGAAGTCATGGCTTGCTGTAACGTCGAAGTGATAGGAGCCGAAAAGCCAGTCGAAGGCGAGGTAGCAGCCCGCCGCGACGTCGAAGCGTGAAGAGTTGTTAGGACGATGACATTGAAGTCACTCCTTGTGGCCACGCCAAGGCCGAAGGGTTCGAGAAGCTGGTCGAAAGCGAAGTTGTGGCCTGCTTTGACGTTGGAGCGAGAGGAGTCGAGAGCCGGATGAAAACTAAGTTGTTGCCTGCTTCGATGTCGATGCGAGGGGGCTCAAAAGGCTGATCGAAGACGACGTCGCGGCGGGCCGAGATGCGTATGCGAGATGCTTACTGAGTTCAGTGGTAGTGACAGCGACTGATACGAGTGGGGTTGGTGACTGAGCTTGGTTGTGTGGCACACACTTGCTTTAACACAAAAGACGCTACCCTCCAACTTATTGGCTGTTGTCAGGTCCCCTATCAACTCTTCGCAATGAAGAGCAGCCTGAATGTTCATGTTCAAGTCCACGAGTTTGGCGTCCTTCGCGACAACAAGCTCGAATACATCTTCCAAGTTCTCCATATGGGTTGACGAGTCTTCCAGCAGTGCATGGAGCGATGTTGTTGGTGATGGCATTTCGGACGAAGTGGCGCTTGTTGATGAGCCTATTCATGGCAAAAGTCGAGAGCCAGACGACCGGGTGGCTTTCAGCACCAGGATAAATTGTGAGAAGCGAAAGGGATACCTGTACCCGAGTGTCTGGCTACATTCAAGGTCATCAGAACAACTGTGCGAGCCCACGCCCGAGGCTCGCGCCAGGCTAGCACCAGGCCAGGCCAGCACCTCCTCTATAGAGGAGGCGCTGGCTAGGCACGTGAGAGTTAGGCGTGATTGTTCGTCCACACGGTTGCCTCACCGATTTTCAGTGTGATAAACGAAGAAGAAAGGAGACCGGGACTCGATCGTCTGGTTGCATCGAAGGTGGACGGAACAACTGAGCAAGCCAGCGCTCGTGGCTCCAACGCATGCCCGCCGCACCTTCTTCCTCCTTTATTTGCAGCAAACTCCCGCAGCCGCCAAACTCACGTCAATGTTCGGGTGTGAATAGCGGCAGAAGTTCACGTGGAAATTTGCGAAGAAGATGGGAACGAGTGAAAGGGGAGGCGTCACTCGGAGGCGGTGCAATGCTTGCTGATGACGAGGCTCGGGAAGGCAGTTGCTTGTCTTGGGGAAGGGGGAAGTCACCCCAGAGCGCTGTAATGTCCAGAAGGCTTCATGATAAGGTTGTTTCCAATCTTCAAGTCTTAGTGGGGGCCTTTGCCCTTCATGTGTCGCTTGCAGTAGGAAGAGTCAGATGCTGGCCTGCTGTCAGAGACTAACAAGATTTATTGATAATTCGCGTACTTCAGAGTCATGTTTATCAGTCGTTGTTTGTATTGCTTCTGAAGCCTCTGTAGTAGCTGTGCGATCATGGGCTGCTTGACGACTTCTGGTGTCAGGTAGTCTTGAGCGGATATCTGGCTCGCAGGTGTGTTTTTGATTTGAATGAAGAATCCAACGTCAACGACGATTCTTCTTAGTTCGACATGGACGATGAAGATGCCAAAAAATTTTGGTTCCGTCGGGCAGTGACCTCTGCAAAGACGGGAATCTCCGCAGCGTTCTAAGGAAGTGGAGATTCATCCACATGCTCCGTGGCGTTAGCGAATTGTTGTGTCTGTCCCACTGTCGTGAACGATGGCGCACACTAGGTGCTATCTCTTTGTCGTATTTGGTGGCGTCGAAGATGGTCGTGGGGTCAATGTATTCAGTTGAGTGCAGCTCGTGGCAGCGCTGCAACTCACTTCTCTACGGGTGCACGGGGCCGCGCCACCGACAGTGCGTGCGTTTGCCCTCTTAGTCTGGGACGAGAGACTGTCTTGGAGAGCCGCAACTCAGACTGCAGAAAACAGGGTGGTCGATGTGCATCGTGTACCCGGGGTTTCCCTTGGACATGGGATCTGCATGGCGCACCGTGTAGATGACCCTTTGCACTGAAGCGCCGAGGGTCGCGTGGAAAGGGGCAGGTCTTTCGGCGTGCGCTGAAAAGTCGATCGAGTTGTGGTTGACGTTGATGTCGGCAGGCCACTGAAAGGCAAAGTCATTGCTTCCTTCAACGTCGGTTTTGGAGGAGTTCTGAGGCTGGTTGAAAGCGAAGTCATGGCCTGCTGCGGTTTCGTTATGAGAGGGGTCGAGAAGCTGGTCGAAAACGAAGTTGTGGTCTGATGTGACGTTAAAGCGAGAGGGTTCAGGAGGCCAGTGGAAGGCGAGATCGTGGTTTGCGATATGGATGCGAGAGGGTCGAGAAGTCTTTCGAAGGCGAAGTTGCGGCCTGCTCCGAGGTCGAGGCGAGATGGGTTCAAAGTCTGATGGAAGGTGACGTCGCGGCTGTCTGCGACTTGAATGCGAAGGGCTTACGGAGTGCAGCGGTAGTGACGTAGCCCAATGCTGGTGGGGTGTGGCCACGGCTTGGTGGCGCGGCAAGCTCTCTCTTGAGCGCAAATGACTTTGTCCTCAAAGCCACTGTCTGTGGTCAGGACCGCTTCCAAGTGCTCGTAGTGAAGGTAAGCCTCGATCTTTCAGTGGAGGTTCATTACGTGGACGTTTTTAGTGATGATATGATTGCCAGAAGCTCTTGAACCTGAAAAAAGGTTGTTGAGTCAGCCAGAAAGGCATTGCATTGAAATCTCCTTTGTAATGGCTTTTCGGTAGAAGCCATGCTGTACTAGGAGTGGTTTTATTACCGAAGTATGGGCCATGCGACCCTGGTTGGTATCGGCACCAGAACGAA